>VWPW01006076.1:1729-88558 GCA_013389825.1 Crypturellus undulatus
CTACCGCTGCGCAGCGCGCTCGGCGCCGCGGGTGAGCGCGGCCCGCGGGGCGCCGCGGCCTTGCCGCGCGGGGGGAAGCGGCGGTTCCCCGGGACACGGCGCCCCGGCGCTCATGCTGTCCCCTCTGCCCTCTTCTCTCGCAGGGCCCGGGCGCCTCCCCGCAGCGCCCGCCGCCTCCTTCCACAGCAGCGCCGCGGCCCGCGCCAAGGAGGACTATTACCAGGTGCTGGGGGTGCCGCGCACCGCCTCGCAGAAGGAGATCAAGAAGGCCTATTACCAGGCACGTCCCGCGCCCCGGAAGCCCGCGGCCCCGGCGGGGAGGGAAGCTCCCGAGAGGGCCCTTGGCTGGGGACACGGGTCAGAGCTGCCCACAGCATCCCCGTGCAAAGACCTGAAAGCCCTTAAGATCCTAGATCCTGGGAAACTCTTATTTATTTTTATGTTTTCCTAAGGGTCATTTTGTTACTAATGTTCCTTTAACTTCACTGGAAAAAAATATCGATTTTCTCTGGTTGGACCCACTGGAAACAAACACTGCGTCTCAGCAAGAAAGCTAAACCCCTATCTAAATGTGGGAAACCCTGTCTAGACGTGGTGAGCTCTTTGAAGGGTTGTTGTTGCTGCACATGTGCTCTGTGGTGTCATCTTGGGCCTCTTTACAGCAAGACTTTTACCCCAGGAATCATGTAGCAGTCAACTAGGGGTGACCTTTTGCTTTCTTACAGTGAGATGATACAGACAGTGCATGCTTTTAGTTCCCTAAGATTTAGATGTTGAATACAAAGCCCTGTCTTATGCATATTTTCATTTCTGTCATGTGAGATATGCTAAAACAAATCACTGTTTCTAATTTTGTTGTTATTGTTGTTTAGCTGGCAAAGAAATACCATCCTGATACAAATAAGGATGACCCCAAAGCTAAGGAGAAGTTCTCTCAACTGGCAGAGGCCTATGAGGTAATTAATATACAAGTATTATCCTTGTGAAAAGGAGGGAAGTCTGGAATAACACTTGGAGTAGGTGGGGGAAATATTTCTTCTCCTGTGAATTTTCTGCAAAACTGTCACTATTGTTTCATCTCCTGTATTTTAGCCTTCAGTGGGGCCTCTGCCCCAGCAATGCCTTTATTACCTCTGGGATGTTACTATATAACCCAAATATCTGATTTAATTAAATGTGTTTTGACCTTTTTGAGTTTGCGATCTTTCTCAGTGAGAGTGAGTGGCATAGATGGGGGAACTGATTATGACAGTGGAATCACCGGTCCACTTAAAGTAAAAACCCTGTTAGTAGTAACTAGATTTTTGGAGAGAAAGTTACTTTGCTTTGCACTCCTGCTCCAGCTTCTGCTTCTTCAGAAGTCTTTTTGTGCTTTTTGGCTTTTTGTAGATTTTCAAATTTATTCCAGCACTCTCTGCTAACTTTCATGCAATATATTAGTGATCTAATATGTAATGTAAATTATTCTTGCTTATTATGAATTAGCAAAATCATGTCATTTTCCCAGTGACACATGAGAGAATGATGGAAGAGGCTTTTTGATAGACCAGTTGATCATGACAGCTAGACTAGCCTCCCTAATGTCACGAAGAAGGTTGCAGAATGGACTTGTGTGGGTGAAACTTATAGCCTTGGACTCTCCTGAGAGATGCAACTATGTAAACATAGGCTGTCTGGGACTAGTATTTTTGCTGTAGATGTCTACAGTGTCCTGATGGTATCATTTTATTTTTTTTTACCTCAAAGGTATTAAGTGATGAAGCAAAGAGGAAACAATATGATGCTTATGGGACAGCAGGTTTTGATGCTGGTGCAGCAGGTGCTGGGCGCCAGTACTGGAGCAGCGGCCCATCAATTGACCCAGAAGAACTTTTCAGAAAAATCTTTGGAGAGTTTTCAGGATCCTCCTTTGGAGATTTTCAGAGCGTCTTTGATCAGCCGCAGGAGGTATGGATGAACTAGGTTTATTTTCTGAGTACGTGAGATGGAAAAAATGGAAATACATGGAAAGTTAGTCTGCTACTCGCTGCTCTGCATGTAAGCTTAGGCAAAGAATTTGTTTCTGGGTATGTCACAAGTGAATGTGTCCCATTGTACGGGTGCTGGCTGGCCTCCAATTCCAGATCACATCTCTGTTGTAAGCTATATGCCTCGGGATAAAGATGGAGTATATTTTCTGGATTACAACTGGTTTATCTGGTGTGTTCTGACACCTGCTAATGCTGCTGAACTGTTTTCATCATTGTATAGGCTGTAAGTTGATCTACATATGCCTGTTCTGTAGTTTAATGCTGCAAGCCACAGAATAACTTTTAACTGTAAAATGAGCCTTCCAGCTTTTGATTTGACTGTTTAATTGGCTTAACATTGTAATGAAGCCTAAATGTGAGAAGGAAGTTTTGTTTTACCTTTGTAATGCAGCTAAATGGACTCTTAGGTATTTATGCTCTTGATTTGTCTTCAGAAACATGCCTGGTATTCAGGACCTGTGGGTCTGTTATAAGCAGAATATTCTACTTTGTGGGAAGATATCCAAGAGATAGTAGAAAATCTTTGCTGATTGCTGTCCTTGCCCAGTAAAGAGTTTACTGAGGAAGAGCAGGTGCTTTCTGGCATTAAAAGATTCCACACTTACTGTTGATGTCTTCCCATTAAATAAGGCCAGTCACAGTAATGTTTTTTTTAATTACTATTATTTTTTCTAAAGAACAGAAAAATGTGATTTCTGTTTTACAGTTTTCTTCATTTCTATTCTTAAGTGCCATTTCTACTGGAAAACTGCTCATCTGACTAATATAATCATAATTTTTTAGATGTTTGCTATTCTTCTGTAGCCCTTTTAATTTCAGACATATTGATTGCTGAAATGAGACAGAATGCATGTGTCTGACCATTTCTCCCACACTCCATTATGGGGATATATTTTAAGCATTGTTTGATATTTGACCTAAAATTACTTGTCTCCTTGAGATCCCATCACATATCACCAATTACAGATTGATATTTGTGTTTCTTGTACAGTATATCATGGAACTGACATTCACTCAAGCTGCCAAAGGTGTTAACAAGGAGATTGTGGTGAACATCAACGACTCCTGTCAGCGATGTGATGGGAAAGGGCATGAGCCTGGTACCAAAGTGCAGCGGTGTCACTACTGCAATGGTACTGGCATGGTAAGTGTTTCTGAAGAGACACGTTCTTCTGTGGTTTTAGGGGGCAAGATAGTGCTTTCCACATTGAAAACTTTCTTTTTTCTATAATCATCAGCTTATCTTGGGTGAAACCAGGTTAATAAATGAGAACTTGATGTTAGTATGTACTAGGAATATTTTCATTATTTTGAACATGTCTTCTGCACAACTAAAAATGATAACCTTGAAGAGTAGCTCACCTGCCCAATATGCTATATGCCCAATATAACATATTTGTATAATGTAACAATTCTGAAATTCTTGGGCAATAATTGGGATATTTTGGAGTGGGGCGGGGCATGAGAGGATAGAAGGAAAGTAAGAGCAGCGTAAGGATATTTATGAAATAACAAGATGAATGTTACTCAACAGTAAGTTTAAAAAAAAAAAGGGGGGGGGATCAACATTGAGGCTTTCCATTTCCATGTATCAACAAAGGGTGATCTATGACCAGAATACTGCTCTGTGCAAAACGGGTGTGGTTGGCACATGGATACTGCAATCTTTTCCTCATGTGCTGCCATCAGATGATTCTCCCATTCCATCCATAGTTAATTTCCATGACTCTCTTGTGAATGCTGGCAGTAATTAATGGGAGTAGATTGTCCTTGGGTTCCTCAAAATACACCTCAAAAAGCATTTGTTCCAGCCTTTTATAAGTACTATCATAAGATTTCTGAGCCATTGTTTTACTGCAGCCCTTACCAAGGATATCATCCTTGAACCCTGTCATGCTGCATGTGCAGTTAGGAGGGCTCGCATGTGCTGGGCCACTGCCAGGGGCATTGTGGAAATGAAGGCAGAAGTAGCTGTCTGGTACCAAATGTTTATACAATTTGGGTTTCCTTCACCAGGAAACAATAAATACAGGTCCTTTCGTGATGCGATCTACGTGCAGACGATGTGGTGGTCGTGGTTCCGTTATAACAACCCCGTGTTTGTTATGTCGAGGAACAGGACAAACCAAACAGAAGAAGACAGTGATGGTTCCTGTGCCAGCAGGTTAGTGTTGTATTTGTGAGCTGCTGTCTGTTCAAGTTTAAGCTTAACTGCCCTAGAGCCTGGCTGCTCCCTGACAAAATATCACAGCAACATAAAGCAGCTTTTCTTGCAGAGAAGTTATCTAAAGAAAAATGAGGATTGATATTTTGAGGATTGAAAGGATTAGTGATAAGATGTGCATTCTGGTGATGAGTTCATATTTAGTAGATAAAAATATTTGCCCTCCTTGACAAGAGGTTTTGAATTTTGCATGGATTCTTCTAGGCAGATTTTGAAGAGTGGAACTCTCAAAAGTCTTGACTTGACTCTTTCATTGATACTTAAGGAAATTGGAGGGGAAATCCTCAAAGCCTTAATTTGGTTCACAGAGTGGGTTGTTTGCCTCTCTCAGAAAAGAAGATAATATGGGTAGTGGGGCTGAAAATTTGCTTCTTCAGGATCCTCCTAGGTGAGCAATGTGTAATTTTGGTGTAGCTTATGGAGGCCTTCCAGTGTTCCTTGGTTCCTTACTACACAAAAGAATTTGGTAGGATTTGAAGTAATGAGCCTGTGTAGGGATGCTCCTCTGCCTGGCACCTAGTGACCAGACCTGAGCTCTAAATGTGCGCTGACACCTCCTTCCTTTGGCCACAGTTCCTGGCTCCTGTGGAGAGTGTTACTGTGCTTCCTACTGGTAGGTCCTGGGCTCCTAGAGGTGCGGGTGCTGCTGTGGTGGCAGGCTTTTGGGGATGGCAGGAGGCTGGAACAGAAAGCTTGTGTAGGTATTTAAGTTCCATATGGAGTATAATACCAGGTAAAATAGGATAACATTCCCTGTGTTTTTTTTTCCTCACCACAGGTGTTGAAGATGGACAGACAGTTCGAATGCCTGTGGGAAAGAAAGAAATTTTTATTACATTCAGGGTATGTCGTAAGCTGCTCTTATTATTTACTTTGGTTGCTTGTTCCCTTCACAATTGCCTGGGAAGTCTGACTGAGTGGGGAACAGGAGGAGAAAGAGCAAGTGATCCTTTCAAACAGCTGAAGAAACATGACCCATGTGAACTTTCTGAGATAGCAGATGTGCATTGGAAAAAATGGTGGAATGTTAAATTTGTTCATAAAGAATGGACTGTGTTGCGGGATGAGGCTTCAGGGTAATATGCATCAAAATACAGAGTGGGTTCTTGATGCCTTCCATTTTTGACCTGGAGACTTGAGCTGTCTGCTTGCACTGATGTGAGCACTGAGCAGAGCTGCAGGAATGCGCTTAAGAGCTGACTGGTGATGTGTATTTGTAAAAGGACACTTCAAGTGCTGATTTGCACATCCTTTGTAGCTGGAGCCCTCTACTCCTGCATATCTCCTGTCATATGCCTCCCTGTTGAGAAAACTTTTTCAGCACCTTTGTTGTGGTAGAGGAGAATTTAGTTCCTTTCTGGTTTGTGACGCTGTTGCCAAGGTGCCTCCCTGCCTTTCCTGGCTTCCTCGTTCAGGGTACTGGAGAGGACAGTATCTTCCCTGCTGTTCACAGAATAGCACTGACACTGATAAATTAACAAACTGGATTAGGGAGGGAGTTGCTGAGATAGGAAGACGATGTGCTCCTAAGCCTCTAGCTAATTAAGGTTATGTCAATACCTGTTTTTCTCTAAGTGACTGAACATTAACTTAGATTTTTGGTCATGCTGTCTGCAGACAGCAAAGCCTCTGACTGCAGCATTCTGGTATATCTGCTTCTGAGAACTTGGAAAGCAGTTTGCAATGAGAACTTTATATTGTGCTCACTGGTCTTTGGACTTGCTTTTCTTTTAGGTTCAGAAAAGTTCTGTGTTCAGAAGAAATGGAGCAGATATCCATTCAGACCTCCTTATTTCAGTAGCACAGGCTGTTCTGGGAGGTACAGCCAGATGTCAAGGCTTGTACGAGACGATCAATATCACGGTAAGTTCTATTATGTAGAAAAGCTGTGACATAACATAACGTAGGACAAGAAAAACATGGTGCAAATCTCCGAGTCTGCTAGTATCAAGTTTTATTGACTGGAGTATTGACTTTCAGGTAATTTGTGACCTGTTTGGTCACATCTCCTTTCACATCTCCTTTCATATCACCATGTAGTGACAGTGGAAGGAAGGGCTGGGTGGATTGTTGGACATACAAAGTACTGCTAAAAATAGCAGGCTGCTGAGTGCCGGGAAAACTGGGATGGTTGTGTTAGTGTTGTCTCATATGTAAGATTCTCCTCAATAGACTGGACTATTTCTGTGTGCTTGTAAATACTGTCCATCCAGCTAGGTCTGCATATCAGGTCGTTTTTGTTTTGGTCTGAGGCATTAGATGCCTGTCACAGCAGTATTGGACATTGTCTCTTTGCTGATAAGGAAAGGATCACAGTAAATTAGTAACTGGGGAGGAGAGGGTAAAGCCTTTCTCTTACATTTACTTACATCTTGTAAAGGAGAGCAGTGAGAAGTCCCATCTGAGGTCTTCTAAGTTCTTTGATTTTTTTCCTTCAAAAGCTTTTTCAGCATTTTCATTTTCTCAAGCTTTTTTGAGCAGTCTCTGAATGTGTCTGGATGCATGAACATAACAAATTTCCTAATCTTATTTTGAAGCCTGATGTAGAAATAGTTATTATAAAAATGCCTAAAATTAAATAATAAACTTGACTCTCTCTGTTCACAGATACCCCCTGGTATGCAGCCAGACCAGAAAATTCGAATGAGTGGGAAAGGTATTCCCAAAGTTAACAGTTATGGCTATGGAGACCACTACATTCACATAAAGATCAAAGTTCCTCAGTAAGTAGATGTAATACAAGTTTCTGTGAAATTATGTACTCCTTGCAAAAAAATCAGAGAAATTCTATGAAAATGTCTCATTGCTTTATCTGCTTTGAATGTTCCTTAGTCAGATGCCAGTTAGTTAATTTCTTACATTGCTTTTTGTTTTCGTGTGAGGTAAACTTCTTTTTGTTATTTAAAAAAAAGGCCCAATTTTGGAATCCAGCTGAAAGAATACTAAACCCTAGAACTATGTAAGTAGCTCTGCACCTGCAGATTTGCCTCGCTGTCTGCTGAGTCTGTGCAGATGCCAGCATACACATCATGTTTCCTGTACTTTTATAACTGCAACTTAAAGGAACTAACGTCATTTTGAGGTGCTCTTCAAACTGCTCGTTGAACCTCTGCCCCACCGATGAAAGAAACTTTATATTTTGTGTTGCTCCGCTAAGGTGGGGCCTTTATTTCTGGAACTGTCCTTGCCAGGTGTAGATTTTGCTGCAGCTGCACATGGTTCTCCACACTTTGAAAGACTTTTTACAGCAGCTGGTGAAATGCAGTGGGTTGTATCACTCCTCTTCCCCTCAGGCTTATCCTTTATAGAGCGCTCATATTAACAGTACCATAGGGATTCCCAGTGTATTTCAGATGTACTAATCTTGTACTTGCAGTAGCTGCGTCTTGTGTGTGTGCTGCCAGATTAGGAAAGCCTATAGATAACATCCTTCCTAAAGACAGAAGTAACCACCAATCTCTGTATTGACCTGCAGAAGGCTAACGGATCGCCAGAGAGCTTTAATGATGAGCTATGCCGAGGATGAGGCAGATGTGGAAGGCACAGTGAACGGAGTCACAAATACATCATCAGGTAAGCAGGGGGAATTAGTGCTCCCTTCTCCTGGAGGTGGTGTGGGAATGCAGAATGCTTCCTGAGGATTCACAGGGAGGAAGGTGAGCCAAGGTGACCTTTGGACAGGATGTCAGCACAGACTGTGGAGCTTCTTATTTCAAGAGGTGTTTTTACTGGTATGATAGTAATAGGCTGTAGCATAAAGCAGGGAACTAGAGGGCATCACTGCAGTATTTATGGGGCAAATCTGTGCATGAACGGAGAGCAGAGTACTGTTACCTTTAGGATACCCCAGAGCCTCAACAAGTTCTGGTAAGGAATACCTTGAGCTGCCTGCTTTTATCCCTGTGCTAGAGGTAACTTGTCTTAGTAGCAGAGATAGAAGAAAGGAACATGCTTCAGCTCAGTTCTGAGTGAACTAATCTGTTCTCAGCATGCACTCTTATCCTCAGTGGGAATGTTTCTTAAATCCGACCCCCATGAAGCAGTCACTTCCAGCACAGGAATGTCATGGAGGTCTGCCAGGAATGTCCTGACCAACTGCACTGAGATTGAGTGAGCAGCTTCAGAAAACATGGGAGTGTCCTCTGTCATTTGTTACTACTTTTGAAAAGTAGTACTTTTCAAAAGTACCAAGTACCCCATGGTGCTTCTGGGGTTTTCAGTTCTAAATTCCTCCTTAAAATTGGAACAGAAATACTGCTGTTGGCATCACTCTTAAGTTCTACTCAGTGCATACAGGAGAGCTTTGGACAGAAATAGCAGTTACTGCTGGATGTGGCTCCACTCAATACGCAGCATCAAGTACAGTGGAGGGCCTGAAGTCAGTGGAAGCTTTGTAAAGCTGCTCCTGCAGCTCCAGGTTAAACTTTTTGTTGCAGCAACTTTTAAGTTTCACTGAGTTATCTGGCATAAGAACTAAAGGCATAAGATACATGTTAAAACATACAGATTAAAGCAAGAGCTTTGTTCTTTGCTACTGGAGACTCTTTTGTTTTACCTTGTATTGGAACTATGAATTTCTTAAACTTTGTTAGGTTGTGATCTATTTTTATGTAAGAAACCTATAAAGGGATTTAAGACTGTGTACAGCTAAGCAAAAGTGACAGTCTGGGAATTCAAGTCCTCTCTATTTCAGATAACAAATCCTGAGGAATATAGGCTGCTGCAGGAAAGTTCAGTATATTGGAAAGGTGTGTGGCATACATTTATCAGCATTATATTCCATAGAGCTTTCATAATATAGAAGTTAATGGGATGTCTTGTCCAGTGTAGGTAAGCATTAAAGGTGAATCCTGGGGCAAAGGGGAGAGATCTCTAAGCAAGTCTTTCACCACAGCTTTTTAAAGATGTTTATGTATCAAGGGGGAAAAATGCAGTGCAGATTTGACTTTTAAGACATAAATTTGACAAGTTTTACCACACTTAAGTTAGCAGGTGAATTACAAACAATATTAGGAGCTTATAGTATAGAGACAAGGTATTGTTGAGGGTGGGAATGTGGTTCTGGGAAGCAGAACATACACTGAGCAGAGGCGCTTTGCCACAGGCTGCAACATTTCACACCGTTGCATCAGTCTGAACTCAGCATTTCAGTGTGGGAGGATGGGGTGGACTGGACTTTACTTTCTCTGTGTGTAAAGAAAGCTTAAGGAGGATTTGACAATTTTGTTATTGATGCTTTTAGTGTAGAAAAAAGCAAAATGGTCTCTCTCGTTCTAGCTATAGCCACTTTTCAGGCAGAAATCTGCTTGGGGTTTGTCTGTATAGTAAAACTAGCAGGTGAATACCCGCTAAAAATCCAGTCTGGATAAACACTTCTTTTGAAATATTTGTGACCTTTTTCATTCTATCTGGAGACTTTCTAAGCAACATAAACAGATGTTTCTTAGGGAAATCATATTTTAGTGTATCCCAGTGAAACTTTCTTACCTGCCCAGGCTCTGGACTATTAGAAGCCGGGTACTTTCAGAGGAGGGGATCCTGCCTCTACTGTACAAAACCTTGGTCCCTTGCTTGGCTGGAGGGCTCCAGAGAGGGGAAGGGAAGAGTCTTACCTGGGCTAATGTTTTTTTCCTCCACTTCTGAGGTCTGGGCTCTGCTGTCATTCCAGAAAGGCTATGGGTCACTGATGCTCCTTGGCACGTGAGGCACAGGAGATGCCTGTATGTGAGGATGCTGGCAAAGCCATCTCACGTCAGACTTTATTGCCCTCCATTCCCAGTCTAAAATAACCCTGTCACTTTGTTTAGGGTGCTGACTGCTGGTGGGAAACATAGCTGGAGTGGTCTGAGGAATGGATCTGACTGCAGCCTTTGCTGTTTGTGTCTAGGTGGCAGGGCCACGGCTAGCGCTGAAGCAGGCGAGGATAGGCCTGAGGCTGAGGAGAACAAGGAGGGATTCTTTACCAAACTTAAGAAAATGTTTAGCTCCTGATATCCCATCTGAGGTAGGAAGCCTCTTATGTTTTATTGTTGTTTTCCCCCTCACACGAAGCAGAACTTGCTTTTCTTGGGCAGTAGAAGCAACAAAGGCACAGCACTGCTTCTTGCTTAGCCTCAGGCCTTCCAGCCACTAGTATGAAGAGCCGTAGCTGTCCTGTGTTACCTGGAGCAAAAATCAATGGACTAAATTACCCTGTGGCTGCTACAGAAGGGGAAATGCTGGATACATTTTCAAGGAGCTGACTGGTCCTTTAACTCCTGTAGCTCTGCTTTCTGGAGTACTTGCCCACACGATGGCTGTACCTGATTCTGGAGCAGGTTCCCTGTGCTGTAACTAGTGAAGCAGCCACTGCAGAGCAGCCTAGAATGCTGCCTGGCAAAAAGCAGGGCCCTGCAGAGCCCTAGGTGCTTGTATCTACAATTTCCTTGTTGTTTAAGTATAACAGAGCCCGTGGTGCCCAACTGGAGCGCCGCATTGTAACTGTGCTGCAGGTGCCCTTCAGTCAGCATTGAGCTGCTGTGAGGGAGCACCGTGGATTTGAAATTACCTATTCAGCGGTGACAGGCTGCGGTGCCTTGAATTGCAGGGGTTCAGCTTCCTCACACTTTAGGCAATTCATAAGATTCTTCAAACTTGTCAGTTCTCTCTGGCAAACAAGTGCAAGTTGAAGGCAGCTGGGGAAGTGCACTTGTAAAACAATTTGCAGAGTCTATGTATCTTACACTGATTCATTCAGGAAGTGTTGAACATTTCCTTTACTTCAACTGCAGGGAAACGTTCTACTGGAAACTAGGAGCCAGCAGCTGCATATCATGCCAGGAGGTTCTGGAGAGCAAAAGATGTCGATCAGCAGCACAACAAGAATCCCAGCTGGAGAGGCCACAAACCACTGAGGCACCAACAACCATCTGCTGTCCTAGGAAATGGTAACAAAGTGCTGTCTTTGCAGTAATGGCACAGACGCTTCTCAAAGTTGTTCCTCAGTTCCTACTGCTGCTGGAAGTTCACTTGGATTCCTGTAGTCCTACTGGTAAAATTAAAATGGAGATATTAATTAGATTCCAAAGCAGTGGAAATCTAAAATAAAAGCTGTCCTTCCAGCCCGGAGTGAAGCAGTTTGCTGTATGGAGTCCAAGATGACCTGTTTCACTCGGGTGCCCTTCTGAGTGCTGAATGTGTGGTGAGCTTGTTACTGCTTCTGTTCCAGGAGACTTGGTGCAGCAGTGACTTTTGACCCTGTCTTCACGACAATATCCCGTGCCCTTCTAGCTGTCGTGTACACTTAGAGTGGGCTGTCTCCCTTCGCTGCAGACGTGTCAGTACACATTTACCATGGGCTCATCAGCAGACCTGGGGTTTCCTAATCCTGTTGATTTCCTGCACAGTGATGGGATCTGCACTTTGCCTCAGGTTTCCCTTCCTGCCAGTGTTAACTAAACTTACAACGCAAGTGCTGTTGCTTTGAAACTGGTAGAAGTTTCACATCAGCTCTTTGAAAAACCTTTATGGCTGCAAAGTTCAATGATGATGCCTCATTACCACCAAGCCTGTTTCCAGTTGGGGGCAGTTTTGTGTTTTTTTTTTTTTTTTTTTTAATGTTGGCAAAAGAGATAGTGTAAACGATTGGTCTAAGAATCATTGTCTTACTGTACCTACATATGTGTGAATACAAGAGAAGTTTGCTCTTTCCAGACGGAGTCAAGCTCTTGCAGTGAGTATTGTCATGGTTACTGTAGCCAGCTCTTACTAGTTATAACTTGCAGGTACCATCAAGCCCACTCACTAATTGACCAGTTAAAGAAGGAAATGTCTTAGTCTTGCCCTTTTTAATTTGCTGAAATAAAGCACGCGTTGCCTCCTGATTAAACTGTCTGTAAAGTGAATCTGTATCCATGTAAATAAGATTGATTTCATAAAGATATTTAACACCTTCTGTGCCTTCTTGCCTCATGTGCTCTTCCAGACTCCTGCCTGCGCTGGTTTGGCTCTCTTTTTCTTTCCGCAGAAGCACAGACCAGGAATGAAGGTTTTTTCTAGAGGAGAGAATGTATCTAGATGTCCAAGTATGTTGTGGCCACATTGTGGCCCGGTTGTCCCTGATCTCTTGTGTAACCAGAGCCTTAAGGGCGCTGTCCATAAGCCAAGGTGGGAGAAAGTGCTTTTAATGGGTCTTAAACCCTTCTTCACAGAAGACTGACAGGGTGTTTTAACAGCAGGTGAAGACGCATCTTGTATAAGTGCTGCTTAATGAACAGGGCCAATGACAGCAGACAAGCTGGAAGCCAAATGTTTGGCTCTGGTAAAGATCAGTTTGTTATTGCAGTCTCTGGAAGGAATCCAGGACCCACACTGTAGCTTCTACGCTCTTGGGCAGGGATAAGGACTGTTAACCGGTTCCTCGAGGCAAGCTGCAGGCTGCTGATCCCTGGTTCCCTCACCCTGAGAGCATCAGAAACACCAAGGGACGCTTCCCTGCATGCTTCCCATTGTGGTGATCACCCAGGGGATGGTTCCTCCACCCTCAGTGAGTAAGTCTCAGGTAAAGACCTAAGAGAGGAAGCCCTAGTGCGTGAGAGCTGCCACCTTACTTACCCAGGCTGGAGACATCTCCCTGTGGGGCCAGCTGGAGACAGGAGGACCTTCCCCAGGCAGCAGGGCCTATGGAGAAGCTGTCTTATGGTGCTGGCTCTGCGCCAGCCTGGGGCACATTGAGCGCCAGGCACGGCCGTGGCCTTCGCTGTTGGACGTGGGCTATCCCCAACCCTCCTCTCCCTTCCTGCTCTGGTTTCCTGCAGCCTCCACTGCCGTGTGATCTGCTAGAGCTGGTGCCAAATTCTTTTCCGGAGCCAGCGCTGGCTGCTTCGCAGTGCTTCCACATTCCCTAGATCCCAAACCGTAGCGGGTAGTGGGGGAGCACGAGTGCTTGGCTGGGGCAGAGTGGGCACATGTGCAGTTTGTAAATCCAAGTGCTTGAGAATGAGGACAGCTCCAGGCCCTGCTAGGCAGCATCTAGCACTATTCCTGCATGAACACTGCCCAGGTGGGCTGCGCTGGGAGCGATGCTGCCCACGAGCCAAGCCAGCCAAGTCAGAAAGGGCTGATCCATCCTGCCTTTTCCTGACCATCCCACCAATTTCTGTGCCATTCACAAGCCTCATGAGGAAGGATGAAGATGCCACAGAGCTCTGTAGGTAATGAAGGATGTGTCAAATTCATCCTGTCGGAAACTCGAGATGTCCAGTTTGGTAGGTATAGCGGCTAATTAGCTTCTGAATTAACTAAATGGCCACAGAATGTGTAAGGGACATGTTCTATACATTTGCAAATAAATAATTCAGATCAATTAATTAACATAAATGAATCATGTAGAAAGTGGGGGCAGGCAGTGGGTGTGCAGCCCAGACAGGCTTGTGCACAGGCACTGTTTTTCATGTGAGATATCGTCAGTCTCAGCTTACAGGGACAGTGACTGCTGAAACAAATTCCCAAATGCCATTTCCTCCTTAAACAAGCCTCTGGATACAGGAGAAATTACTAACAGCTCTCCTACTTACTGAGAGATTTTAATCCCTTAGCAGAGCACAAGGTCTGTGCTCTAGGATGGAGGTCTAAGCTCCTGCTTTCACCCAGGCTTCCTCCCGGTGCAGCTCACATCCACTCACTCATTTTGGCCAGACTTGGTGGAGAACAGTCGGGAAGTTGGAGGGAGCCTGGGAACATAGGCCGTAACACAGGGTTCAGGCGCTGGACATGCAGTGTGGAGAGGGCCACAGGAGGAGTAGGGCTTAGAGTGGCTGCAGAAGAAACCTTCCTTCTAGCCATGCTCAAAAAGGAACCACAAACCAGCCGGCCTTGTCATCAGACCAGACAGATAACCATTTAGCACCACTGCAGAGCGAAGCCCAGCGAGGAGGCAGATGGAGCTGCTTCCACCGGGCACGCGTGTTAACAGCACATGTCCTGCTCCTGGATGAGGTGTGCGGGAGGAATACCTGATCCCTGGGGATCCGGAGTGCTGCTCTTGAACATGTGCACTTAAGACGTAACTGAGGAATGAGCCTGCCTGAGAAATGTCCTGTCCTGGCTACAGCCTAAAACTTTGTCCATCTCTTGAACTCATTTATCTTAAGGCCTGAATTTTCTCAAGCCTGAGATCTTCTCTAAAGAGAAGAACAGATTGATGGACATTGTTTCTGCTACTGTATTTTTGTACTCTAGGAATATTTTTGTACTCCAGGACTAAGAGGATTTCTGTGCTGAACTCGTAGGGCTTGCCACTTACCAGGCGGAAGGAAAAATTTCTCCTGGTCCAGGAAAGTATCTTCACAGGAAACTTCTACAAGGACTGCAGGTCAGCAGAGGGAGGACAGTCAGCATAACACTTGGGCACCTGCGTAAACAGGAGCTGTGAGGCTTAGGGATTCACCAGTCAGTAGCTAACAGAAATTATCCAAAATTCAAAGCCCCAACCGAGCTTCAGGTCAAGTCTATGACTAGGCTGAAACACCTCTGAGAGGCAGGGAGCTCCGAGCTGGACGTTTTCCTTTTACATCGACATTAGAAGTGCCTGGGACAGGAACAATTCACTCAGCTGAAAAGTTGTCTCCCAGAGGTTCCTGTTAGTCCATTGCTTAGGATGAAGCCTCTGCTCTGGTAGATGGGAACTCCAATTCTGCGGGAAATGGTTAAGACTGGTTCTTAAGAATGGTTAAGAAATTGTTCTTTGCACCAGGAGTATGTTTATTCCGTAATACACCCTTAGTGCTGAGTACCTTTACATAGAGTACCTTACACAAATCAAAATACTTCACGGAATTAGATAATCCACAAAACATGGCAGCAAAAATGTTAACAGTTGAAATAATAATCTCCCTTTTCCAAAACCTCCACCTTGGCAAGACTAGAGGTTGGCTGATGTTGTACAGCCTCCTCATTGCCGGTTTGCAATTACCCCTTTAGATGCAGCTTGATTAGAGCTACCTGTGAGACCTACACTGCTCCTGTGGGGGCGGTTCTCATAGCAGGATGTGCTATTTCTGCTTGTTTTGACTGCAGGCTGCTCCTCGCACGCCCGGGGATGCGGGGCCCGAGCCTCCTTTCCTGCGGCCATCCCGGCTGCAATCGCTTTACTCTATGGTGAGCGTGGGCCCAGCTGCTTAGAGCCAACCTGTGAATGAGATCAAACACGCGACACAGGCTCTGGAGGAAGGAGAGTTAATTCCTGCTCCTTTGGCTCTTTTAATGTTTTCACGATACAATTTGAGTTTGCTAGTGGAGGGGGGGAAACTGCATCTACGCACTGCCCAGCAAAAGGAAAGAGCTTGGGACGAGCTGTGGTGACACCAGCATGCTTAATGACATCTCCCCGTGGTTTTAAAGCCAGCTTGGTGCCCATGGCTGGCAAGGACACGCAAAGCATAAAACCAAAGACAGGTTGGCTCTGCTTTGGTTGGCGGCCTTTGCTCCTTGTGGTTGTGCTGCAAGAGGATCTAGTTTGATTTGCACAGGGTCCAGATGAGTTGTAGCTCTCCTGGGAGAGCAGCCAGGCCTTGGGGAACAGCCGTGCAACTGAGCATCTACCTCTCTGAGCCGCTGAGCCGGGCTCAGCACAGCACAGGCTTCTCATAGGATGTGGGTGGTTACGAAATGCTGCAACAAGGCCAGGGGGTTCTCAGTAGCTACTCGCAGCGATTTGCATAGCACACAGCAGCCTGGCGGCTCCGCACGGGCAGGAAGGAAGATCGAGCCCCACGGCGCAGGAAGGGGCGAGGAGCAAACTGAAAGAGAGAGGAGTCGCTCAGCAGCAGCGGCCTTTGTGCGGGGCTGGGGCCACCGCAACTGCCCTCCCTCTGCGGCCACTGCTTCACTCACCTGTGGGTGCCCATCGCCAGGGTCCCCACCTCCCGCCAGCTCCACTGTGCCCCCTGGAGGGACAGGGAAGGTCTCAGCACCCAGGGGCGTCCGGCTTCCATCTTCTTTCCTGAACGACAACAACAAGGCGTCAACAAATCGCATCGTGAGGAGGCTGCCGCTGCGGAGGCCGGTGCAAGGCCTAGGCCATGGAGAGGCCCCGCGGCCAGTGGCTGTGACTAGGGATGGCTGCTCTGCCCTCTTGCTCGTGTGGAGACCCAGAGGAGGCGGCACAAAGCCCAGGTGAGGTTTGGGTGCAGATGCTTTGAACTCTTCACTTTTCCTCATGGAGGGGATGGCTTGAGGGGGTCTAGAGGGAAGGGAAGGCATCGTTGGTGCATCACCACGGAGAAGGGGTGCTGGAGACCATCTGCTGCGATGTCTCCGTGACATGGAGTTGCCGCGCTGGGCTGGGCCCATCTGCAGTGGCATGGGGAGCTGTTCTAGAAAGGTCACAGGAACAGGCAACAAGGGAGTAATTTCCCGTGCCACCTCACAGAATTGTCCCTGGCTGAGGACAGCGGCTTGAAGCAGCCTCATGCTCAGGTCTGAGGCGCTGGCACAGTGCCTGGTGCTAGCTTGGCTGCGATGACACATCCCAGTTCTTCCTGGGCTCCCAGGTGACCATCCTGGCTTGCTGTCCCCCTCCTACAGTTTGGTCAGAGGTAGAGAGGTTCAGGGAACACACCTTAGCCTTGGGGCTGAACACCAAAGTCTGAACAGTTGCATCTAGCAGCTCCTCAGGTCTTTTCATGCGGTGGGATCCTCAACCATCCGTGCAAACCGCAGGTGCAGGCGCGAGCTGGAGGTGCAGCGGTGCTGTGGCGCGTGCAGCTGTGCAGCACGCGCTGCAAGGGGAGCTGTGGGTGCCCGGGCGCTGCTCGGCTGCGGCATCGCTCGGGGCGTGCAGCGGAATCCTGCGCCTGCTCAGCCACAGACGCGATCAGGAAGGGCACATCTCCTGCAGCATGGAGCTGCAGGTGAGGAGCAGAAACGCAGACTCAGCCGTTTCCTTAAAGTTCTGCTCAGTCTGCAATATTTGAGATGGAACTAATATTTGGGGAATGAGTTTGTCTTAGTGAGGCTTTAGATGACAGTGAGCTCCATTGCAGAGAGGACACATTTACGCAACTCAGATTATTCTTCTGATTGAGTTTTGGGGAAAAGAAAAAAAAAAGTAGGAAATAGGTTATCCAGGGGACCTTGGGGGACTCCAGCCTTTAGGTATAAGGCCTCCTGGTCAGGCGGTGGGAGAGGCCCAGCCGCCCCGGGCTATGCGGCAGCTGCAGCCGCCTGCAGCACATGGTGTGAGCGTGGCAGGTCTCAGCTCCAGACCTTGAGCGATGCTTCACACTCACTCATATCTACAAGAGACGGGCTTCACGCACTGCCTGGAAAACTCTTTCTAACTGCAATAATTCTGCAAGCATCAAACTCAGAAAGCAGGACTAAAGCCTGAAGTCACATGCAAGCTTAGGTGATAGAGGAATTGCAAATCTACCAGATTTATAAATGGGTAGAACATAGAATAATGTAGAAAATACTTCATAGAATAATGTAGAAAATACATCAGAACACTGAAATAGTGTTGTGATACTTCTGTTAGGTTCTGCCAAAAGGTGGCAGCCTGAGTTAGGGCTTTGCAAAAGCGATCATTGAGAGGAATGTGATGTGGGATATGTTGGCCTGGTTGTTTCTGTGTACAGCTCAGTGACCAAGGGCCCTTGAAAGCTGGGATCAAGACACAGTGGGATCAAGTACCGTGGGAGTTTTCTCACTGACCTGGACTGGGGGACCTGACTGCTGTCACGCGGTCTCAGCTCCGGGAGCGACGTGGGCCAGAACGCCGCGGGGAGGAAACCCAGTGTGCATCAGGAAATGGTGGGGAGGGCTCGTAGGCTGGTTTCTGTCTGCGCAAATGGTCTTACCATGTCTGGGAGAGAGAAACCACAAAGGAGATAGGGTGCTGGGCCAGTGGGTTTGGTCCACCAGATCTGAAAGACATTGGACTAGATCAGAGGTTTTTGATTCCTTGGCTCTCCAAGCATCCCCAGCTGAGGTAGCAAGAGGCGAGCAGAGGAACGAGAAGCTTTATAATAAACCCACATGCCACAGTTGGGTCGTTTTCAATTGTTTTTCATATGTGGAGCCCTGCAGCTCTCCAGGAAAGCAGTCAACTCTTGTCCAACAGTCTGGTACCTGCAAAGACAGGGCACCTACAGCATCCCAGCGTGCAAGGGCCAGCCTGGCTCCCAAGGCCCCACAGGCCACAGGCAGCAAGGGGCCTCTCGAGGTGTCAGGCAGATTGCCATGCCCCTTATGGGCACTGCGACTGCCAAAGGGCACAGGGTGTGTGCCCTGCAGGTGCCCGTGCGTCTCGCAGTTGCAAGGAGAGCCGGGTCGCTGGCACCTGGGCCGCTGCGGTCTGTGCATAGGCTGAGCCGCAGAGCCACGGCCAGACGTGTCTCTGAGAGACACCTGCCTGGCCTGCCTCTTACCTGCTATCAGGCAGGGCACGAGTGAGGACACGTGGTTGAAGCTCCTTTAGAGGACAGTGGTGTCTTGTTCAATGGAAGAATTTTCTGTGGGGAGAGAGAAAAATCATCAGAAATCCACCGTGCCCAAGGCAGGTGGCAGCACAGGCCTTCCTGCATGTCCCCTCCCCCTGGCTCTGTTGGGGATGGTTCCCATGTCCCCAGAGACCCACGTCCTGTAGCACCCACCGGGTGGATGGCTGCTCCTGGGACTCTGTCAGTAACATGGGAGCACTCTCCTTTTAGGTGGGAAAAAAATGGCTGATTTTACTACAGAGTGAGCAACTTAAAGGTTTCTCTTCCCAAGTATTTCTCATCGCTACTCCCTGGGAAGCTTAGCAAGGAATGTGAAGGACAAGAGAGGGAGAGGTGATGCCTGAAGTCGAGCGCTGAGTCAGCCCCGCAGCCCCCCAGCCCTACTCCTGGGCCAAGCTCTCAGAGGTCAGCAAACACGTCAAAAAAACACCAAGTTCTTGTGAACAAAACCCCGATTTCCCTCCCTAGGGCTTGCAGATGTCATTCATCAGTTTGGCTGCAGAGTCACTTGTCACTACCTGTTCCCCGTCCTCAACTCAGGACAGAATCTGCTGGGCCCTGCAGTAGCTACAACTCCCCGTGCCTGGCCGGGCTCTGGCGGGGTGCAAGGTGCCCCGCTGAACTCCTTCCACACAGGGCGGCTGCGGCTGCTGCTTTGCAGCTCTTGGCACTGGGGAACATGGCAAATCATCCCAGCGGCCTCCTGACAGACTGGTCATAGACTGGAAATGACCCACCTCTCTCTGTGGGTTACAGAAATTGTCTCTGACTGGCCTCAACCCTCAGACAGCTCCTGTAAAAGCACCAACACCCCTCACCTAACTAGGATGCAGCCTCCAGAGCACTCAGCATCTCCTGAGCTGCCCTAGAAGTTTCCAAGTGAAATCGCTGTATTGGAAGCAGAGCAGAAATGCTGACACTACAATATTTGCTCTGATTTATTCTCCAGGTCAGATCCCCTTGTGTGAGCTAAACTGAGGCTGCGGACTCCCAACAGCAGTATTGTATTTTGAAATGGCACTGCAGAACATGATAAAATAATCTCGGGACAACAATAGGTTGTTCCGAAAGCGCTTTTGTTATCTGGTCATATTTAGGAGAAAAGACCAACAAAGAAACATCACCACAAACAGGAAAAACAAAACAAAACAAAGCAACCACTTCTTGCCTTTTGGCTGCATTACCAGTTACACAGCAGAGGGCAAGTGGTGCCTGCTGCCTGCAGAGGCTTACCTGAATTTATGGACCAGTTTACAGAAGACGACCAGCAAAGAGTGAAAACTGAGCAGTAAGCTGCTCACAGAGCTCCTTCAGTTGACTCCTGTCTCCTAATTGCACCAGACCCAGCTGCGGGGCAGAAAGCAAGGCAAGCTGAGCTGCTTGGCAGCCCTGTGCTGTGGGGCAATGGGCTTGGCCACGGTGCCAGCTGTGTCTGAGAGCAGAGCTCTACCCAACTTCTGCGAAACAGGAGGGCCACAGTGGGGCACGTGCGAAGGGGCAGAAGGACCCACGTTCCCTTGCAGAGGTGAAACCTGTGGGTTCGGACCCAGCCAGGCTTAGAATAGCCCCCAGCTTCCCCTACCCCATTCATGCAAACACATGCAGCCACACAAGCAGCTCCTGTGTCCCGAGGGGACACATCACCTGGGAGCATCCTGAGTGAGACAGCCTAACAGGCCAGATCTAGGTGTTCTCTGCTTATAAAGCAACTGGATTCAGCATTGAGGTACACACACACAAGAAAAGAAAAGGAGTGATTTGGCAGCAGTCCTGCAGCCATGCAGGGAGGGCGCAGGTGGGTGCTCCTCCTCTGAGCAGGGATATGATTAACCTGTACCGCCAAAAATGGAGTGTCTACAGCGCTCTGCAACAGGATGTGGTGTTTGTCACCATGCAGTAAGCAGCCATGGAGGCAACACATGAGCTTGAAACTGAAATGTTTCTCTGCCTCAGCTTCCTTTCTAGCAAAGAGAAAGCAAATTCACAAGTAATTCACAGTCCTGCTGTCCCTTGGGTGACAATGCTGGCCCCTGAACGCTCGCTGGGTACCCTGCAGATGGCCCAGGGACCAGTGCCATTATACAGGCCGTTAAAATGATCACCGTCTGCCCAGGAAAAGTAAGTGGTGGTGGTGGAGGCACTAAGAAGGTGCATGGAGTCAGGGCAGTCGGACAGCAACACTGCAGCACCACGGTCCCTGCCTGCCTTTGCCAAGTCTGATTCATCAAGAGCTCATGAACGCTGCTGCTTTTTAACACCCCAGGATGAGGCAGGGCAGTGCCAAGATCAGTTCTTGAGCTCTGATAGCCAGAACACTGCATTGGGAGTGTGGCAGGGGCTGTGGGACAGCTGGGAGCCACCAGCTCAGCCAGCGCCCCCGTGTGCCAGCGCCGCGGGGGCTTCTCCTCCGGGAGCTCCTGGCTCAGCTTCCAGCTGGCAGCCTGGCTGCAGCGCAGACGATTTGCCGGCACAAGCTCTTTCCCAGTGGGAGGTAGCTCATCCACAGCCACCAGGATGAGCTCTCCTGCCCTGGGAGCTTCCTTCTCCCCCATGTCCCCAGCACGCTGCAAGGGGATAGGCCCTTTGTACAGCACCACGTAGCAAAGCACTAGCTCAAGGCTGGCTCCTTCCCACATTGCTGCTTCTCCTCTTGTTCCAGGAAGATGGATAAGGGCTGAGTGCAGCGGAGGGAGCCTCACCTGACGCCGTCTGCTGCGACCCTGCCGGAAAGGAGCTGGCCAGCCCATGGGAAGGTGGTGGGCACAGGCTGACAGCCGTGCTGCTGCGGAGAGTGTGCTCCTTGCCCAGGGCTCACTGATGTCTCGGGAGGTCTCTCATGGAAGGTGAGTGGCAGCAGGGCAGGCAGAAGGTAGATAGATGGAGCAGAGCTGAAGCTGAAAGAGTGGAAAGCTGCAGGGTTGCCAGGCTGTGATTCTGCACTGCTGTGGGCTGCTTGAATCATGTGGGGGATTTGCACTGAAGGGATGTCTTTGGTAGTGCAAGTTTGTTTGAATCCTCTTTGGGAGGGCTGCAGTGACACAATTGGGTCCCCACATCCATATCACAGAACACTGGTTCTCAAGCTGTGGTCCATGGGCCAGACTGATGCTTGAAAGCAATCCATCATCTTGATGGAGTCTTCTCTTACAAGCAGGGTGGGATCGGGTGCCAGGGTGTGAAGATTGATAGAGGTTCTTGGTCCAAGGGCTTGGGGACTGCTGTGCAGACACACTTGGAAAGAGTCTCTCTGGAGACAAACTGTCTTCCTTAGACAGTTATCTCTGCATTTACTCTGCTTACAGGAAGAAATGTAATTTCATAATCATGTTCTTAGGTTTCTTTGGCTCTGATTTCTATAGCTGCTGTCTTGGCCAAGCAGCTCCTAATAAAATAGCCTGCCACAGCTTTAAGATGGTGTCCTCCCAAGGAGAACATTGTTAGGTAGCAGATCCCTCTGACATTTAGTTCACATCCTGCTCACAGCTGGATCAGCTGCTCCACTGCTGTGGCTGCCCATTGACCACTCGCAAAGTACCCAGGGCTCATACAACCTCCAGCCCCCTTGTTCTCCTCTCCCACAGAGGCTTGGATCAACCGCTACCAGAAGCAGTTGGCGAGGGCCATCTCGCCCCAGTTCCTGGAGGAGATCATCTGCTACCTGCGCAAGCTGGAGCTCCTCACGGCGGAGGAGGCCGGCCACGTGCAGGAGGCGAGCTCCGTGCCGGAGCAGGTGAGGGCCGTGGTGGATGTCCTGGCCAGCAAAGGCAGCTACGCCTCGCAGTCCCTGCAGACCTTCATCGAGACCACCAACTCCCAGCTCTACCTCCACATCACCATCTATGGTAGGCAGGCCACACTGGGGCCCCGCAACGGGTGTCTCTGGGCATGTTCTTGGGTTACAGGTGCACATGGGCACATCCTCGGGTTATGGGTGCTCGCTGGAGCACTCCTGAGATGTGCACAGAGCCAGACTGCACTGAGCAGGTCAGGTCAGGAGTCCTGCAGAAGTGATGGAGTTGTTCCAGGGACTCCTCAAGCCTTGGCTGGGTGGGTGACACAAGCTCAATGGCAGGTCTGACGCCTTCCTCTGGGCTCACAGTGCACCTCCATGGGCAGCCCTGGCATTCATCAGTGGCCACATAGGGGCAATGGCTCATGCTCCTTGCAGGCAGAGCAGAGTGGTGGTCAAGCGCAAAACCAGCATCTAGGCTTGAGTGAGTCACAGGAGAAGAGGAGGCACTTTGTGGGGAATACAGCACAGACCCCTTACCTTGGAAAGTGGCATCTTCCAAGGGCAGGGAATTCACTCAGGCAGTCTGACAGAAGTAGGTGAATCCTTACTGCCACCCCAGCAGAGCAGTGTCATTATCAGAGATACAGCAGGACCTTAGGCAGGACATGCACCCTCTACGACTATTCTTCAACCTGGGAAGGGGGAGAAACGAAAGAGACATCTCAAACATGCTAACCTGCAGCTTGGAGGCATCTCCTCTGGGCTCACTAACCAAAGGCATCAGTCCTAACATCAGCTCTATCAAATACAGAATAACTTTTCAGGGCTATGCTTAATAAAATGCCACCTAGGTAGTAAAATGCAACTTCCTGCTGCTTTGAGTGGGGAAAATGGAATAGTGCAATCAGGAAGGAGCTGCCTGGCTGGTAACTGGGGACTGCAGGATGAACGACTTGCTGGCTAGGGGCATCCGGAGTTCGGTTCTCACCGTGCTCCGTGTCTGTCAGCCATCAGTGAGCAGATCTTTATGAAACATCTTGCACTTCATTTAAAACTGTGAATGACTGTTGCTAGGCTATTGCTGAGAGCCACCTGGCTGCTCAGCACCACACAGACACTGTCCTGAGGGACTGATACCTCAGTAGAGCACAGAAAGCTCAGCACAATCACAGCCCCTCTGAGAGTCGTAATCGGGTATATCCAGAATGGGGCTGGGGATGCCCTCAGCCCAGTGCTGGGCTCAGATGGAGTGTCTGGGCAGGGGCTGTTACGGATGCCCCAGGGGAGGCTGCTCAGGGCCATTTAGGCCTAAGAGTGCACTCGGGTCCTGCTGCACACTGCTGCCTACCACACTTCATGGGCTTTCCCTCTTCATAGGAACAGGAGAAAGGTCATGTCTTTTGTCTACATTTATGGCAATCATCCTTTTCCTGCCCTCTCCCCTCCTCCTCCCCGAATGTTGTTTCTCTCTGCACAGAACCGATGGTGCAAAAGCATCTGGAGAGCCTCCAGAATCACTACGGGAACGGTTTGGAGACGAGGCCGCTGCAGCGACTCACAAACCTCCTGCTGGTGGAGGGCTTGACAGATATCCAGCAGAAGGAGCATGACATAATGCAGATGGAAGTCACTAAAGGTCTAAGAAATGCATCCAAAAGCATCCCTCTAGAGAAGCTCTTCCTGCCTCTCTCCAAGGTCAGCATCCCACCTCGGATCTCCATGACAGTGGGAGTGGCTGGCATTGGCAAAAGCACATTGGTGAAGCTCTTCGTCTGCATGTGGGCAAAGGGGGAGATCAACAGGGACATCATTTTTGTGCTGCCTCTCACCTTTCGCGAGCTCAACGCCTACGAGAAGCTCTCTGCCGATAGGCTCATCCGCTGCACGTTCCCGCACATCACCGAGCCCAGCTGCATCTCCGCGGGCACCGCCAGGACGCTGCTCATCCTGGACGGCCTGGACGAGTTCAAGACTCCCCTGGATTTTTCCAACACGGTAGTCTGCACTGATCCTAAGAAGGAGATTCAAGTGGACAATTTGATTACCAACATCATACGGGGCAACCTGCTACAGGAGGCCTCTGTCTGGGTCACTTCAAGGCCAACAGCAGCCAGGCAAATCCCTGGGGGGCTTGTTGACCGCATGACAGAAATAAGAGGTTTCAGAGCTGCAGAGATGAAAGACTTTTTGGACCAGATGTTCCTGGACAACAGAGACTTATCCAGTCAGGTCCTGCATCACATCAAGGCTAATAGATCTTTATACATCATGTGTACAGTTCCTGGCTTTTGCTGGATTTCTGGCTCTTCAATAGGTTATTATCTAAAAAACAGCACTGAGCAATCCCAAGAAATGACAGTTGTTCCTAAAACCTTATCAGAAATCTATTCCTACTATTTTAAAATGGTTTTGAGCAGTGACTGGCCAGAAAAACAGAGAGAGACACTTAGGATAGAGCAAGCTATGAACAACAGCAAAAAAATCATGGGTAACCTGAGCAGACTGGCTTTCTATGGCTTGCTCAAAAGGAAGTATGTATTTTACGAACAGGACATGAAGACTTATGGCATAGACCTTTCCTTGCTGCAGAGCAGCCTGTGCAGTAGACTGCTGCTCAAAGAAGAGATGCAGTCCTTCACGGCTTATTATTTCTCCCACTTGACCATTCAGGAGTTTCTAGCTGCCATTTACTATTATATGGCTGCAAAGCGGGCCATTTTTGACCTCTTCACGGAGAGCGGCATGTCCTGGCCCAAGCTGGGTTTCCTCAATCACTTCAAGAGTGCTGTTCAGAGGTCCCTGCAGGCAGAGGACGGGCAGCTTGATATCTTTGTGCGCTTTCTCTCCGGGCTTCTCTCCCCGCAGGTTAACAAGCTGCTCTCTGGGTGGCTCCTGGTGAAGGACGAGCACAACAGCTTCAGGAGCCCAGCAATCAGCTTTCTGCAGGGCTGCCTAAACACAGACTACATGATCTCCTCAAGGACAGTAAACACCATGCAGTGCCTGTATGAAATTCAGCACATGGAGATTGCAAAAACAGTGGAGGAAGCAATGAAGAATGAGAGTTTGTCCGGGATGCTAACGCCAGTGAACTGCTCTGCCTTGGCCTATCTCCTGCAGGTCTCTGATGTCTGCATGGAGGAAACGAACCTCTCCAATTGCCTCACTTACAACATCTGCAAGAGTCTGCTCTCCCAGCTCCTCTTCTGCCACAACCTCAGGTAAGTTGCCATGGGATTGCAGTAGGAGAAGCTGGAACACTGCTCCCATTTTTCTGTGCTCTGTAACTCAAAATCCCACGGGTCTCCAGGAGGTGTAGGCCCATCAACACTGTGGGGCAGCTGACAGATCTGCCCTGAGGATTGCATTTCTGTTCTGAGCACTTCTTGCTTCTGTTTTGTGCTGCTCTCCAGGCTGGACAACAACCAGTTTAAGGACAACGTGATGGAGCTGCTGGGCAGCATGCTGAGTGTGAAGGACTGTCAAATCCAGAAGCTGAGGTAGGACCCAGCCTAGCCCAGATGGGGCCATTCCTGTGGGGAGCAGCTAAGGGGGATGCACAGGGTGAAGGCAGGGAGTGACCTAAGAAACCAGGATGTAGAATTTGGGAAATGGCTTTCCCACTGACTCCCCAGGGTGCTAGGCCACATGGATGGCCCCACGTGGGCATCTTGGCCTCAGGTTCCGTGCTGCAACTGCTTATACCTCATCTTGGCGAGAGCACTTTCTCGTGGCAGCTGTGCAGGCTGCCTCACCTCATTTCTCAAGAACATCTGCTACCAGCAGCCCTCCATATGCTTCCCGTGCAGACCATCGTTCAGCCAGGGGTGCTACTGGTGCCACCCACCTTGGTTATTTTTAGCCAGATTCCTATCCCTTTGCCACTCCTAAACCTGTAATTTGGATAGCAAGACACATACTGCTTGTCCTGGGAATTTCCCTCCAAAGGTCCTGGCTGTGTGGCAGGGATGGGCACATGAGGAGAGGCCCACCCCAAGCAGACAGATCCCCTAGGCCCCAACAGAGAGAGATACAGAATCACCAAATGGTGGGATGGAAGGGACCTCTAGAGATCATCTAGTCCAAACCCTCCCTGGGTCCCTTTCCTACCTTGTCTGTGGCTGAATGTCCCTGCACAGATCTGTGCTCTGAGGTGTGTCAGGTGAGCAGGCAGGAACAAGAGCTGCCAAGACCCCATCCCAGGAGCCTCAGTGTAGAGGCTGGGGGAGGCACGGTATGAATGAATTCAAAGCTTAGAAATGTCTTTTCCACTCTGTCCTTGCAATCCCCTGCCTGGTGTTCCCCTCAGGAGAGCAGATCTCTAAGCATGATCTATTTTGCAGAGGCTAGAGGAATCCTAGCGTGGACCAAACCGATACTCCTCATCACTCTCCTCTAGCATGCCTCTTCCTCCCACATCCTTGCCCAGTATGGCCAGCAGGGCTTGCAGACATACCAAGGGCTCTGAAAGCCTCTTTCTTCCTCCGAAGACATCTAATTTCTTTTTCTTGGCAGTTTGGCAGAAAACCAGATCAGCGATAAGGGAGCCAAAGCACTGGCCAGGTCGTTGATGGTCAACAGGAGCCTGATGGCCCTGGAGTAAGTCATCCTGCTCCTAGCTCGTGCTGTGCAAACCCCACCGGTGCTGCGGGTGTGTCAGCCATTCCCATGGCCAAAGCGGAGCCAAACCTCACCTGAGCTGAGGGGTGCCCTTCAGCCCGCCAGAGTGCACTGCTGAACAGGCAAACACAGCTCTTGGGAGCTGCTGGCCTCGTGGTCTACCACAGTAGCGCCCACCTGGCCTCCGTGCCTGCTGCCTGTGGCTGCTGTGCAGAACAAAAAGCTGCCGATTCTCCTAAACTCAACTCAGCAAAATGGCCAGATCCAGGGGGGTGGATCTGGTGATGGGCACCTCCGAGAGGAGCATGCCAGGCTGGCGGGTGCAGCTTTGTATCTGCTTGGCAAACAGGGGTGCCAAGGACCCTGCTTACAGGGGAGAGGAGGATGTGGGCACCACTGCCCATGGGGAAGGCTGGGTGGCTGCGAGCCTGCAGACGGGCTCAGGGCTCTTGGAGCCCCAGCTGATGCCTATGGCCCATAGCGCTGCCCCCATGGTGAGCTCGCTGCTAGGGATCCCACCTGCTGCAGTTCCAACCGAGAGGTCATTAATAAATACCAACCTCTAAGCAATTACTGTCACTAGTAGTGCTGAATGTGGCACCAAGGGCCCTTTTGCTGGGCCAAGCAAATGGGACTGTGATCGATCTCTGCCACCTCTGCCGCTTCCCGGCTGCACCTCTCCATGAGCAGCCCCTGGGCACAGAGCTCCTGAGGCACACGGGGACATCCGTGGCACTACAGCTGAAGGAGCAGGGTGGGCCCCAGCCCCTGCCAGGGGGTGACACTTGGCCTGAGCCAGGCACAACCCTCTTGGAGACCTGCAGCCAGAGCGGCAGCCCCTACCCGGCAGGCGGCTGCTGCTCTCCATCTGCTAACTCTGTCTGTTTGTCTGTCCCCTGCATCGGCCCAGCCTGCGAAGCAACTCCATCGGCCCCAAGGGAGCAAAAGCACTGGCTGACGCACTGAAAAAAAATCAAGTCCTGCTCTCTCTGAAGTAAGTTTCTCCCTTTCAGCCTCCACAGCACCTCTTGGAGCCGACTCCCAGGACAAGTTTTCCTGTAGCCATGCCTTATCCCGTTCAGAGTTTCCTCCTCTCATGGAGCAGTGCCTGAGGAGCCTGGGGCAGAATCTGATCCTGCCCTGCAGAGCCAGCTGATTTATTTCACTGCTGACTTGCATTTTCCTGTTGAAAAAAACTTACCTAAGTCAAGCTGGATTTTGAAGTCTACCTTTCTAAATGAAAAAAATACTTCTGGTTAAGCAACCTCTGAGGAGGAAAACAGTGTGGGATGGGAGGGAGCAGGAGTCCTAGGCAGAGATGTGCAGGACAGCCACCCTTCTCGTGCCACAGGCTGGTGCAGAGCCAAGAGGCAGCTGGGGAGGCAAGTGCCAAGAGCTCTGGCTCTGCACGGCCACCTGGGTGTGGGCTGCAGCGCAGGCAGTGGCACTGCCTCTCTGTCCTGCTGCAGCTGTGCATTACCCTGCTCCTCCCCACCCCGCTGCAGCTGTGCATTGCCCTGCTCCTCCCCGTCCTACTGCAGCAGCAGCCGCTTGTTGCCCACACCCCGCACTCCGCCCCACTTTGCCACACATTGCCTCACTCATCCCTGCCCCTCTCCGCCCCACTGCAACAGCAGCCGTGCATTGCCCTGCTCTGCTGCAGCGGCAGCCGTGCATTGCTGTGCTCTCTCCTTGCAGCCTGCAGCACAACGTGATCAAGGAGGAAGGCGCCATGTTCCTGGCCGACGCGCTCTCAAGTAACCACAGGCTGATGACCCTGCAGTGAGTGCTGGGACCTGGCGTCCCCCTGGGCCCTGCTCCTGTCGGCCACGGGACAGACCCCTGGCTCCTCCTGGCCCAGCATCAGCCGTGTCCCTGTGGCCTGCTGGCCGCGTATGCAGTGGCAGAACCTGGTCCTTCCCGTAGCTCTCCCTTCCCCACTTTTCCTGAACCAGGAGAGGCAGTGAGCCCACTTTACCTTCCCCATGCCACCTCTCACGGCAAAGACCTCCCGTAACTTCAGAGACTGTCAAAATTGTACAGAGTGAACCCTTGGGTACCTATTTCCTGTCCTGAAACACCCTCAGGGTGCACACAGAGTGGAAGGGCACTGCCAGGGCTGAGGAACAGTCTAAAGAGGACAAGGAGGCACGAGTGTCACCTCAATAGAGATGTATCTTGAGCTGTCTGATTTGGGTGACTTTCCTCCACAGCCTGCAGAAAAACTCCATTGGAACTCACGGTGCAAGGAAAATTGCAGAGGCCCTGAAGCAGAACTGCAGCCTCAAGGAACTGATGTAAGAGTCTGCAGGGGCAGCATGAACGGCTGGGCCAGGCTGAGGGATGGTGATGGCAGCAGCGAGCTCCACTGGGCTCTGCGAGCGAGAGTTACAGGCAGGGCTCTAGGCCTTCATATATAGCCAGGGCACATTTGATAGCTTTGTCCAAAGGGGTTCGCAAAGGTGCGAAGGACAGCAGAATCGCTTTGAGCTCAGCTGTGCTGAGACGCTCTACAAACCTGTGGAGGAGCAGAGAGTAGGTAGGCATGAAACAAACTGAGAAGCTAAGCCTTCCCTCCAGAAGAGGTGAGCAGTGGGTCCCCAGGCCCTGTGGATACATTAAAAGCTATTTTAGCTAAAAGACAATGTTGATACAGAAACAGGGATATCATTTGGCCTCCCACCTGCCCATCTCCAGGGTGGCTGTAATACCAATGGTCTTGTTAAAAGCATCCACCACCATGGCATAACCTACTACAAACACAACCGTGAAGGCAGCTGGGAAACTGCCCACAAGGCAGCTAAGAGGAAGGGTGCTCTCTGCCAGCACAGGGGGCTTGCAAGCCCCACGCTGCAACACAGCTGCTACTAACGCTTCTTCCCCTCATGCCGTAGACTCTCCAGCAACTCTATAGGAGACAACGGCTCGGTGGCCTTGGCTGAAGCGCTGAAGGTGAATCACAGTCTGCAGAGCCTCGAGTAAGTCCTTCCCCCTCAGCAGCCCCCGGCTGCCTAGGTGTCCTGCTGCTGGGCTCTGGCCCTAGGCCACTCACGCAGCTGGAAGCAGCTCAAACCCGCCTAGGGCTGCTGGCTCTCCCCTCATCCACCCTCACGTCTCCAGGGGCTGGGGGAAGATGCAAGATGGGAAAGGCTGGGGGAGCCCTCGGACCTTCCCCTGGGTCCTGGAGAAGCTGCCTGCCTGGCACGTGGCAGTGAGCTCCTGCCTCTTTCCTGGGAGAGTTTCTAGCATTGTTAATATCTTTAGAGTTGGAATGTTAATTAAAACTGCTTTGCTCTCAGCTAAGGAGGTCTGGTATCCTGCAGACTCATGCCCTACTTCCCCTCTGCTCACCCATAAAGAGTACAGTTCAGCATCCTCACCCCAGCAAGACCCTCCAGCATCCCTGCCTGGATCCCTCCCATACCCTCAGCCGCACCTTCCAAAACCCCTAGGCCTTTCCCACATCTCCCTGAGGCCACGTGAGTGCTGTGCAGAGCACAGCGGTGCAAAGAGCTGGGACCGCTCAAAGCAACGCAGGGAGCAGCCCTTCCTGCATCACCAAGGGCAATGACGGAGTTAATCCTAAACTCAGATGTTGATTTTTCTCCTGCTTTTGAAGGGTACTAGTAGTTTGAGTTTTTTTTCCCTAAAATGCAATTAGAATTTACTAATGAGGTCACAAGATAGCAAGGCAGCAGAGAGTCAGGGCAATGGTGCAAGCTTCACCTTCAGAAACACCAGCTAGCAAGGACTGCTTCTCCCATACAGCAGGGCAGAGGGCTAGTGGCCACAGGCAGGCAAGCTGCCCTGCCTGGGCTCTTTGCGGGACTGGACTGTGTCATCCAGCCCTGACAAGGACCAATAATCCCAAGAACTAAATCCCTGTGAGCCGGCAGCCGCAGGGCAGGCTGCCTGGGGACAAGGCTCCCTGGAATGGTGGCCAACCCTGTCACTTCTGCTCTGAGCGGGGCCTCACGGGGGGCAGCAAGCAGCTGTCCCACCCTGGTGAGATGCTCCTGGCCTGCTGCCCCTGCCAGGCTCCAGCCTTGCCCCACAGCCCCTTGCTGGGTTCCCACTGCTCCTCCTTTAGCCTTGCAAAACCACATGGCCCTCTCCTGCCTCCCCACAGCTGGGCTCCCAGTACAAAAGGCACTTTTTTCCCCCAAACACAACCCAATGGCCTACCTGGTGATGCCCAGAGAGGCCCATCCTAACGCTCTCCTCTGCGCCAGTCTCCAGAGCAATTCGATCAGCAACGCCGGGATCACTGCACTGACGTGTGCACTCTGCTCCAACAAGGGACTCATCAACCTCAAGTAAGTGACGGCATTTCTGGCCACCACGTGTGGAAGTGCTGGCTAGCGTGGCTTGCACAACAGTTCCAGTGAAATCTCCACAAGAGAGCTTTCGAATCCCCAAAGCAGCCTCTCTCCCTCCTAGTGCAGCTCTTCTGGCTGTTAATATTCTCCCCTTGAGATGAGTACCAGTTCGGCTGTGCCTAGCAATGAAACAACTACAGCAGGGCAGGTAGCTGGCAAAACCCTGGGTATGCCTACAGTTTTCAGATGTGTAGGATGTGCAGCTGAAACCCAGCTGCTCTGAGGGGTAGATAACAGCTGGACACAGCATCTGGATCCAGTCTAACTGCTCTCAGGCCTTGATAGCTGCTTGCGCAAGTGAACTTAGCTAGATTTAGTCCACTCCTTATAACAGAAATCAGCTCACAAGTTGTTTAGCTCCCTATTTTCAAAAGGACAGTCAAAGCTCTTGAACAAAGTTACTGGATGTACCTGCCAGTGTAGGCTCACATCTCATGCTTGTCCTCCTCTAGAAAAGGATAGAAAAAGCAGCAGTTTCTGTTTGTGGGTAGCACATTTCCCTGGAGATGGAGATGCAGATGCTGATGGAAACGCAAGTCAGAAAGAGCGTCATTGAAATAAATGGTTACAGCGCCAGAGAGGCGGGCAAGGGACTTGGCCACTTCTCCCCAGCCTAGTGCCGCTTTCTCCTCTCTTTTTCCCTAGCCTGCGGGAGAACTCCATCGGCAAAGAGGGGGGCCCTGCCATTGCCCGAGCCCTGAGGACCAACAGCACCCTCAGGAAACTGGAGTGAGTCTGTGCCCAGGAGGGCACCCACACTGCGGCACAGGGGTGTTGCATCCAGTTGTGTGTAACTTGTGTCCTCTGCCCTTTGCCTCCAGCTTAGCAGCAAACCTGTTGCATGACGAAGGCGGCAAGGCCATCGCTTTAGCCATGAAGGAGAACCAGGCACTCACATCACTCCAGTGAGTTTTCCTTTGGATCTGGCTTGCTTCTGAGACCTCATTTTTAAGCCCCTCCAATGGGCCAGGACACTATTCCTGAGCCTCAGCCCTGCCACAGCATGAGAGCAGCTTCCCTAAATTGTCTTCCCATGGGATTTGCATTGTGCCATCCAGGCTGGACCCAAGAGGCTTGGGAAGGCCTGGTCAGAAGTACTGGGTGAGCCGGGGCATCCAGAGCCTCCATTACTTCGGAAGCAGTGAGCAGAGGGGTGCTGAGCTAGTGCTGAGCTTGAAGGGATGGGGAGTCCTTGCATCATGCAGCCCAGGGCTTCACATCCCACTTTCTTTTTGCAGCTTGCAGTGGAATTTCATTCAGGCGAAAGCCACCACAGCCCTGGCACAAGCACTACAGTCCAACAGCAGCCTGACTAGCCTCGAGTAAGTAGGCAATTAGTGCAACTCAAACGCTTCTAGGGCTGCCAGGAATCCCATCGGTGTCTGCTCCTTGGTCACACCTCTGGGGTTCAGGCTGGGCGATGTGTGAAGAGCTGACAGAGCGCTTGCCTGTCTCAGCCTGCAGGAGAACTCCATCGGTGATGAAGGAATGGCTGCCCTGTCTGCTGCGCTCAAGGTCAACACAACCCTGGCAGATCTCCAGTGAGTGAGTGGGCTGTGGTGGGTACCTGGCCCCACCACAGGTGGCCTAGTCAGGACAGACTCTGAAGGGTCCCTGTTCTCTTGCAGCCTGCAGGTGGCTTCAGTTGGCACAGTTGGAGCCCAAGCTTTGGCAGATGCCTTGATGGTCAACAAGAGCCTGCAGATCCTAGAGTAAGTGCTTGGTAGGGTCTTCAAGTCCCTGTTGCTGTGACGCTGCTCCCTGTGGGCCTCTGAGATCCTAGTTGTCAACTCAGAGCTGCTGCCACCTCCACAGTGTACTATCTGGACTATGGGCAGCGCTATCCCAGCTCGTCCAGCCACCTGCTCGCTGGCAAGAGGCAGGTCTCTCACCTTCTTCTCACGTCCACAGAGGACACAGGGCCTGGCTGAGCTGCGAGCCACTCTGGGCTGCCTGTCTCCCCTGACCTTCCTCATGGTCTATCTTCCTTCACAGCTTGAGGGGAAACTCCATCGGCGTGGCAGGGGCCAAAGCGATGGCCAACGCACTGAAGGTCAACCGCAGCCTTCGCAGGCTCAAGTGAGTATCCTGCTGGTTTCCAGGCTTCCTGGAAAGGGTAGTGAGGGGACAGCAAGGTCAGGGCCTCTCACTGTAGCGAGTCACTAGCCTGTCAACATGCTCCTCGCACCCGCGTTTGCACACACTTATGCACAACGCACCCACCTGGACAAGCACAGCTGCACACGTGTAAAACCAGGCCAGCACCCCTGTGACTGCAGAGGGAATTCCTCCCCTGCAGTCAAGCCTCCTTGGTCAATGCTCCCTGATTCCCTCACCATCCCACAGCCTGCAGGAGAACTCCCTGGGCATGGATGGAGCCATCTGCATCGCCACAGCTCTGAAAGGAAACCACGGCCTCAAGTATGTGAAGTAAGTGACCGTGAACGCTGAGCTAGACGGTAAGGCAGAGGGCAGGAATATCTCACAGTCAGTCAGGGGAACCCTCCCCACTGCCAGTAATGTCCATTCCCAGCTCCGTGCATGGTCTTCCCTGGCAGGGTATTCTCCTCTCTGACTGCTGACACCCACACACAACTCTAGGTCTCATCACTCCTCCCTGGAGGGTCGGTGATGTCTTTGGGGCAAAGAACCACCCTAGAAGGCAAACAATCTTCAAAATACCATACGGCCAGCCTGGCTTAGCCCTCCCAGCTTCCCAGGCCTGTTATTGCCTCACACCTGTAGCCTCCAGAGTTTCGAATCCAAAGCCTCCATGACCAAGGTCCCAGCAAGAGCTCCAGGCAGGCACGGGGAGGGTGCAGAGAATGTTGGTGTAAAGCTCAGGAGCTTCTCCTGTACCCACTCAGGATCTTGCTTTCCCCTGTGACCAAGCCCAAACTCCTCCTCTCCTCTCACAGCCTGCAGGGGAACCGCATTGGCCAGTCAGGAGCAAAGATGATCTCAGATGCCATCCGAACAAACTCACCCGACTGTGTTGTGGAGGTGTGAGCTTGGCTGGCTGCAGCAAGGACATGGCCTGGTGGGGCAGCCAGGTGTCCCTTCGACTAGCACACCTTGCAGGGAGCTGCTTGGCCCTCACCCGCATCTCACAGAGGAAAATGGGGAAAGGAGAGCGTCTGAGCTCCCCAACAGGGCCCAGGAGCAGCAGCTCACAGCACTGGGTGCTGGGGCCTGGAGCCTCTAGATCAACAGTCAAGACTTGCTCCTGTTAAAAGATGGGAGTTTGCAACCTTCCCCTGTTCATCTAGGTCTTAGGGGATCTTTAGGGCTGTGGGAATGGGCACAATGCAAACAGGAGAGCAAGGAAGGAGGAGGAGGGGGAAGAGAGCCCGTAAGTCAGGCTCTTCTCACACGCTAAATGGAAACTGAGTCCCCAACATCAGCAGTAGCAACGCCCTCTTGTGATGTCTCCAGTGCCAGGGAATGCAGCGCTGTGCTGAGCGCATGCCCCAGCTCTGGCACATCCTGACTGCTCAGGAGCACTGCTCTCTTGCCAGACTGAGTCTGCAGGCAAATGTAGCAGTGCCTCAGAACTCTGCTCACAGAGCCAGCTCCCCTCCATGTAGTTCAGGAGAGCTAGGGATCCCAGAAGAACTGGGTGAAGCACTTCACACCTCGCTAAATAGTGCTTGGTCCGGCAGGTTTCCAGGTTACTTTGGTCCCAGGGAGTTACCGAAGGTCTGTTGTTTGTTTGCTCAGATCAAACAGTGTGGTGCTTTGGACCTGACAGGTCACAGCAAGGACTTCTCCCTGTGCAGGGTCTCTGCAGGGTTCCAGGCAGCAAGTACAACCTGTGGTGTTTGTCTCATCCTCAAGAGCAGGTTGTTTAGGGCTGAGCATGGCACATGTGTTTGGTCTGTCAAACCTCTATATCAAAGGCTCTTGGAAGACATATGAATCCCAAGAGACTGGAGCCATCTAGAAAGACCATAGGAAATGAGGAGGAGCGGGAGAGTGCTTGTGGGAGGAAGAGCAGCGCACAAGAATGGGCTATCTGTAGCTGATGTTATAGCTGGGAGTAGTTTACCTGGAGCAGTTCTGACCTGCTGCCATCAGTGGCACTGACTTTGAGACACGCCTTCCTGATGCCCCAGCTGCAGAGCAGGTCCTCCCTGGCAAGTCACCTTTGGGGTGGGTGGCTGCTGAAGGCAGATGTGCATGGCTGAGACCCAGCAACGCCCCAGAAGGCGCTGGGCTTACAGAGGGATCGGATGCAGAGTCCTCCTGCAGCAACTGCCCCCATCCTCTGCTCTGCTCCAGCCAGAGTCCAACATGCTGCTGCTGCACTCGGGCCAGGGAGAAATGGCTTCAAGGAGCTCTGTGGTCTGATCCTGGAGAAAAGCTGGGATGACCTATGTCATTAAGTGCATACTTGAAAATAAAGTGGTTCCTTGCTGTAAAGCTGCCCTTGTGTTGCCTTACTGGTTGTAGAACATCACATGTGACATTTGGAGGGCACTGTAAGGCCTGAGCTCTGCTGCCTGGACAAGAGATCTCATGCCATGTACTAGTGTGACAAGAGGGCTCCTGGCTCATTCTGCCGCTTTTGCCAGGGACAAGGTGTCTTCCCCCAGCACACATTCTGCAAGGAACCTGCCACATGGACACACTGTACTGAAGAGGAGCTGGCTGAGCCCAGCACTGCACTGGGACAGGAGGGGAGCAGAAAGATGCTCTCTGGCCTGAGCAGGCATTAGGCCAGGATAAGTCAGGACCAAAGCTGAAATGAACACCTAGTCCCAAAGCAGAGAGCCAGGCCAACTCCAAGTCCATGTTGGTAGAAGCCCAGAGTTCATGATTGCTCCATGTCACCACTGTGGAAGCTCTTGCTGAAATCTGGGGATTTCAGCTTGCAACTCTGAGTCTCAGCCTGCTGCACAAGAATATTCTAACACAAGCAATGAGCCACCGTGGAAATGACCCACTGGCCTGAAAAAGGGGATGAAAAGGATGAAATAAGCATCAGCCCAGGATGGGAGGCACGTTTTCTCCCCCAGCTCCTCAAGAAGCAGGTTGCATTTGCCTGAGAGAGTGCCCCCAAAGCCTTTTCTTTCAGGCAGGACGAACACGAATTACAGGCTGAATCACAAACTCCCACAGGACATAGTGATGTGGAGTGATTTAAGTCCTACCTCTTTCACCAATATTTCTAAGCAGATGGAGTGGCTCAGGGCCAGCCCTGCCCAAAGCCTGTGCACAACCCACAGCTGTCACCCATCTCAGGTCATCTGGAACACCAACAGGAGGCAGAGATAACAACCCTCAGCTGGCCTCAGTTCCGTGCTCTGGAGCCTTAGGAAATGCAGAGCTAATACAACAATTTGGAATATGTTTTATCTGCCTGTACACATGTACAAAGATCTGGTTACACACTGACACTTCCCAGGTGTCAAATGGTTGGAGGGTGCATTTCCACTAGAACTGAGAGGTGGCTGTTAAAATCACTGCTGTCCCTGTCTCATACAAGAATACCTGTCTCATACAAGAATATGCAACACAAACCATGGCTACCCTGAGACCTGGCTGGCTCTGCTGAAAGGCTGAGGGGCAGAGCTGCCTGAAGAGGATCTGTTTCTACAGAGAAGCTATAAAGCCAGCTTTCCATTTCTGCTACAAATTAGGAAATGAGGCACAAAACTGGAAGTCTAAATTTGCAGTCCAAACCCAGAGACAGGACCCAATTTTGTGAGTAATCTTTCTCTTGGGCCAGATGCTTCTCTTTGACCAGAGAGGATTCCTTGCATTACATGGGAAAATATTTTCAGAACAGATCCTAAAAACAGCCAATCTTAGCAGCAGGGAAAGGGAACTCTCAAGACAAGACTATGCTAACAAATTTGCAGTAGATGTCTAATACGAAGGAAGCTGCCCTCCATATTGGCTTCCTCAGAAGTGTGGTAAGAGAATTAACTTTACAGGGTGCAACACGGCATCGCCTTTTAGCTCAAGCCTGTATAACTGTGCGCATTTCAGCACATTACTGCACCCACATATGTCCCTTGTTACTGTAAAAACACTGTGGTTTATTTACCTGCAAACTTTTGTCCTCTCCTGACAAGACATTTCAAGTTCTGAGCTCTGCTGATGGGCATCTGCCTGAAGTGTGAAGATTCCACCATAAGGGTCAGAGACACGGCGGGATGAAAAAGCTCTTTTTTTTTTTTTTCCTCCCAAATAATTCCTGTGCATTCCTTCCTTCAGCACAATGGAGGGGTTGGACCTGACACTAGACTTCAGGTGGAGAAGCAAAGTACTTTGCTGATGTAGGAAAAGAAAAGGGCAGGAGAACAGCCCAGGCTCATCTGCCTTGATGAACACTCACTGAAGTGAATTCTTCTAATCAAACACTTATTTCTTCTCCTGTGAAGATAAATTGTGAGGACACAGCAGAACTAAAAGAAAACAGGAAACACACTATACAAACTCTAGCTATTTTGCTCTAACCTCAGTATGTTTTTGTTCATGTCATCAGTCTAACCTACTGAACCTCTTAGTTTACTAAATTCTTCTGTTATCAGCAGACTAACAAAGCCTGGTTGCCTATAAACCTGTGTTGAAGTCCCAACACCACCACTACCCTACACTAATGCCCAGTTCCTACCATATTGCCCTTGCAAATCCTGGCCCTTGCATACATTTTCTTTAATCCTCAACAGGGAAACTGAAGATCTTGAGATATTCTCCTAACACTCCTCTCCCTTTCTGCCAGTAGTACAGAGGGTAAAATGAGGGTCATGACACAAGGAACAAAAACAACGTAATAAAAAGATGCAACAAGAGGGTTAATTGGAAGGAACATTTTGTACCCATCAAATTCTTTGGATTTCTGGATTTGGACATTTGATCCTCAGTTCCCATGGATGAAAATAAGACTGGCACATACAGAAACTAAGGGGAGCAATGGTGGCTAAATTTCTGGCCTGTTTAAGTGCCCAGAAGCACCAGTATATTTTAAGGGCTAATTTTGTATAGATTTAATTACAATGCAGCCCTGCTTGGCTGCTCTCAGGACATTCAAGCATGGCCCATTTCAGTTATTTTAGTAACAGTTCCTATGGACATAGCTGAAATACTCATAGCAACTATCTTGATACCCTGAAGGTGGTAGTGAAGGTGGTATTTGAGAACCCCTTTGCTGGTTCTCTTGCTTTAACTTTACTCCTTTAGTCCGACTGGTGCTGCTCTTTGTAGAGACAAGCCCTTGATTTAGTAGGGGTATATTTATGATAAATAAACTCAAGTGAGATTTAAAAATCAATTTAAATGTGCTCCCAAAACAGCTTTCCATCCAGATTTATTAAGCCAACAAGGCTGTCTGGATGTTGTGAAATGCAGGGAAATCAAGCACACAATGCTCACTGGAGTGCAACTTTTGGCACTGTGGTGCATGAGGGCCTGTTCTAAGGCAATTATGGAAATAACAGCATTCCCCATTACTGTGATTCTAATTATGGATAAACTGCTCATACTTTGAGAGGCAAAAGATTAGCAAACCAAGTTTAATTTTCAAGTTTAATGAACATTATATACCAACTCCCAAATTCGGATTGGCAAGCATTTTTCAGATGGCAGGCTATTAGCTCCTGACCTGCGTGCTCTCCAAAGTTTGCATTCCAAGATGCCTCCTGGTCCTGCTACTGAAAAGTCAGAAATCATTATCACTTTCCTCTAGCGGTTCTGGCTTCCTCGCCCGGCGATTGGATTTGCCTGCGGAGATTTCCATGCTATCATCTTCCACATCTTCATCATCGTCATCATCATCATCATCCAGGTCAATTTCACTGTCATCTGAGTCCTCCTGCAGGAGAGAGAACAGAGGATTCACAGCTAGTTTGATTCTCAGCACTACGTGCCACCAACAGATAAAGCTCTCCATTCACAAGGCATCGCTGCTAGCTCAAACGTAGAGGATGCTCCTTCTGGCCAACTTTAAGTTGCTTCATCCCCTGCACATAGCATGACCACACAGTCAGGGCAGGCACTGGCCAGGAATCTAGGTTTGGGCTTGTTCCAGCAAGCAGCAACAGGCCCTGCAAAAGGGTTTACTTCAGCCTGTAGCTCAGGCTGCTACAGTGCTGCTGGTCACTGAAAGGAGTGAAAAGCTGCGCTCAAGACCCACCTTTAACTTTCACTTGCAGTTCCTCACTTTTCTAGCAGTGGCTGCTTCATTCAACCTGTCGCATACCTCCTTACACGCTGTGCAAGGCTGTAACAACAGCCTCCCTCATGCCGGCTAAATCTGTGGTACTAAAAGCTTTAAAAGCTTTTAAGTTAAATTAAGACCTAAAGTGAGATCAAGGGACTAGTGGAAAAAAACAACTGCAGGATTAAAACCTACCTGTGCCTTGGTCTTGCGCATGCCTGGCTGAGCTGGGGCAGGTCCCCCCTTAGAGAGTCAAGGTAGAAAGGAGAGGCAGACCAGGAAAAAAAAATGTACAAGAACATAAAAAGAAAACAGAAAGCAACTAGGATGACAACAGAAGAGAAGGCAGCAGGGAAAGCAGGTGTAGCTGGGGTGCTGTGTGCCATACTTGAGAACTGTTAAACTGCTTTCTAGCAAAGACATAGGAAATAAAGTCAAAATGGGGAAGACAGCATAAGCTACAAAGGAAGAGCAACTCCCTGAGAGGAGGCCTGCAGGTGTTCCTGCTCGAAACACATCCTCCAGGAAAGCAACTGCCAGGAGCTGGAGATGGGAGTGTAGGGAAAGCTGGGAGAGCTGCAACGCCTGGGTTGGCTCTGCCTCCCTGCCTGGGGCTGCAATCACCTTCAATTCAAGGGCTCACTTTGCCTTCTTGGCGACTCCTGGACTCCAGGGAAATGGTGAGGTCAGTGGTGGAGCCTCCTCTCACCACCCATGGCTGTGCAACTACAAGGGATGCCCTCATGCTCTACACAGAGGGAAAACTCTCTCTCACAAGGGAAGGTAGGGATGCCCTGAGGTGGGCAGGACGCCCAGGACCCAGGGCAGGATGGGCCCAGGTCAAAGTCCCACCATCCATGGGGAGAGGAGGAAGGTACAAGAGCCACAGGAGCAAAGAACCAACAGAGGCCCAGCACATGGCTGGTGGCTCTTGGGGACTCCTCAACTGCATAGTTTGATTAACTCTTCGAGTGGTTCAAACCGGCCTCACAAGTTTCCCTTTCCAGCTTCAGACACATGGAAGCCTGTCGCTGTTCCTAATAAGCCTCTCAGTCCTGAGGTCTGCTAAGATGCTGCATTAAGAGTCAGGGCCATGAGATGACCAAAGTAGCTACATCTGAGGGCACTGACAGGCAGAAGGCATTGGCTTTCCACACCTGGATGTGCTGTGCCAATAGGAAGACATGGGAGAAGGTCACAAACAGGATGTGGTTAAAAACAAGCGGAAAGTCTAAGAGAAAGAGAAAGTGCAGAGGAAAACACATGGGACCGAATAGGGACAGGATGACTACAGCCAGAATTGGCAAGAACATGGTCAAGGACAGTCAGCGAGAACAGCATCTCCTTGGCTCTGCCCAGCAGGCCAGCCCTACTCCCATTGACCTGTTAGTGATCTTCAAGAAACTTAACAAACCCAGACACAGCTTCTGCCAGAGGTCTAAACACTAATGTGGTGAGTCCCAAGGAACGTCAGTGCCTGTGTGCAGAGCAGAGGGCTTCCCTCGTAGACTCCTGTGCCCTTCTACAGCTTTCTAAACTCCAAGGGGCTATCTTAGAAGCAAACCAGGGAAGTTCACGGGAACAGGAAAAAATAAGGTCTCAGCACCTTTGCCTAAAGTACTGGCAGCTACCATCCCTGCTGCAGCACAGCACGGATGGCAGAACTCCTGCAGCATGCATACCACTACTTACACACTGCAAGTTGAGGTTAAAGCACAGGCCAATGCCCAGAAAGCAAAATAAAAATGCAGAAGTATCTGTGTATGCAGATGGCTATAGGAAAGGAAGGGAGGCGCAAGCCTGTGGCATGAAGATTCACCAGGTAAGAGGCTGCTTCTCTAGCTGAGGAGAGGCGAGGGGTAAATGTAAAGCACCGTCAGAGAAGCTCTGCCGCCATGTGGGATGGTTACTCACATCTTCCTCCGTGTCTCCACCGTGCATTGTTCCCACGATCCGCTTCACAGACCTTCCTGCAAAGCAAATAAAATCACCATAAAGACTGGCTGATGATTAACAGAGGGGCAGAATGAAAGATAAAGCTCAGGATTTCCCTTTTAGAGAGACAGTGAGAAGTTAAGATCTCAGGGCATGTAAGGTTATCCCATTTGTTAAGCCACAGAGTTCAGGAGAAGGTGGAAGAGGGAAAGGCTGAGATATCAGAGTAATTCCAGTCAAAATCATGTTTCCACAGTTACCTTATGCCACTATGACAGTTCTGTAGGCCAGGGCACATAGTTGTTTTAAGAACAAGCATTTACGTGTCTTGCATAAGGAACCTGATAACACTCCCTTTTTTTTTTTTTTTTTTTTTTTCTTCCCCTGTGACACAAACCTTCAAGCAGGGAGAATTCCTGCTCATGGGGCTCAATCTGTTTAGCTTACTGGAAATTTGTCTTGAGAGACAATAAGATTATGGTGTACAGCAATTCATCAAGAGAAAATCCTAGGGCAGAGAAGCTCTTAAATTGCTATAAGAAAGACACAAGAAGCTGGGGCTGGAAGCTGAAGTCAAATGAATCCCAGTCTGAAATACAGCAGTGATTTCTCACCATAGGGGTGATCAGTCATTGGAAGTGGACGCTACAGGCAGTGTCAGGGTCTCCATTTCTTGCTTTCTTCAAATCCTAACAAATCATTTGTTCATCAATAACAGGGTAAAAATTAGTGACCTGTGATACACAGGATATCAGATCTAAGCAGTTCTTCTGGCTTCAAATTCCAGGAACAAAATCACAAGTGGTGCTACGCATAAAACTCTTCCAGAAAAGACAGCCGATTACTTGTCATTAACAGTAAACTACAAGAAAGCTCCTCAACATATGAAGCATGAAGTGAAACAGAGTTTATTCTTTTTAGCCAGCATAGCAATGCAGGACAATTGCAGCAGAATAATGCAGATTATCATACACTGAACATCCAGCAAAAAAACAGTACCTCTGGCTGAAGTTTGGGAAAAACGACAAGGAAGCTCCTAAGTACTCTCTCTATCCAATTTCCTCACAAGCCTCATGCAGTAAATGACTCATTCCCAAAACGCCTCCTCTAAAAATCTATGTACTCAGGGCCAAAAATATTAGGTGGAATCATGTATATAACTGTTGTAAGGAATTCCATGTAAACTTGCTTCCCATCTGCCCAGGAGAAGCTTAAGGACTTCAGAACAGGTCAGTCTGTGCAAACTGGTAGAATTCACCTATCCTGTCCTAGAATCTGAGGACAGGGCCAAAGAAATAAAAGGACTATCCTGGGTCTGGCTGCACATTAACCAAACACGGGTCTGCTGCGGCTCCTGTATACACGCACGTGCCATTCCTCGGGATTTCAGGGGGTAGGATACCTTGACTCTCTTAATTAAACTAATATATTCCCTCCTATCCTTTGGTGCTCAGAGAACAAAACTCTTTCTTTTCCATGGGGTCACTTCCTTAAAGATCCCCCCCTGCCCCCACCAATATTCCAATCTTTTGAGACCTTCTAGTAGGGATCAATATCTTGCAGGAATCCTAGGCAGCATCAGGGCAGGTGGAATTCTCATCAGTGGGAGGAGGGTTGGAAGGAATTCACTGCAAAGGGAAAAAAACACTTGTGCCTTGTTTGGCTTCTTTGGGAGATGTAGGGGCCATCTGAGGTAGAAAAGATGCCAGTGTGGCCTTCCTTTGCTGTTCGCTGGAAGCGGTAGGAAGGGGTGGACTGGAATTGAGGGAGAAATTCTGCAATTTTGCTATGTAAAAGTCTCAGCATCAAATGTTAGATGGGGAATTATTACTTCAAAAGAGAAGCAGAAGAGAGCTCTTCTCTCTGAAATTTATTAATGAGAGAAAGACAAGATATATCCCAAACACAAAAGAGAATCAGGAGACCAGAGAAGACGCGGTGATAAAATAGGACAGTGCAACATCACCAAGGGAAGAATTATGAGAATATCAGCAGAATCTGCTAGATACTGGCAGACCATCAGTGTAAACAGTAAAGACATCTTGTGAGCACCCACTGACTGCTGCAGCTGGAGAAGGAGGAGAATCAAACACTGCCCTTTGATCCTTACACTGGTGTAAGCCAGTGGCATTAGGATCAGCTTGGATCAGTATTAGGTCTTGCAGCACAATCCTGGGGCTCTCTCAGGCGATACTAGGGAATGTGCAGGACCTGGAGCCTTAGGTGTGCAATATGCTGTATGTAGTCTGTGCAGGAGAGAAAGCAGATTTTCCACATTAATAGAAGATCTTCTCTGACAAAGGTGGGAAGCATGTTTTACTTTTCAGATATTGCAAAACCAAGACTCTCGGGGTGGGGGGGATAAAGAGACACAACAGATAGCTGGAGTGCATTTGTGTACTGGAGGGGAAGCAGTAAAGAGAAAAGTTGTTGTCTGCACCGAACAGGGAGAGGCAGCAGTATGGTAGGTGGTTCAATTTCCCTGGCCTCCGCCACTTGCTGCGACTCAACTGCTGCCTGGCTCTGGCCACGGAGCTCGCACAGCTTCCAAGTGCGCAGAACCTGCTTATGCCTATTTACAGACAATGCGAATTCCAGGGGGACAGCCTGTACAGAGGGATAATTAGGTAAAATGCTAGTAATGAGCAGGCTGTAATTCACCACACTTTTGGATTCAAATCTAATCTCCATGCATTGCCACGGTTTATAGCCCGGACTGGAGTCACACAGACCAGAAGCAAAGGCATATCCAAGATTTTAAGCCTGTGATGCTTGCTATTGTACTAATCTGTGCAGCTGCCTACACTGGAGCTACAAGATATGGAAGATATGGATGCTTCACAGCAGACAGTATATGTTAACCCTGTGTCTGGCAACAAGACACTACCCTTAGCCAAGGGGGTCAAAGAACCTACCATGCCAGGGCAGATGGGCTTGCACATGAAACACTGCTCTCATTTAGGAGATCTGTATTCAGTTTGAGCCCTTAATGTAAATTCCCAGTGTGACTCGAGCTGGAAATTCTCACAAAGAAAATAGGGCTAAATCTTTTGCCTGATCTCTCTCAACTGCTTGTTCTTTGTGGACTGCCTTTTGATGCAGAAGTGTTTGTATCCCTTAGTACAAGGCCCTGACAGCAGTTTTCTATACACTACCAAAGGAGAGCAGTTGATTAAGTCCACTACAGCTGTTGCTCAGGATAAGCATCTAGCTGTTCTTATAACCTCCCTAGAGAGGAAACTTGCTTGGGAGCTAGTTACCAGTCTCAGGCCCACCATTTCTGACCTACAGCATCTCCTTCTCTTCCAGTTTATCTCCTCCAGTCTCCTCCATAAGACAGGCTGAAGGCATATGGAAAAATCATTTCTCTCCACCTGCACAGTCAACTTTGCTGACACATCACGTGCACCTGAACACAGCTCTGTTAGGAGGAAATAAACTGATGGAGGGAGCTCTATCTGCAGTTAAGGTAAAACAATTTCTGTGGCTTCCAAATGGCAGCCCTTTTCCTAGTATCTGAATTCTTACTATGTGCTGAATGTTTCCAAATAGGTTGGACTGCTACCCTTTCCCCAGCAACACGGTCCCAGTAATATCCAGCAGCAATATCACTAAAGCGAAGACCTTTCAGACTCTTAGCTGGAGGACAGAAATCAACAGATTCACATATAAGTACAGCAAAATCAGAACAGCAGTGCCAAGCTTCTTCCTTCTCAGATGTGTTTCCTTTAAGCACTGAGCAGCCAAATCCCTTGGCTCATGAAGTCCCTGTAGTTTTGACTATTTTTCCTTTCTGCTTGAACTGAAGAGCCAAGGAAGAAGAGACTCTAGATCTGACTCTCTGACAACTTGAATCTCCAAAATGTTTCTATGGGGTTTGCAATTAGAACTTGCTTTGCTTTACTAGAGAAATACATTCACCCTAGAAGCACGGTCACAAGTTGCTGCTGTATGCCATGTGGACAAAGTCCTAATCAGTTTACAACTGCACTCTATGATGTTCACAAAGCAGGAATTTATTTTTAAAAGTTCATGGAGGTCAACACCAGTTTGGTAGAGTCCTGCAAGGCTGTGAGCTATTTTGAGAGCAGGTGCATTTAGAAAATTGTTCCCCTTGACTCCCTACATTATTAAACAGCTGGAGAAGTGAAAACACTGCTAATACATAGCCAAACACCTTCCTGCATGACGCACTCGTTACGCCTCTCTAGTCTTCTTCCTCTGACACCATCATGATAAGAGCAAAATCCAAATTGCTCATGACCTCACTTTCAGAGACTTTGGATCAAGGCCTATCTGCCAAGACATGCAATGAGAGGCTCATGAAGAACCACCAGGAAGAGAGCAGTAGTCTGACCAGGTTGAAGGATTTATTCTGCTTCTAGTGTTGTGCATCTACTGTTAAGTGCCAGGAAATCAGATGGGGATTTTCAAAGCTCCCAAGCACAGTAACTGCAAACTCTATGTGGAAAGGAAAGGTATGAAGTGTTATAAGCTAAACAGAGCCTAAGTCAAGGTTCCTATTCATATTGGCCTCACTGCTGTCCCTCTGGCACCACAAAAAGGCCACAGCTCTCCTTATAGGTTATCTTCTCTGCAGATGCCAGTCTCCAAAGGTGTGAGATACAGGGCACCTGCAAGCCCAATTGAGTATGAGCTGCACATCCCTCTGAAATATAGCTCTAGCAGGACTAGGAATGTGCACAGGCCTGGGAAGAGCCCATAGTGCTCGAAGAGCTGGAATTGGCAAGCTGGCCTGGGACTGGGTTTTACTGTTGCATATTTGGTTTTACTTCCTCCAGGGAGATACATTTTGCTTTCTTAACAAAAATCCTTCCATCTCCTTATCTGGTGCATCCAGACATTTTCATCCTTGCTATGTTTAACCGTGCAGATTTTCATAGGCTAAGATTTCATCCAAGTAAACTTGCTAACCTGTTTGCCAACACATCATTATTGTAGTGATCCTCTGGGTGCAGTTATGGAAAGGTAAAAGGCTCCAAGAAGGCTGCGTTCTCACTGTTTGACTTCGTTTACTGAGTAACATTTAGAGGCTGATAAAGCTGAGTCCTTGCAATAAATACTAAATGAGGCTGAAGCTGTTATTGCCTCGATAGTGAAACAGTCTTTTCAATACAAACAGGACAAAAAAGCTCCTTAACATCAACATTACAAAGGGCAGCATATGAGCTTCTAAAGCATTTGGATATTGGAGCTGAAAGATGGATAGAGGCATAGAGGATGATTTAATACAGACAGTCCCACAGCCCTGCAAGTGTAAATTATTTCTGTTTCACTCCGTTGCTGCCTACCTTGTTCCAAGCACAGTGTGTACTAGTCTGCCCTGCACAATGAGCCTGGTACGCTGGGAACAGGAGAGATCCTAAACTGATTCATGATTCCAAAAAGCGTTTCAGACCTCCGGTCTGAATGAGGCTGAAATGATAGATCTGCACATGTAATCACAATGTCTCTTCAAAATCTGCCACTCTGATGCTGCAGATGCTAAAAATGTGCATTAGTTCAAGAGACGGCTGCACAGATTCTTACAAAAAAAAAAAAAACAAACACCTATCGAGGGTTAAACTAAATATGTGGGAATCACATTCAGCTCAGGAACCCTGATGGAATCAAAACAGCTGGAGGATGAGAGAGTACATGAGGGAACTCCTTACACCCTCTCCCTGGCATTTGCTGAAAGCAAGTGCTGCAGTCTGGAGACCAGGCCAGGTGGACTTTTCATCTGCCCTGGCAGAACATTTGCACTCCTAGGTCAAGGTTTGCTTTCCTCTCCTGACATCCATCCTGTCTCCACACAAACAATCAACCAGTTGCCAAGTAGTGGTTGGCAACCCATTTCAGTCAAGAGGCTTCTATAATTGCAGATGATTAAGGCTAATATTCTGAAGCCTTAAGCTCCTGCACTAGGCAACATCAGGCAAGAATTTTATTTGTCGGCATTGTGATAAAACATTCTTATTCCGAATTCCACTGCTCACCCATAGTGTGACCCCGGGGAGGGTTGCTTAACTTGTTCATGTATCTGCTATTTAATTTGTATAACTGCTTCACTTACCTCTTGCCAGACAAAATGAAAGTGGATTGTGCATTTTTATTCACACTTACAACCTTCAAATTAGAAGGTACACATGATTAATATAGTCTTTTATTTATAAAAGCAATGATTAGTGACACATGAAGTTAAATATACTAAGCCACATAAAGCAGGAAACCTGCCTGCAATTGTGAATTACTATAAAACAGGCTGTAGTTTCACAAGTTCAATAAGCCAGCACCTGCCCAGTTTGGCTTCTACCTTCCCAGCCATTTTTTCTCAACTTGATTTTTCCTTTCTTGTACCAACAAGAGCCTTTCTGGCTTCCTAAAGCTAGTTTGCTGTTTTTGAACCAGAGTCTAAAAATTCTGAACTCAATGGAGATACAAGCTATGTAGCACATTAAAACTTCTTTCTCAGCCTGTCTCTTCTTATTTCTCTTTGTATAAAGGGAAAAAGGATTCGATTTTCTCTGTGTACCACAGAAACTAGCAGTTTGTCATGCCTCCCCTTGCTAACACTTTTTGCTTCATGGGAGACTAAATTATACCCCTTCAAGTTGCCTAATTGTCTAAAAGAACAAAACTAGGAGCAATTGTGTCAAAGCTGCATTCAGTTTGAACTTTGCTGCATGTGGACAGACCTCACAAAAGGGCTCTTGAGCCTGAAAGTGTGTTCATTTTTCTCATTTAGACCAAGTGGTCCAATAAGAGCCTGCAAATCTTACCTCTGTAATGGCCAAACACACGGAGTACCTTCCCACCTATTATGGGCACAGGAAAGAAGTCCTCTCTTGTCATATTAATAAGCAGGAAATTAGAGATGTAAAACTGAACCATAGCATCTGCAGAAAGGGACCTCCTCATCAGAAGGAGAGACGTGGCTCGAACCATCACCTTTTAGGTAAATACAATTCTTGAAAAGAAAAATCACTGAAATGTCTTGAACTGAGTCAGGGAAATAAACTAGTACGACAATAATGTTCTTATTCTACTGCCTTGATAATTAAGTACTTTTTAAATGTAAACAGTATCTATGATAATTAAGTATGTTTTAAAGGTAAACAGTATCTATGCTGAAATATACATATAGATTTTCTACGTATTTCCTGACAAACATCCAGTGAATGTTCAGGCTCCATCTTCTAATGCAGCTGAAGCATCTGACTTTAGTCTCAGGTCTTGAGACAGTCTCCAGTGTGAGGGTCACAGCGCCAAACACACAACCTCACTACCAATGAAGAACTGGGACCAAAGAGGCCCAAAGACAAGTATAGATCTGAACTTGTTCTCAAGGCTAGAATGGCTCATAATGTAAGTATGCACTCTGCAGAACAGACCATTTCCTGGAGGAAAAGCTGTGGCCTGACTTGGATCTTGACATAGTCCAAGCTTTTCTCTTCCATGTAGTCTGAATGGATAGGAATAGGCAGATTTGAGCAAGCTAGAAGAACAGAAATACCATAGTTGAGTTTTGTTAATTAACAAGAAAAACGAAGTAGGTGTTTTGAATCAAAGGCAACAGTGTGGATAGACAGCCTGTTCTTAACCTCACCTAGACAGGCTAGGTGACAAAACTCATGATTACAGAGAAGCCTTAGCAAAGCAGAAAAGTGAGCCCATGGGTCTCAGCTTAAAAGCTTAACAATGTTTATATCCATCTCTGCCAAAAGACTGCAGGGCTGAGGTGCTATGAGTAAGAGTGGGAGAGTACAGTCATTACTCTTCTAGATGAATTGCAGAAGAGGAGCCATTTACCATACCTGAAGCTGATCTGATCGTTCTGTTCATATAACAGCCAGAAGGCTGAAAAAGGACAGAGCAGCTAAGGGTGATTTCCAAAACACACAGAGATAAGGAAATAGGAAAGATTGGGATGGCCACCTTGCAGCCAGCAAATAGCAGAATATGTGAAAATCAGAAGTTAATTATGTGCTAGAAGTAGTTTACTATACAAGGAAGCAAAGTACAAAAGCATAGCAAGTTACCTAAGCAGCACGGCACAGAAAACATCTTGGAGATTGCAGTGCCTGAAGTGTGACAAGCACTGACTTAATACTGAGTTTGCAGTAAGTGTAATTAGTGATAACACAACTTTTCCTTGACAAATTTTACTTGTAACAAAATCTACAATTTTTATAATAGGACTTCTTTTTCCAAAGCTTCCAGTTCTCATGTCTCTAAGTAATCTCAGCCCAAGAGAAGTGATGAGGTGGGACAACAGAAACAGTTATACCTAGTGACCTGTAAGGTCTCCAAAATTTGTATGGCCTTTTCTCTGAAAAATTGCAATACAAAAAAATAATAGTAAATACCAGAGTTTCTGCATTTTTCAAGTAGCAGCTCTAGCCTCACTCAGAGAAGGAAGAGGAGAATCAGGCTCAGGAAGAAAAATGCAATCTATCCAAGTAACAGGTGTGAGCAGAAGTACTGGCACATGAAATCACCCCAACTAGTACTTCATCCAGAGCTTTTGCCCTCACAGCTCACAAGAATGCCAGTGAGAACTAGATTTTGTGGTTTGATTTTGCTGGACTGTAAAACTGCACAGAACTTTTCCCCCCACCCTGCTCCACATAAGTGCAACACAGCCCAGCAGAAAGTAATTTCTTAGAGTTGCTACTGATGAGAGTCTACAGAAATTAGCAGCCAGAGGCTAAAACTTCACTACATGTAAGCTGAGACAGAAGCCAGATGTCCTTCCACAAAAGAAATAGTTCAGGTGTCCTGTACCCACAGCTGTGTCAGTGATGGTGGCTTTGTGAACCCACTGCAAATCTACTTTTGAATATAACCCTATGAGGGCTAGTGTCTAAAGCTACAGAAAAAGCTCTGTCTTTTTGATCAGAAACGCAATTACATTTCTAAGGCTTTCTGTACAATGTCACTCCTCAATCTGCAAGGCAAAACCAAGGGAGGATTCTTCTCATGTAGTGCTCTTTCCAGAAAATACTCCTTAACACACTCCCTTGAAAGCACTATATTTTCTCCACAAAACACTGAACCTTTAAAGCTCTTGAGAAGTCTGCAATATCCTTGAACTCTAAAGGTTCTTATATTCAAGGTGATTCAGATGCTTTCAGGGCGTTCTTCTGAATAAACTAAGGATACGTTCAGATACCTTGCACTTTGGTCTCCATGGCTGTGCGCTGCTTCATTATCTGCTTCTCTTCTCCTTCGCTATCAGATCCTTCATCTTCCTGAATTTCTACGTCAGAATCATCATTATCTGGGTAAAATAAAACAAAACAGGTGAGTAATATCATTCGAACCATCCCAGAACAACGCAGAGCAGCAGTCGGGTGGAAAAGCACGTTAGTAGTCTCTGCTGCCATTACAGGCTAAGGTGAATTCAAAATGCAGCGGCAGACAGAGCATTGGCTGTACTGACAGGCACACGGAAACCTCATGGTCCTCACTAAGGAAGGCAACATTGTGGACATCTGTGCTAAAGAAGTTGTGCTGAATAGCATGTACAGTATAAAAACCCTTGAAACAATTCTCAGACTGTACCATAAAGGCAATATTCTAAATATACTCCCTGGCTATGAATCATATCTACAGTCAGAACATGCTATTTCAGCAATTGATTCAGAATAAAAATCTTTTAAAAGCCTTTAGAACCTATGGGCTTATTAATATATCTTCAAGTCTTTTACCCTGTCATGAGCAACATCAAAATATATCCCCTTAGACTCTTTGTCTTTCACTTAATCATAGGTTAGAAAAGCACAATGAAACATCTCACATACACTGAATTAGTTATGTCTAAACCCACGACACCCAGAAGCACTGGATAACTTCCCAAGGCGCACGAACTGCTCCCAGTATTTTCATAATCTGCCTTTTCATTTTCTCCTTCCTTTCCCAACCAAATCCTCCCAAGCCCTGCCTCCCATTTCCCAGTCACTGAATTGAAACAAGCCTCAATAACTCAGGTTAAATTGTCCCTCAGTTGATTGAAAGGATGGAAAAACAGTCCTGCTCATGCCAACCTGCTTCTGCAGACTCCCTGTCTCCAGACTGAGCCCTGCTCCCCAGTTACAGCCTACCTGTGATTACTTCTCAATCAGACAATAACCAAGGCAGGTCCTCAGCTCACAAAGGCCTAACACAGCTCTGATTTAAGCAGCGACAAGCCCTCTCCATCAGCTGATCCTAAGGCTCCAAGCTGCTGCTCTGACAAGGGCTGCTGCCCAGGGCAGATCCACGCGAGCCTGGGAGCCAAGAGGCAGCTGGACTTAGCGCCAGGTCATCGCTCTGTGTGGCTATGACACTAGCTAATCACTTAGTGAAACCAGGCAATCCTTTCCCAGGCTCACTTAGTTACACACATCTGTGTGGAAATGGAAATAACTGCTTTTATTTATGATTGGCCACAAGCTGATATATCTTTGCAACACTTAAGTACCAGGCAACATATGAATACTAGACATTTTTCCATAATCTTTTTTTTTTCATTGCAATATTAAGTTAAGGACCAAAACATAATAGTAATGGATGTGTCTGATATCCTGATAAGATTATGAGGCTCATATCAGTGCTGGCTACGATTTTTATTTGTATTGCAGTTTCTCCTTTGGCAAGTGAAAGAATTGCTTACTGCAGCATGACCTGAATATTATTTCTGTTTACTTGGTATTCAGGAAATTCTCAGGTGTTTGGAATGTTTTATCCTTCCCCAGGCGCACACCCTGGAAAGAGCAAGTGCAGCCTACTTAAAGGACTTTGGTTCAGGTTCTATATGCTAAATAGCAAGAGTGCTTCATCTGCTAAAGTTCTCAGGCAACTACCAAAATGCTGTCTTGCTTATTTTGGGTTGTTTTATGCTTTTCGGATGTTGCTTTCTGAACAACAATTCTTCCTTTTCAGTTTGTCAAACATAGTATTCCTGGTACCAGCATCAGTGGCCAGGGCTGGTGATGCCCTGGAGGAGTGTGCTTCCTTTGTCAAACCATTCCAGTTTCATTCCCATTAGCACTTTATCCTTTTCCCGAGGACTTCCTGATCACGAGCTGCCACTTGAGACAGGCTAATGGCAGCAGTGCTTTCTGCTGATAACACTACAGGACAAGCCCAGTTAACACCACTTTGAGTGTAGTTGGGCTTGCAGCCGCCACCCAGCAGAGAGGATCAGTGATGTGACGCTGCTCTGGGTAGAGAAACTGCTGTTATAAAACCCAGGGCTTTGTAATCTGTTATTTCACTTTTCTGAAAACTCTTATTTTTGTTTGTTTCATTTTTTAAACCACTTGTGGCAGCAAACACTCTGATACTATATTTTACATGTTATTCCATTGGGAAAAAGCAGGGGTAGGAAAACAAAAAGCAAACCAAACAAAACAAACTGAACAGGTATGTATCTGCTGTCTTCCTTTGATGTACTCAGAACTGTTATTCCCTAAATGCCCATCTTCCTCTGTGGCTTGATGCCCTTCTGAACCAGATGAACCTTTCTAGCTCCCTGCAATGCACTCCTTTGCTCTCCAGCCATTTCCAACCCATTTCCACTTGCTAAAAGGAAGCTCGTGTCATTGTACAATTCCCTACAGCATTTTTGTGTTGGAAAATGGGACTTGCTGTAAGATCCTGTACCTAGGGATAGAAGTGATAGCTACTTTGGAGAGAAAATGATGGCTGGAAGGCTCCAAGCTGCTGTTCTATGAAAGGAAATGGTTTAAATACATTTTTTTGCTCATCCAGCCCTTTTCTTCTTTCTTTCAAGTTTCTTAGCTACTCTCCACCCCTTGTTATTCACACTTTTTTTTTATCCTTCTTGCCCACTAACTTTGGTGTTTAAGCATCATGGTGAAGCAGCAGTGCCGTCCTGTTCAGCCCAAGTGCAGACACACTGGCACAAAACCAGCCGGCCCCTGGAAAGCTTCTCCCATCCCAGCTCCACCGCTGCAGCTTCCAAACCTGCTTTACCAGCAAGGGCAGTAGTTTGGGACCATCTCACTTCTATTTCTGCCTTTAAAAATCCAGGATTGTTCTTCAATAAAAAAAAAAAAAATGAAGGAACATTCATCAAGTGGATTAGCAGCACAAACTCAGGGCAAGGTTTTTCCTTACAGGTTCTGACTTTGAAGCTATTCTTTGTCGTGAGCGTATGGCAGGAGTTTGGATTTTCGTTAACCAGTGTGGCCGGAACGCTGATGCCCGTGCTTTAATATGAAGCACAGGCTTGCTGCTACGGTCCAAGCACATAGGAGGAAGAGAAAACAAGAGAACTGCAATTGCATGTTCAGCAACAATAAAATTTGTGCCTCCAAGTCTCCAGCAAGCCGTCTGGAAAGTAATCCAGCACACTTCCACTTACTAAAAAAATAAACGTCCTGCCCTGACCCAGCTCCATGACGGATGGCTCAGGAGCTGCTATCACCCGCTCCAGCTCTGCCTTGTATACAACCAGTTATCACGAGCAGAGCAGAATTATGCCAGGCCAAAAAAAAGGATGCAGAAACTGAGCATATTGCTGAAAAATTATTTAAATATACAGGATAAAGAAAAGCTCAGTAGAGGCTTCATAATGGGAGTAAACAGCACACTAGGCTAATGCTCACTGTGACCCATCTTATCTAGAGGACTGCAGCGTTTTACAATCCTACATTTCTCATTGTATATGCCCAGTGTCCAACTTACAGCAAAATATTCTGGTTATTCATAGGAAGATGACAATTGAGGAAGCTTCACTTAACAACACAGAGCAAAGCTACCTGCTGCCCTAGGAGAAGCCACAATCTCTCCCTGTGAATTACTACACCAATAGAAATGACAATGCCTCAATTCCAGGAAGCTAAGGAAGATTCTTTAAAGAGAAAAATGTACATTCCTCTTACCATCAGCATAAAGCAATGAATACAATAGAGCTTACTACTCCAAATTCACATATACGGGCACATGAAGTACGGAACACACTCTAATGCAGCTGGCTTATGAGATTTGCATGGATTTACATGAAGATTATTTGACATTTAACAATAAACTGCAATTCAGCAATCCATGTACCCAAATTTAAGCCAAGGCTGGCAGCCTCCTGGAGCTTAATGCTGCTCTGTTTACTAAACCCTGCACTTTTCCTGTGAAAAGGGAATCAGAGAGACACTATTTGGCCCACTTCCTCACTGTTGCAGTTAACTCTCATGTACTGTATGAATGCGTGAGACTGTCAGAGAGAATACACCAAACTTGGGATTTCACACTCTTCTCTCTTTTTCCACATTTCAACATTTCCACTTCATAAATTTTAATCAACTACATTTATTCCAATTAAACCAGTTCAGGAGTAAAAAGTACATGTTGGCCATAGGTGAAAAATGCTGCTCTCAAAAGAGAATTTTCGAAGAGGGAAGGGGCAGATACTTGAACTGACTGGTGTTGATAATGATTTAATTTTAGGTTGTTTGCAATGCTTGAAAGAAAACCAGCATGATTTAATAGCTTACAGTGATTAAATTACAGATTTGTTTCTATGCATAAATACTCAACTAAATGTATGCAACTGTAAAATAGGAAAGCATTGGGGTGAAGATAATGAGCATAAGGTGCATAGTTTAGTGACAAGCTTTAGAATTAAACATAAGTGTTTAATTTAAGTTTAGTATATTATTTCATAATAAAAATCACTGCTTTGAGAATGCAAGCATTGGCTCTCCTGCAATTACTGGGAACAGTAAGACATAGATTTTGGGGAAGCAGCATTATGAGAAAAACAAATGGGTAACTGACAGCCATTTGATCCAAAAATAAAATCTAGTTAACAATACAAGTGAATTTTAGAATTAGAAAAAAAAAAGAGGGGGGGATTGGGATTTTTAACATGAGCTAAGAACAAGTGAAGTTCACTTCTCATTTGACAAGTCTCGGTCTCAGTTTTAGCAAAACTCATATTCATGTCTTATCTCAGCCTTAAAGAAACCAGTCATGTGTGTCAATACTTACATGTTTGCAGCTCTGTGATTCAAATTAAAAAAAAAAAAAAAAAAAAAAAAAAAAACTTTGAAATAGAGGGATATTTTCAGTGGGGAACATCCTTTATACGCAGCACAAAACTAAGAACCTCCATCTGATTTGAGAAAATCCATTGCAGCACCAAGAGCTCCAAGCCTCTGCAGCACCTACTAACTTCAGCAGAAAGTGTGGGTGTCCTGGTCTTAATATAGTGAACCTGAGCAAGGACATACTAGCAAACCCCAGCCAGTATGTGGCAGGGGTATGTTAAGTGCTTCTTCTTACATCCCATGGTTATTTTAAAATGGCTTATTGCTGTAGTATCCAAGTTTCACATTTTTAATGGTAAGGATAATTAACCATTGCCTGGGGAAAGAGAAGGTCTCTGTCACTTGAAATCATTAAAAATTAATGTTAATGACAAGCTCCAATTAAACTAGGATTTATGGTCTTGGCACAGGAACGAGTAGGTAAGACACTTTTTGGCCCATGTTACAGAAGAGGTCACATCAATGACCATAAAGGTTTCTAAAGACTTTAAAAGCCAAAAATCCATCAAAGTGCTACTAAATTAAAACATGAATTTGTAATTATTTAGCAAGCAACATATAAGACTTGTGGAAGAACTCCAAGTATCCGTTACAGAGCAGGAGATGGTCTTAGCATCCTGCTGGGGAGCGGGCTGAGCACTAGCACAGTTTTCCAGGCTGCCAGCCCTAATGGGATTTACCCAGTGACTTAGTGGCAGGCTTCAAAAGCAACAACAGCTGCAATAAGCCTTTTTGGTTGTAGACCACCAGATCTGCATCAATTCCTGAGCACGGGGAGTACAAGAAAGTCAGTGGGACACCAAACTGCAGCCATCAGGTCATCTGCCATCCCAGACACATCCATCCGCTCTGCTAAATCAAGCAAGATGATGAAGCTCAGCATATTTTACTTACTTGTCCAAAAAAAGCAAGATCTGCCCAAGAAAGCATTGTAGGTGGGTATCAATATTGTAGGTGGGTATCAGGCAGAGCTCCAGCTCTACAGCAGCATCAGCTAATCTTGCTGGGAGATCAGTTTTGTCGACCAGCACTGAACTACTGCAAATGCACAATCCCGCGCAACGTGAATATCTATTCATTCAGTCATTTTACAGACTGAGCAACACCATGCAGGACTGACTGCCTGTACTGACAAACCCAAACCTATGATCAAATCTTTAGTCTTGCAGATTTACCTAACTGCAGCTCAGCACAGTTTTTGCAGAAAGTGGTATATTCATTGAAAAAACAAAAAACATGTTTTTACAGCAACGTTTGCCAATTGAAATGAAATCTGTCACATAGCTTCAGTCAAAAATATTTGGTTTTGAAATTTTTAAAATGATCCCTTTACATTTTCTGAATATTTCCTGTGTTTCTTAAGTTTTCTTCCTTATTTGATATATTCCACTTTTAAATTGACAAAAAAAAAAAAAAAAAACACAGAAAGAAAGAAAATGAAATAAGCTGATTAATCAGAAAAGAAAAATCTCTCTTAGGCTAGAACATTTGTCATATTTTCCTTTTCACTCAGCAAACATGTTTTTTTCAATTCTAGATGAACCAGAAGAAATAAATTCTGAATATTTGCTGTGGTCAGTGACTTTTCTAGTCCCCCATCCACATCAAACTACTACCCTGTCAGTTCCCCATGTGTGTGTCTGACAACAGCCTTACAGTCTTCACAGTGGTCACCTGAACAGTATCTAATACATTTTAGGAATCACTCCACTTTGAACAACAAAACCAAGCCCTACTTTCCTGTCCTTTGGCACTTTTTTTTAGCTTGCACCAGCCTCAGAGGTGCTACAAGGACAACAGCGCACGAGAAACACCGCCCTGTGCAACAAACACCACATCGTACATTGGTTTCCCTAGCAGCATCTTATGTGAAATAAAAGACTGCAAAAAATATTAGTAATTTCCTTATCATTCATCACAATAAACATTTTTTGTATTGCTGCAATTACTTAATTACATGTATTTTCACCATGAAAATGATACTAAAAGCTTGATCCATATCTGAAGTTCAATGTCCTCAGATTAATTTAAGAATTTTTTTTCCACGTAACTTAGTATTAGCTTTTTTGTAGGGCAGTAGTTTTATGAAAGAAATATGAGATGATTTACACTGTGTTTCAGCCAAAAACAGAACAAACAAACAGAACACCAACACAGGCTGTAACCGAATTACATCAAAGATTTTGGTAAATTTTATGCGAGTGCCAGAACTTATGTAGCAGCTTTCTATATTCCTAACCTGGATCTGCATAACCTAATGTATTTTCCACAACCCATTTTCAAAAACATGGGCTATAATCTAGGTTTCTCTGAAGTCAGTTCAGCCCAGAACTAAAGTGAGAGATGTCTAGAATTCCTGCAACTTTTTCTGCAGACAAATGAACTGTTAATTTGCCATCGCTTCTTACCAAATTAGGGGTAGAAAAGGTCAAAGGATTCAGACAGCAAGAGAAGTGCATCAATTACTTAGACACGAAAGGTAAGAGTGCTTACGGGGACAGGACAAATGCTTTTATCAGTTCATGGTAACAAATTTATCAACAGATTCCAGTTTATGCTGTTAGGAGAGGCTCATTAAGTGGTTTGCAGCTCCTGGGGACAACGTGTAATAGGACTTGGAGAACTTTTCCCTTTGCCTTTCCTTTGCAAGAGGTGCCAGCCCACTCTGGAAACACTTTTGGAATTACTTAAAAAGGCAAGTGGAATAAGCATTTTTCTTCTAAAACCTACTTTCAAAAGATCTTTCTGATGGTAAGGGAAAGCCTTTCTCTGCGGTTCATTAAAAGGGCCCATCCTATCTTAGGAAGAGGATGTGGCACACAGAATATCAGAATATGGGTGAAATAAGGTTTAAGTGTTTGCGCCTGTTAAACTTTACACTGTTTCCCCTATATGATGCTTATAGTACACATTGATAAAAATCACTGACTGCCAGACCAAGACTACAGGACTTGTAGGAAACCTCAACTGCAGGAACTCCATCTCCTATCACACTTTTTAATTCAATTCAAGTGTGAATTTCATTACAATTAACCTTTGGGTTGGTTTGGGTAGGCAAAACTCGTTAGGTTTTTCTTTTAGCTGCCCTGATTCTGCTGTTGCTTCTTTTTTTTCCACTTGTGCAGAGTTTGTGCGTTTTCTCGTGACCAGGATCCTATGCTAAACCCTTCAGTAAAAATCCCCCTAACAGGACACCACGTAGGTTAAAATACCAACCTCTACATTTTTTTTTTTACCAAAATAAGTATCTTGGTATAAAGGGGCATCATTTAATTAATAATGAGAGGAGGGGAGTGGGGTCTGGTCTAAAGGGTAAGCAAAGGCTGATACTGATCATTATCCAATAGCAAACAACCATCTCAGACGCTTTACAAAATTCAGTAAATTAACCTTAGAGCATCCAGTAATGAAGCCATATTCCATGCTCGTGCCTGGGGAAACGCTCTCCAAAGAATCATAGAATCATAGAATCATAGAATGGTGAAGGACGGAAGGGACCTCTAGAGGTCATCTAGTCCACCCCCCCCTGCACACGCAGGGCCACCTAGAGCACGTGGCACAGGGCAGCATCCAAGCGGGTCTTGAAGATCTCCAGAGAAGGAGACTCCACAACGTCTCTGGGCAGCCTGTTCCAGTGCTCTGTCACCCTCCCCGTCAAGAAGTTCTTCCTTAAGTTCCCGTGGAACTTTTTATGCTTCAGTTTGTGGCCATTTCCTCTGGTTCTGTCAGTGACCACCAGTGAAAAGAGGCCAGCCTCATCTTCCTCATTGCCTCCCTTGAGGCACTTATAGACACAGATCAGGTCCCCTCTCAGCCTTCTCTTCTCCAGGCTGAACAAGCCCAGCTCCCTCAGCCTCTCCTCATAGGGCAGATGTTCCAGGCCCCTGATCATCCTCGTGGCCCTGCGCTGGACTCTCTCCAGCAGCTCCACATCCCTCTTGTACTGTGGGGCCCAGAACTGGACACAGTACTCCAGATGTGGCCTCACCAGGGCTGAGTAGAGGGGTAAGATCACCTCCCTCGACCTGCTGGAGATGCTCCTCTTAATGCACCCCAGGATGCCATTGGCCTTCTTGGCCACGAGGGCACACTGCTGCCTCATGGTCAACCTGTCGTCCACCATGACGCCCAGGTCCTTTTCAGCAGAGCTGCTCTCCAGCAGGTCGGTCCCCAGCCTGTACTGGTGTCTGGGGTTATTTAAAGTCAAGCCATTCTTCCAGTCATAATTCTGCAGTGCTGCAGATTTCCAAGCTCTACACAGACAACAACAGCCAAAGGCTCAGAAGAACAGCTGGGTTTACTCAGGGTTATAGGACCATCAGTAAATGAGCTAACAATGAAACCACAAGCCCGACGCCCTTATCACTGGAAGAAACACTAAATGTGACAAATTAAATACTGCAGTAATGATCATAGAAATATTCTCTATGTCATTATCAGTCATAATCAGGTCTTAGGTTCCACTAGCTCCCTCATTAAAAAGGCAAGATTCAAGTATTTCAGAGATGCAAAAATCACTGAACAGTTTTTCAAGTGAAGAAGATGAGGAATTCTTCACACTGTACTTCATACTGCTAAATTGCTGATCGTAGATGTTCTTCCCTTATTGAACTTATACCTGCCCGGGCAACTGGCATAGAGCAGGCCATGGACTTTCTCATTCAAGAAAATCCTCAAAACAATTCTTGTGATTGATATTAAATATGCTGTATGTTTCAGCTAAAACTTCTCCACTTTGTACTGCACTGCCATGGAGACATGAGATTAGAGAGGAGCACGAGTGACTGCGCTTGCTTTCACAAGCTTGCTCAGGGTGCATCTGCCAGCACACTGAAACATGCAACTTCAGCTTTCATGTCTACTCTCTGATCTGGAGCATTAACCCTCTTTCTATTCTTTCTCCACAAAATAAAAATGCACATATTACAATATTAAACTCATGCAATAACTAATGAGGAAGTTCTGCTGATGCTGAACTCAAAAGGAGCAAAATCTGGATTGCAAGCTTTCTGCAAAATCTCAAGAGGTTACTATTCTCTTCCAATTCTCAGCTAGGATTCTAATTAAGTAAATTGTAAAAAAGTAAATTGAGTGGGGGAAAACAAACAAACAAACAAGAACCTCCCCGAATTTAAATTGCTTTCACATTTTCTAGGTACCCTAAAATCTAGGTAGTGCAAGCAGGTAAACAGGGTCCACTCTTTTAAGATTACTGATTTAAAGAGGATTTTAAACTGAGAGCTTTTTCATCTCTGAAAAGTATGATCTAATACATATATAACAAAAGACTAGCTTGCACACAACACCAAACTCCATGGCACAAGTGTAGGAGGCAAACTACTGAGCACAAGAGCTGTCCTGCAGTTTTGTAGGGCACACAAGCACACGTGAAACATGAAGCAGTCGAGCAGTCCCACACACCCCTGAGGCTACTCATCTCCCCAAAGCATTTTACTGGATGAAATCTTCTCATGGAATTTGTCAGCCACTAACCCTTCCCAAGCAATTCCATTGTGGTAGGATAATTGCAGTGCACACAGCCATTCCTTGCAGGCTTGGATAATAGCAAAATGAAGGCTAAATCTGGTCACTGCAATTCACAGTATATTTAATGAGGAAGTGCTTTCACCCCTCAGCACTGCAAGTAAAATTTGCAAAGCGCAGGAGCATTTCACCGAGATCAGGTTACCAATTTCACTACTGTCCTTTTGAAGTCATTATCATTCCACTTTTTCCAATATAGTCTGTTGACTCTATCTGTATCTCCATGTGGATGACCCATCTCTGTTCAGCTTCAGGCTTTTAAGTGGATACTTGTACATAGAGTAGCTGGTACTTAGTAATTTTTCTGTTAGCACAAGCAGTGAGAAAATGCAACTTACTGCCACTCTTCAGCAGGTTCTGTTCCTCTTCCTTCAGCCTGTTCTGCATAAGATGGAGCATGTTGGCTGCTTCCTGTAAAAGGTGAAAACACTCAATCAGAAAAGCTGCTACACTGCCCAGTTGAATGGCTCTTTGGATGATCCTACAGCAGTTAAGGACACTTACAGGCAGAATGAGAATAGAAAATTTCAGCCTTGAAAATGTCTTAGAAAAAAAAGTCCTAATTGAAGCATGGGAGCTTCTACCTACTTTGCCCAAAAGGTCAGGATGTAAAGAATAAACCCAGAAAATCTACCACATATTCCCAGTGGATGAAAAACCTCACTCATAACACTGAAAAGGGGTTTAATTGTCTTCATCTCACAGAGAATTACTGCCATTACAGAATGGAGAAGATTTTCTGTGGATATCTGTTTTTGATAGCTGTTTTCAACTCCATTGCTTGTGAAATGACTGTCACCTCATGATAACATATACCAAAACAGAACAAATTCACACATTTCCACACAGGCAAACAATGGGGGCCGAAAAAGCTCAGTTATTAAGCATTAGAAGTATAGTCAAAATTGCATTTGGGTATAAATGCAAACCGCTATAACAACACTGTGCAAGATGGTTTCCTTCAGTAAACGTAGCAGACCTTCAGATAAAAGCAGACCAAGAAACACTATTGTATGTTATCCTATAGTATATACAACACAACTGTGTATTTTATCATTTACGATATGTAACAACAGAAAGGGCATTAAGAGCAAGCAGAAACAGGTAGATAGAACAGCGGTTGCTCTAAGAGAAGGAAATCAAAACAATACTCAGCCCATTCATATGAATTCCAACTTCAAAGACACCTATAGAAACTTAAAAAGTCTAAGGCTGGTAGAGACACGTCTCTTAGGAAAAGCACAGAAACTACAATTACTATTTTATATTTAGGAGTCGATGAAAAGCTTGGAGAGAAGAATCAAGGCTGATGGTAGCAGGGGCAGTGACGGTTAAGACAGACATTTCCATTTGAGCATAACAGATTAGAGAGAAAACAAGCCTTCCTCTATAAACTGTAACAGATGAGAGCAATTTTGCTCTTCTAGGATACATGCATTTGCACAGCATCAAGGACAAGGAGACTAAAGGCACTATTTGAGTACTGAGTAACCTAAGGCAGTTCTAGAAGGTGTTGCACTGAGTTCAAAAATACCTTTAATTCAGTTACAACTAAAATAAGAGACTGAATTTCAGAGTACAGTGTTCACTATTCCAGGAGTAGCATCATACAGCAAAACATTTTTTAATTACAGCAACTTTAAATTAGGACAGTGTTAATGGTGAAAAGCAGACTAGAAGTGATAGAGTAGATGAGGAAAAAAAAATGCATAAATTAGATTAAGATAGAACCTATGAAAGTAACCATATAGCAAAAACTGATTGAAGGATTTAGTCACTAATTTGCTCAAAAAACTCTTGATTTTCATTCTTCTACAATTCCAGCCAAGACAAGTAGACAGGGACACTAAATAACTGTGGATTAAACTTATGATTTTTTATGAGTCTTTGATTTGCTAGGCAGAACCATACACAACCAGCAAGATAACTAGGAAGTATACAATTTAAAATAATGTTTAAAAAAGTTACTCTGACTGGCCAACAATGAGGTCAAACCTATATATTATCTGTGCATTCATGGCAGAAGAATTTTGTTAGGGGGAAATGCATCTGTTCCCCAAGATCAGACACAAAACCTGAAGTCAGTGAAGATAGTGACAAAACTGTAACAATTTCATTGGTTAAGGAAAAAAAAAGAATCACAAATATATATGTCTCTAAACAGCTGAATCAGTGATAGTTTCAGATACTCCCTTTTCTCCTGCCACTTTCAGTGGCTGTAACCATACGTCTGTATTTCTGGTCTGACTGGGTTTCTTTCCACCTTCACTGTAGACATTATTCCTCAGACTATAAATCATCTTATCAGAAATTATTTGTATCACATGTGGGTACTGAATTTTCAGCTCAGCAAAAAGAAGGTCGTGCTAATCAGAGATGCTTTTCAGCTGCCCACTTTTACGTGACCCAGTGCTTTTGAAATGTGACAGAGGAGAACGGCAAAGATGATGATGAATCTAACAGCACAGGTGCTTTTTCAACCCATTAAGTAACACGGTACAAAGGACATTAGCAGAACAGCACTCGGCACAGGCCACGTCTGCTGGGCACACTGACAGCTCCCTGTGACAGCACACGTGGCTTTGCCCTCGCAAAGCACCCATAAGGAAGGGCCGGATGCCTCCGGAGGCACCAGAGCAGGAGTCAGCGCTCCAGCTCTCTGCTCCGTCCACCCAACTTTCTTACTCTAAAGTTAACTTTATCCGAGTGTGTGGCTGCACAGCAGCAAGTCAACATAATGAACATAGTGACAATTAGCACAAAACCAGAGCTGGTTGCCTTTTTTGTTCAAACAATAACATTTTTTTTCCCTAAGATATTTCTTCTGTTCATACCTCAGACATCCTCCAAACCTCAGAAATCTCTCTAGACATGTCTCTGTGTACACCTTTTCATATTACTAAGGAAAAACAATGTTTTCTTCTAATTTTTCCAGTGATTTGCTAGAGAATATTGGAGTACTGCTCTGTACTATACTTAAAATGAGCTCATTTGAAGATGGATTGAAATGCTTCCTCTTCACATTGCCTATTAATCTCAGCAGCCGTTTCTTGCTTTGTTATAGAACAAAGCAACTGAGATTAGCTCTTACTCTGTGCACACAGAGGCATTTTTTTCTTTCATAATAGAGTGTTGCCACTCATTCAGCAAGGGTGAGATATAAGGACTAGGAGAAATTGTGTGGTGCCTGAACAGAGAATGTGACTGTATTCTTAATAAGGGGAAGTCTGCTTAGGTACACAGAGGCGTCAGTGAACACGGTACTAAGGCTGCACAGTTAAAGTATACGATAGCATGAGATGCCAGCTTACCAGAGTTGCCTTTTAAGAACCGAAGACAGCACTTAGCATGTTACTGAATCACTTTTAAAAACTTGTCCCTCTACATGCTTTCTCCTTCAAATTGAAACCTGCTATGTTTATGTTTGAGTAAAAGTGACTGTGCTACTATAGGGCTTTTTCCTTCTTACTTTATTGAGCAATGAAGACTACTTACTTTTTTAGAGAGGGCATTCTCGCAGTAGATGGGCACACACTGAATGAATTGAAAAATCATCATGCTCTGTTATAAAACCATCTGCCTCCTCTCTTTTTTCATTATTCTCCCTCACTTTCATGTCCTGAAGTAGTCATCTGCTGTCATCATTAATACTCATTTTAGAGTAATCATTTCCATTGAAATCCATGTAAAGCATACTTAGAGTATTTAATAGACTTAAATGGTACTCAGCAGAAATTCACCACCTGTTATCACAACATTGTCACCACCAGTTATGGAAGAAGGAGGCAAAATCCATTTCTGTTCTAGTAACATTATTTTAAAATATCATTCTGATTCATTGTCTGTTCAGAGAAAGTCTTACTTTTAAATTCTTCCTTCTTTCCCAACCAGCCATTACATCGATCTAGAATCAAATTCTTAAAACAAAACCAAAAAACAGGAAAGTGCATCCTGCTTTACAATGCGACTTCTACAATTTTTAGATTATTCTTTTCCGATCTTAAATCTCCATGGTCTCCTACTTTTGTCCTTGTTGTAGTAAAAGCAGTGTTTTTTGACAATACTATGATGGTACAAGTACTTCAATAAATGGGACAGAAGACATTTATTCCTTGAAGCTGAGAGAATACTTATCCAAGGGAAGCATCAAGTCCAATTTTGTACTGAAAGAGGCTCTGCAGAAGCAGAAGGACCAAGTAGTGGATTATGTCAACTGGTTTGCAGTGAACCGATGCTACAAAATATAGTGTCTTGCCCTGAGAAATTCTGGCCAAGAACTTCAGCAATCACATTTATGGCAATAAAGCTTTAGATGTGTTAGATCTCTGCTGAAGGGCAAAATCACAAAGAAAAAAAAAAAAAAAGAAAAAAAAACTTGAAAATTTCTTGAAAGTTTTATCTTTTCAAGAAAATATATAATGATCTAACTTAGCTTCACTTAGAATGTTATGAAATTTGGGGAAAAATGTCTAAAACTAACCTGATGTGAATCAAAATTATCATAGGAAAAGACTCTTAGGATTACTTTGTTCCATGGAAAGTTCTTCAGAAGGTAAGTTGCTGTCACAGATGTGTGAGATGGGCCTTGGCACAGTGTCACACGAGAAGCAGAGGCCAAAGGCAGGAAAAGATTCAGTTTATATGATGTAACCTAACAGCAGCCTTAACACTATCCACTTCAAGATGCAGGAAACCAGCCAGTGAACCTTTTAAAAACAAATCACTCTAAAAAATAATGGTTAAAAACAACAAAAATAATGAACCGCTAAAAATACCCCAAGACTTTGCTGAAGCTACAAAACCGAGAACTGATGGGAAGCTTACACACTTGGGTTTCCCCTCTTGGTTTTCCTTATAGAATCAGTACACTCCAGATCCAGTAAAGCTGGTTGAAGCCAAAGGCCCCCAAAGGATGTAAGAAAGATCCCCAAGCCTAAGGAGCAGAACCCTGCACACTGGCAGGATTTACATGAGAGTCTACAATAGAGTCTGGTACAAGAGGAGTGGGAAGAGACAGAAGGATGGGGAAGGAACTAGCAGAGACTATAGTAAAAGAGGAGTTAAGATCACGGCTTTTAAATCCTGCCACAGAATCAGATGATAGAATCAAAACAGGACGACAGGTGGCAGGGGGCAGGAAGCAGCAGACTAACATTTTCTGCCTGGAGTTTACAAATTAAAAGTGTTTTTATACAAGATTCAAGTCAGCACTAACACTCAGGAATCTACTACTGCCTAAACTAAGGTGACAGAGGAGGGACTTCATTCTGCAAGTCAAAGGTACTCATTGTTAGATAATATGCAAATTTGCTGTAATGACAACTCTTTACTTTTCCTATTCACTTTTGCAGAAGATATGAATTATAATGACTCAATAACAGTTAATTGAGCATTCCCTTCATGTACTGATTTTTTAGCATTAGCTTACAAACTACATTGGTTGGGTGTGTGAAATTTATTTGAACAATTTTGCTATGTAAACCTGAGGTCACTTTGCTCTGTCTGAAGCAATTATCACCAAATTAATACTAATTGGAAGTTAGTAGTCACAGCTGTGCCTTGTCTCCACTATAAAGCAGTCCCTGTCACATCACTGCTCAAATCTAACGTCAGAATTATCCCTTCTCTATGTCACAGGTAGTGCAAACACTTAAGTGTTTCTAAGGGAGTTGGGAGTATTCACTCCTTTCAAGTACTCTGTTTATTACATTAAAGAGTATTTGTTCTTAGTGAACTTGATGATTCCAGGAATTAGTAATGGAATCTGTTGTCTTTCATCTTGAGATCAACTAGTTTGAACACAGCCAGCCCATGTTCGTTTTAACAAAGAATCTCTTCTCCAGCTGGATGACACACTTCACTTTATTTCTTATTTCCCACCAATCAACTCCCAAATTGATAGGTGTCCCTTTCTCTAACAGAACCCTTGCACTGCAATTAAAGACCTGTATTTAAGGATTTCTCCATCTTGAAAACGTGTGAATCTCCAATACCTGCTTCCCGGACAGCAGTCTGGCTATCTGGCAAGAAGGCCAGGATAAAACTCAGCCCCCCAGTATCTCAACCTCAGAATCAGTTTTAAAAGATTCCTGATTGTTCTGGAGCTTTCACAGGAGGAAGAAATGGGGAATCTGGTGCAGGAGTGGGACAGATTTTTGCTCCAATGGAGTCAACAGGTGCAGCAGCAGCTCCTTTTCCAACATGCTCTTCGCAGGCTCTCCTAACTTACCTTTACTTCTAGGACTCCAGGCTAACTCTCCCATCTCCTTCTGTGCAATCATCCCATCTCAGCCCAGCAACTTCCTATGTCTTGCTGTCCCAAGCTCCATTGCCCCTACTCACTCTCCTGCATTTTCTCTCCTTCCATATTTCTCCGTTATGGGATTTGTGCGTCTCAGCCCACCAAGCCTGCCAAACACTCATTCCAGAAAAAAAAACCCACAAAAATAGATGTAATCAACAATCAAGATGCCTATGCTGTCTTTTAATTCTGATATTCAATACAATATAGCTACCCTGAACCAAGAGTGCTCTCCTGGTACCTATAAAAATGTAACCAAGCAGTCATAAATTAAATGTGTATTAGGTGAAAGTTTAAATAGCCATAAACCAAATGCTCTTCATATTAACGCTGTCTCCAGGTATTCTAATAACGACACATTGCAACGGGAATTTCTAGGTTTAAACAAAGTGAAGCAGAACTTGGATACCCCATTATGTACATATGCAAAATAAAGCATCTGCTCCAGCTACGAAGCTCTAATGAGAAAATGAGGTTAACGAAGGGGAGGGGATAATTGGTGTGCAGGGTAGGAACTGTAACAGAAAGTCACAGTACACACTGTTTGGCTTTTCCTTGTCTTTTTTTTTTTTTTTTTTTTTTTTTTTTTTTTTTTTTTTCTTTTTTTGTCATCATGGACTGCTTACAAATACCAAAAACAGAATGATGAAAAGTATTTTAAACAGTCTGAAGCCGAAGATAAGGAGAAAGTGGCTGCATGAGCACTCTCCCTCGAATGTCCTGAAGCATACTTAGTACCATTGGAGAATTAGTGGAGAATTCACAATATCATCAAAACAGCCATTTTAACAGGATGTTTGATGATGCAGTATTGTAGAAAGTACATTTGGGAGGGTCTCTGAAAAGCGCAAGAGAAAAAAAATCAGCATATTCTGTCTACAGAAAAGGCTAGCAAGTGGTAAAATATACTGCTGAGTTACTCTAGCATTATGCAAGCTGGTTTCAAAACCACCCTTTTGAATTGCACTATCTGTGCTGTCCTTTAAGTACAGACATTCATTAGAGTTCACAGAGAAATTCAGCTTCCAAGTCTGAAAAGTCCTGAAACTTTGATTTTTAAAGTAGACAAAGCTTTAACAGCTTTAACATCTAAACATCAAAACCAATATCATTTAAAAAACAGAATAAAAATTAACAAAATGCAATTTTCTAGCATGTAAAAATAGTCTGTGAGTACCAGTCTTTGAGAACTGTCACATACGAAACTCCTGCTAGTACACAGAAGTGCAAAGGCACAGATCCCAGGAACTGCACAAGAGAACAGCAACAGAATAAAAGAGGTGACTGAACACGGAAAGAAAAAGCTATGGAAAAAAAGGCTATGAAAACTGCAAAGGCAAACTGCAAAGGCAAAATATCCTCATTTAAACAACTCTGATCCAGTAGGTGCACATCAGTCCATCAGAAAAATCCTACTCAGAGAAGAGTGTACGTGGGGTCTTCTGACATGTCCATATGTCAGAGCTGAGTAACGGATACATAATTTTGTATTTTTCATACATTTCAAAGGGTTTTCACAGCAAATGGGCAGGTACTTTGCAGGTGGCAGTTTCACCATCAAGTAGCTATTTGGTTCTTACATTCAGTTCAGACTGAAGGCCAAGCTTTTAAGTTCTTTTCAACTCTCAGGGATATTTCTCAGTCCAGTACCTAGCAGGAGACCACTGTCGATTGCTTTCCAGATATAACTCAGTGTTATTACAGATAGCATATGGCAAAAGGAACAGAGAGCTCAAAGCCACCACAAAACAGGAGAGTCTCTCTGTACAACTCTACACCTATGAAATAAAAGAGCAAACAACAACAACAACAAAGTCAAGCAACAAGGGCTGTGTGGTTTGGAAAGGCTGTAGTGCTTCGTCTGCTCAAAGTCACTTAATTAAAATTGTGTACTTGGGTACAATCTTTAAATCACTTTTCTAATTAGGAAATGCACTCTAGCCAATGTCATTAGCTGTGCAACGTCAGCATGGTACCAAAACAGCTTTGAGTGCAAGTGTACTAGAGATTAGTCTCATTATTCTGCAATAGTATCCTGATCAGAGCAAAAATTAATCCTAAAAACATGCATCTAGTTAAGGAAAGGGGTCCACGAATCAGTCCCTGCTACTAAGCGTTACTTAGGGTGCTAGATTAGCGCTACTAGCGCTACTAAGGGTGCTAGATTAATCTAATCAGAGTGGAGTTCCTTTTCCTAGGAAGCTATTTAACAAAATACACAGAGATGATAATAGAGTTGACTCTCCTTTCTCTCACAAAAGGTAATTAAGATTTGTTTGGTGGAACAAAAGACAAATCAGGATTTAAAAAAAAAAAAATCAATGTAATTTTTAGTAATTTTGACAGTTGGAGAGAGTGGGTATTGTAACAGACTAAATGCAATTATCCCAACCATTTTCCTTCTTGTTGTTTCTAAGAAGGGTAATGGGATGATAAAGCTTAGAACAACATGCACCATCAGCTTCAATCTCTCAGTGGCTAATTTTGGAGCAAACTGCTTTTTTTCCAAGCACAGAATAAGCTGCCCCTAATTTTGATTCAGCAAGAAATAGCCCAAAGGTGATGAAATACTGCCTGGAATGCAGATCAAGACCAATGTGAGTAGTGAGAGAGATGCATTAATGTTTCAGGATGGCAGGAAACTAATCTGAAGTGGATTAAACACACACTGCCTGTCTTTTTTAATTAAAACAAACAAAAAGATCCACACGTGATCTCCCTCTATTTCCTATATTTTCGAAATGGGAGTGTACCAGTGAGTCTCTTAGTTTAGCTCAGCTTCAGATTCTTCATCCTCTTTCATTTGCTGAAGTTCTGGAGCCTGGTTTTGAGCACTGACATCTCATGATGGCTTCAAATAACACTTTGGACTCCAGGACATCTGAAAAGCTGCCTGCAAAATAAACATTGCTGCTTTGTCTACCCCAAAAGTCTCTACTTGAGGCACTGTACTCCTCCCCTTAAAATGACTGTTCGTGTCTCATCTTTTAAATATTCTACTAATACTTTCAGACACCCAAATTTTCTGATCTTGATTCCTATATTTCTTTAACTTGATCCAGAGAACAACTATCAGATGCAACCGTATCCAGCATCTTTTTTTTAAATTCACACAAGGCCGTTGAAATACTGCTGAATCCACACAAAAACACAGGATGGTCAGGACACAGAAGGTTGCCGAAAGAGGAATTCCCATCAACTACTCCCTAGTGAAAACACTTAACAGGTTCAATACAGGAAATGAAATAACGTCTAGATCTATTCAGGATTAAATTCAAACTACAGAACTAGATTTCATGCTGCTTTAAGTCAACACTATGTATTTTGCAGAAAGTTTAAGTACAGTCACCCTGATCATGGGAGTACCCCCCAGATCTTCCCCAGTTCTGATGCCTAGTAACACATACTGCATATACCAATGACTGCAGCAAGTGGGAGAAATATGCCTTTTTGTCACAAGATTTTCTACTCCCTAATTTTGCATGACACTAAACTATTGCTGTCTGCTTAGTCTGATAAATTAAAAGACAAAGTATAAGTGCAGAGAGAAGGAAAAAACAGAAAATAAAAAGTGCTCTCCATATTCTAAGCACAGGTGCATTCCTGAATGAGGAAGGCTTTTTTGAAAGGTCTTTTTTTTTTTTCTTTTTTTGACAAAGTTAGAGACATGAAAGAGAACAATGCAAAAAACTGACATGAAAATATGAAGCTGACTACAGATTAAAAATATGTGAAATAGTGCTCATAGAGATAGTGCTAATAAAGAGGGATGTTAATGGGAAATCGTTTCCATGATTAAAAAGCTGTCAAGTGTCTGGGTGGACTTTTCAATCTGACATTAGTTTTTCAAAACCCATGGTATCTTTTAAAATACAGGGTACATGGCCCCTCCAACAAACAATGAAGCAAAATACTTGAGCCTTCTTACCAGATTACAACATGCCTTTCCTAGGTCAGAAAGAGGACACAAACCATTCCTGTCTCCCCACGTCTGCAGAGCTGACTGAAATCTGGCTACGAACCCCCTGGCCATCGCGCTGCACATCTTAGGCGACACTCAACGTGGGAGGCTTCTTGGAGCAATCAGTTCTACAGAGTGACAAGGCTTTTGAAAAACACATCATCTCCCAGATATAAGACATGCAATTTGCAGAGTAGAGGGACCACAAAAAATACTTTATCTTCAGCATAAACACGGGTCACAACATTTCACCGCAACTAAACAGATCATGTTAAAGGAAGAATGTAAATAAACATGAGACTAATTATTTTTTTTCTTCCCATCAGTAGGCACATACAGACAGAGGAAAAAGCAAAACATGCTTTTATAGGATGGATACAAAGAATATTATTTCAAGTCCTCTGATATTTCTGCCAAGAACAAGTTATGTGAACAAAATAAAATATGGTCATCATGCGGAAGATCCAGAGAAAAAAAGCACTTAACTTAAGGCATAGAACATACACCAGTTAGTACTAAAAGACCAAGGAAATATCACTCACCAAAACATCTATTTAAAATGAAGAACGGAATAGGTATGGGGTAATGACTAAGGAAGATGAAAAAACGGTAGTATCAGTAAAATACAAAGCTACAGAAAGCTGAAAGGAGGGTTGTCTGAATGTACTGCAGTCCAGTAAACACCGGAAGGAAAGGAGGGAGCAAGAGAGACGGAGATACAGATTATCCAGCAAGATAGAAAAGAAACAGATAATCACACTGAATTGATACAATTCAAAAAGTCAAGAAAAAACAGGATTTTTGCCAAAGAGTGAAGTTCGAGTTAGAGAGGATTTCAGCATATCTGATCTCTTCATTGATACTCTTTGCTATGTATTCACAGGAAAGGGCAATCTGAGGAAAATGAAGAACCTTGCGTTAAGAAACCCTCACACATCAGTTGTCATGAGGCGATAAGAAAAGTTATTAGATAACTCTTAGCATATATACAGTGTGTGGTCCTTGAAGATTAGAAGTATTGAAAACATGCTTTGGGAATAGACAGAGAGATACAGAACGAAACAGGGCAAGTTAGAAATAGGAAAAAAGGGTTTTCAAAGCCCAGCATTGAATTTTAGGAGTTTTATGCTGGTCCACCTTCAACAGTCAGAATAGGTTTGTCTGACAGCAGTCAAACTTAAATTGCATGGCAGAAAATTGCCACTCGGAGTCGGATCTTCAACTAGTAATATGTTGCTTTATTAAAGAGGGTGCTAGAAAATTTTTCTTTACAAGGTGAAAGTCGCAGTGTATATACTGGAAGGTGGCTTATTTAAGTAGATGTAGCTAAACTACAGTGTCCCTGGGGACTTCTAAGCTGTCTTACCTCAAACATCTCTTGCTCTGTTCTACGGTGATCGTCAAGGAGTTGCTCCATATACGACAGATTATGGAATTTTTCTAGGTAAGAGCTGTATTGTTTCTGCAGTTCCTCCTCAATCTTCTCATACTCATCCATAAAAGCAGGACTAGATGGAACAAGGATAAAGTGCTCAGAGAGATGTTGACCTGTTGACACCGAATTCTGAAATGCGTTTTTGTTTTTAAAGTTGCCTTTCCACATCTGCTAAACCAATCTAAAAGGAGCCTTTACTGTCAGGATTGTATACTACTTCAGAGAATAAAAGCATTAGACAAGAAATATTAACCTATTCTACAAAAATTTATCACGGGTAAGAAGGGTAACTGTATCTGCTACCAACCTCTTCCAGACAGGCAGAGGGGCAGTATTTCAGCAGATAAATTTAAGGATAGAGGTCAATCATTCTGCTACCCATGCCTTAAAGAACTAGTTGTAGTACGTCTTGTAAGTCACCTTGTCTGGAGATTTATTTTTGCAACAAAACTGTGTGGTATGACCAGGCGTGACAATAAGCCATAAGCCATGACGTTCTTTGCCACAAAACCAATCATTAGGCCCTAAAGAACACTACTGCTGTTTTACGCTTCATACCTATGCAATAGATTTCTCCCAAAGTGTTACTGACAAAAACACAACTAAATTAATTCAAAGACATTCCTTCCACTGTTTATTTTTCTAATATTTCTATTATTTATTCCTTGTAAGAGGTCTCAAAATGATCTTGTAGACAATATAAGCACACTGGCATGAAATTGGCTCCAATTGTGCTTCTGAACATCTTCATTTTATGTTAGGCTGCATTCACTGCCTAGAGGAACTGATCAACACAGTATGCTAAATGGCTCTCTCTTACTGAGGCTGGGAATGCTAGAAGCCTAGTCTAGTAACAAGGGCACAGCTGCACCGCTCAGTTGTCATTTTCAGGTATCTGATACCATTTACATTTAAGTATCTTAAAGAAGAGCCAGGCCTCCTATGGGACTACTATGCACAGTTCAAGCAATGATTAATAGAAAACTCCAAACAATATTCTGGTCTCCTTAACAACGTTATATTGCTGATTTCAAATACACAGTAACTGAAAAATGAAAAACTGCAATCCACACTGGGCATCTGTAGAGAAGAAAATATCTCTTGCATAGGCCATCAACTCTGACTCATTACAGACTTCGCTTTTCACTGCAGTAAACATTAAGAATGCACAGTATTCTTAACACTCATTTATGTTAACAATCATTTATGCATTAGATAATCAGTTCATAACATTTACCGAACACTTTGCAGAGTCTGTAGCCTCTTCTGGCTTATTTCCAGTTCCAATTTCCGTTTTTCAATCCTGGCTTCCAAATTAGCTTCATCCAAAGCCACATTATTCAACATGTCCTTAGTCTTTTGGACTTGTTCCTATGAGAGAAGAGCAGTGAACCACGGCTTGCACTGGTGTAATTAGAACCATCTTTCAGATGCTGGACCAGATTCCACATCATCTCACATCACATGCAGTCAATCAACTTCAGAACAATGAGCGAGAGCATGAACTGAGCTCAGGTAAGTAAAAGTGTTTTTTTTTTTTATAAAAATGCTCTTTGGGGCATGATCCTCTGGACCTCTAGTTTGATCTGGACTGTTCTTTGTTAGGTGTTTACACATTGGCCACGTTAAAGAGTATCAAAATCATTAGATACCAGCAGTGTTTAAGATTTGTCTTGCACTCTCCAACCTGAGTACATACTAACCCGATCTTGTTTCCTGCTGTCCAGTCTTGCACTGGCTCCCTCAGTCAAGCTGAGGGTGCTGGTGAACAGTCCCTCAGTTACAACTATCTAGAGGACAGTGGACTGGAAACGGGCTCCCCTTCCACAAGGGGCCACAAGGTTCTTCTCCCTGTTCACAGCAGAGGCCCAGGCAGAGCTTTTACGCTTGAGGGAGTTGATGTATCCTACAAGATACATATGTCAGACTCTTTAGGAAGTAACAGATCTTAGGGGTTAGCACAGGGACAGAGACCTGGCAGTTCACACCCCCTAAAACCTCCCAGGCCCTTCATCCAGAAAGGTTAGTAATATTCTAACATTTGTATTAAAAATTAATATGAAAGCCAACTATCATCCATCGCTATAGAGTATCTTGCCTTGCTGCAGGCTGAATTCAAATGGCATAAATACAGTCAGTGGCCCTACTACCACCACTGTCACGCCTGGCAGTAGACCTGCCATTAAGATACCAACATAATAACAGCAAATGTTAGTTACATTATGAGAGAATTCAAGCATTATTTACTGTGGGAAGCTAACATATCCGGAAAACATGGGTATCTCCACAGATTAATAGCACATGGGTCAAGACTAATGCACCCCAGCTACAAGTCAGCTTCTCTACAACTTCCCGTCTCTCACTGTGTATTTCCTGACCTCTGCAAAAGCATAATGTCAGATTACTTTGAAAACAAACAAAAAAAATACACTAAAAAAATCTGCCCACAGTACCTTACCCTGCAGTAAGAATAGGAAGGAAATAAGCCCCAGAAGAAAATCTGACAAGATGCATGAAAACATCTTTCAAGGTACAAAGGCCTGAACAGACATTGCTGAGAGTGCCCTGGTACTATTTTAGTGATTTTTTTTAGGCTTCCATCAACAGTTTCCTCCTTCCTGACAAATGCTAATTCTAAAGAACTTATTCCATCCTATATCTTTGTCCTCTTCCGAGTCCTGTTGTATCCATCTTCTCAGAAGCGAGGAAACATCCCCAACATCCAAGCAACAGATGCTACTGGAATCAGAAGCAAAGTGGAAATATTCCAGCTTCTTAAAACAAGCTGGGTACATTATAAATGTGCTTGGGCTCTAGAAACTGTGAGCATCTCACACACAACTACTTGCTTGCTGAAATTCCAGCACTAACTGCTACTCGCAGTTCAGCTATAATGGCTCATTTCATCAACTGGTCCAGAACTAAACCAGCTGAGGTGTGTGTTATTGATATTTCCCAGGAAACCAACTGCTCTAATATCATGATGTTAGTTTATTAGCACTACTGCCCAGATTATCAATACACATTAACAACGTTTGGAACCCATATAGACTGCAAGTCATAGCAGAAATGTAAAGAAAGATCACTGGAGTATCTATTGATTAGGCATTGGCTATTTAAATCTGGAACTCTGCTCCATGCAATTATGCAATTGGACTGGATGCAGTTAGTAGTTAAATTATTTAAATTACTTAATGATGACTTAATTAGCCACCATATCTGCACAGCAGCTGGCAGGACAGCTAGTGGTTCAGATACAGAAGCCAGAACTGGAGGAGCCAGAACAGGACAATGTTCCCAACACTGGAACAGACCAAGGGACCTTTGGAACTAAAACCTAAACACTCCTGGACCAACATTGCACTAAACGAGCACCATGCCAGCACTTCTCACCTCCTGACCACTTCAGATCTCCCACCTCCAGAGTCCAGCTTGATACCTCCAGAGCTGCCAGCACATTCTGAGTTAACAAATCTATAGAGCTAAGGCAGTGAGTTGAAGTCACTTGGAACCTGTAGGTGGATCGTAGATATCTGTGTTCATTTAGACAACTTTCATCTTTCCTAGAATTCCTGGTGCTACTTTCGAGACTCTACCTGAGATCTAATGTGACTAAAACGGTGAAGATTTTTCTGCCTTTTCCTCCCTAAAGCAAGGGAGGCCAAGCACAACTCTCTGATGCAGTTCTGTCGACAGAAATACCACAAGCTTATCAGCAAAGCCACATCAGCTGAGGGAATGTTTCTACTTGTTGAATCAACACAGTTCTACACAGCAACAGTCTGACGAGCTGCCATCCAGAAGGACCTGGACAGACTGGACGGTGAGAAACCTCATGAAGTTCAACAGGGTTAAGTGCAAGGTCCTGCACCTGAGGAGTAATAACTGCAGACACCAGTACAGGCTGGGGACTGACCTGCTGGAGAGCAGCTCTGCAGAGAAGGACCTTGGTGCCACGGTGGACAACAAGTTGACCATGAGGCAGCAGTGTGCCCTTGTGGTCAAGAAGGCCAGCAGGATCCTGGGGTGCATTGAGAATAACATCTCCAGCAGGTCGAGGGAGGTGATCCTGGCCCTCTACTCAGCCCTGGTGAGGCCACATCTGGAGAACTGTGTCCAAGTCTGAGCCCCCTAGTACAAGCGCGACATGGAGCTACTGGAGAGAGTCCAGTGCAGGGCTACAAGGATGATCAGGGACCTGGAATATCTGCCCTATAAGGAGAGGCTGAGGGAGTTGGGCCTGTTCAGCCTGAAGAAGAGAAGGCTGAGAGGGAAGATCAACGTGTATATGTACCTCAAGGGAGGCAGTGAGGAGGATGGGGCTGGCCTCTCTTCAGTGGTGGCCACCAATAAGACTAGAGGAAACAGCCACAAACTGAAGAACCAAAAGTTCCTCGGGAACTTAAGGAAACATTTCTTGGCAGTGAGGGTGACAGAGCCCTGGAACAGGTTGCCAAGAAAGCTTGTGGAGTCTCCTTCTCTGGATATCTTCCAAATCTGCTCGGATGCAGTCCTATGCTACGTACTCTAGGTGACCCTGCATGTGCAGGAGGGTAGGACTAGATGATCTCTAAAGGTCCCTTCCAACCTTAACGATTCCATGATTCTATTACAGCAGATTTCGTCTTAAAAGGTTCTTTGAGGGCCTGCTTCTAACATACTTTTTTTACCCTTTCTGCTGCAGGCTGTGATTTCTAGCTGGCAGCTCAGAATCATCACACTTCTCACTCTACCAACAGCTATTAGTTTCAACTAACAGGTTTGTCCTCTTTGAACACAATACGTTTCCTAAGGAAACTAAAAGGAACATCAATGATTGTCAGACCAGAACAAGTCATCACAGATATATCACCACCCTGATCAACTCCTGTTTGCACTCTGATGTTACCTAAACACCAAAAGTGGCACTACCCAAAGTTCAAGGCATCCTGTTAACTAACCAAGTGTTTGGCCCAGTCCTTTGAAGGAGACCTGTGCCATGCCATGTTCAACCCTAGACTGTCAGTAAAACAAACTTAATTCTTCTTGCAGGAGAGGAATGAAAGTTTTGCAAATGAATAAGCAGCAATTTATATACCAGAATATTGTCGATGGCAATTTTCATCATCTTCTCAGCCTCATTTATCTCCAAAGGTCTGGCAATAGATTCTGTTCTTGCTTCCTATGAAATAAAAATACATTGATATATTCAAACACTATACAACGCAATTAATATTTGTTGAACAGAGGGTGTTCGAGCAACTCCAATATGATCAGCTCCATAACAAATGAAATAGCACAATATATAAATACCACAGTTCAGATGATTTAGAGAATGGGAAATTATGAAAGCCTCAGTTAAGGCATGCGAGCATTAACACCAAGTGTTGGAGTCTGAAGTACATTAATTTTCTAAGAGTTTAGTTTGTTAAGTTTGAGTTTAGCTGGCTGAGTCTGAGGTCAGCTCCACCGCTGATAAGAGCTGCTGTGCACAAAGCTAAAACAAGGGCCTGCCTTGCCTCCACCTGGGCCTGGGCTCCTGCCTCTGCAGGGCTGACCCTGCACCCCCTGCTCAGCTGCCTGGCTTGACCTCAGCCCTGCTGCAACCCTATGGACTTGCCGGACGATCCCTGGACTGTGTCTGATCCTGACCACTGTCTCTGGCCCTGATCCTGACTGCAACTTGTCGCTCTGTGTCCTGACTCCTCATTAGGGAGGTTGCTGCTCATGCTTCCCTGGTTTCTGGCTCAGCTCCCAGCTCACCCTCCTCTTTCGGAGGGCCAGCCCTCGTTGCTCCCTGACCCAAAGCACTTAAGAAACCATATCAAAAAAAAAAAAAAAGTGTTATCGCTGTGAACTGCAAGTATTCTTGAATGCTTATTTTTAAGAACTATTTATTGTTAACATAGAGGAAACCACAGTGGTCACTGCACTGCGGAAGGGATGCTGCATGACACAGATGTTAACATCTTTATAACAAAACCCAGGGCAGCAATAGGGCAAACAGATGAGCTCTGGGTCACGAACATGCAGAACAGCAACCAACACAAACACATGTGACCTAGCCAAGCAGCTGCCACAATTAGCAGGTGCCTTCTGTGCCCATATCAAAATTAGATAATCCAGATGTATTGGTATTTTTTGACTTTTATTATCAAGCAGCTTGAGTTCAGGCTCCTCATAAAAACAGTGCTCCTTGTTTAGATCTGAAACAATGAAGAATCCTCTCAGCTTCAACAGCTTTTGGAGAGACAAGAGTGAGGGGTGTGTAGCATGTGTTTATCTGTATGATATCTTACAAGACTAACCTCGTCATTATATGAAAACACTGGATTACCTGTGTGCTATTATGAGGAAAAGGGGGAGACCTATCCCACTAAATGTCCTTAAAATCATTTTGCGTTGGCAAAGCACTTGGCAAAAGGATGTAGATGGAAATAGCTTCTCTAGAGCACATCTAAGAATCTGGAAGTGCTTTAGACACATTGCAATAGGATGTATTCTGGCAGCAGATGCAAATACGACATTATGTTACACTTCCAGACACACTCCAAGTGGCACAAGCAAGTACTGGAAGAGGCAGCTAAGCTCCTTCCCCAGCACCTCACCAATTCATGGAGCTGCCTGGTTTGGCTCCCTCCAAACTACAGAGCTGATCCAGCTGAAAAATCACCTTTTTGTGCTGAGTTTATTCTTCCATTGGATCAGTTCCCTGAACCAGCCCACTGCAAGCTGCTCAAACACTTTTTTTGGCACAAGGGAGGAAGTAGGAGAAAGATTCTGCTGGGGACAATGACAGGAGCTACATTTGTTGGTGGCAGTGACAGCTTATACGGCTTAAAGTGCTTGTGAACATTCCCCTACCCACACAGAAATATAATCTCCAACCAGCAGAAAGGTTTGGATGAGTATAAGATATGAAGAGACAACACAATACATATTCCTCGACGACTCCAGAGATAGGCATTTTGGGGGGAAAGTCGGGAAAAAAAATGCATCTCCGTAGCTGTTAGACAAATACTATGTTAGGCAAATGCTATGCAATCTCTGCCAAATGCTTGTTTGTGAAGATCTTCCCTGAGAAAAGATGCATAGAAATGCAAGCCAGGATTCAGCCTGCAGGAGATCCTGCTCTCTCTACTACGCTCAATTCTTCTGAAGGCAGCAGCAAGATCTCTCCTACAGAGCGAACATATTTCAAACAAAATAGTTCATCACCCAGCAGGGGCAAGAAAATTATTTTCCTTCCCATTTTCAAAGAGAGAAAAGAAACAGCAAGGCCCTTAGGTTTTAATTAAAAATAACCTCCTCGCCAGTTTCCCTCTAGGAACCTGATAAAGCATCCACAGAACATGCACAAGTCACTACAGTCTGTGCCAGATCTGGGTTCTGCTTTAGACATAAAATTGATTTAATATAAATTTAGATAGAAAATATTTAGACATCCTGCTTTAGACACACTTCTGAAAATCTACTGGTTTAAATGGGAATCATTTAGGTAAGTCTCACGTGGTTTCCCCCCCAGCATTCCCTCTATTACCCACACAGCTCTCACATACAGACCCCAGCCTTAGTACAAAAATCCCCATCATTTGCTCGAGCTCGTGAAAATTGCCCACTCAAGATAACCGCAAGAGCAGAGGTCTGTGTTCCATGACCTATTTGCAGGGCCACGGCCTGACTGAGCAGCAAGAAGGTCAGTGCAGTTAAGCTCCCTGCACACAGGGAAGCGAATCCACTGGGATGTCACAGTGTCTGTGCATGCCCAGCTGCCCCCCGTGCCTCTACCCCAACACATGTTGGTTTTTCCACTATCAACAATTACCATGAACCCAACTGTGACATTTTAGAGCAGCAAATGCAAGTGGGTCCTAAAGTGCAATGGAAAAATAAATTGTATTTGGTAAGTAATAAAGCTGTTGAAAAGGTTTTTCGTGGTTTTTTTTTTTTTTTTTTTTTTTGGTACCAGTTATCCTGGATATCTGTTACTGGGTCATCTTATTTTTTTCTACAAATACTCTTCAAGAGAACACATGTAGTTTTAATAATTCAACCATGCAGGTGGCCATACAGAAGAGGATTAATAGGAAGGTAGCTTTAATTAATATACCTGACAAAAAATATATATATAAAACGTAAAATAAAGATTAGCAATGATAGGGAAAAAAAAAAAAAACTTTCAAATAACCAAGTTGGTTATTTTAAACATTGTTAAGTCATTAGCAAATTAAGTAAATGAATTTAAATATCACACAACTACTTTAACAATCTGACTATCCAGATAAGCAAATAAAATAATCTGTTTTTCCAGTACAATTCATTACAGCTATTTCTTGCAGCCTATAGTATATTTAGCAATAGGACCAATGAAATTTTTAAAACCTGGCTTTACACTAAAGTTCCCCATTTATGCTTGCATTTGTGAATGCAAATAGACTACTATATTTGAAGACAAAATCAATTTTCCACTTCTGTCTAAATATCAGGTACAACATTTTCACTGGCTGCACTCAAAAAAAGCATGCAAATGAAACTGAACTGAAAAAATATGGCCTTGTTCATTTTCTTTTAAAGTAATGTACTCTTTGCAATTAGGTGTACTAATCAGAATACACATTATAATACCCAAGAGTTTTTCTTTAAATTAAGTATTAAAAATAGAGTTCTCAGGAGACATGAAAAATATAGAAAAAAAATTACTGAGGCAAGAGGAGGTAAGAAGCAGAACAATTTATGAGTATGCCCGATAATTACAACTTAGGAAAACAAACATACACAGATACGGATATGTACTCATGAGCAATCAGATTGTTTACCACTTATGAGTGCTTCCTGCTCAAAGTGTTCAAGAGGTCTATGGCTATAGTTTTACATGATAAATACTGATTAAAAAAAATCAGGGGAGCCAAGTATAAAATTATTTTTGATGAACTAAAGCTAAAAATTATTACAGAAAACACATAAAAGCACACAGGAGACCCTATATGCTGGCAATATTTTTATCCTTTCTGCTCTGACTAATATGCGGTGCTGCATAAAAGATCTGAGATTTTAATTCTGCAAATTCTGAATCTCACTTTTGGACACAGCCAATTGGAAGAATGAACAAATTAGACGGCTGGCTTATACTAGATAACTTGGTTTTCTTTGGAAATGAGAATTTCATTAGAAATTAAAAAAAAGGCTTCTACTCAAAGACTCAGACAGCTTTCCCCGGGAACTTTATACTTAACTATTAGGAGCCATTACTGTAAAATATATGTTTTATATATAATTCTGTAAATATGCCCAGTGAAGCTGATGGACTGAAAAGGGGCATTTTCAACTAGCAACGGTTTCCATCACAGTGAACCAAAACCAAGCAGCCCAATTTCCGACATGCTTGACCTGCAGAAAGATAGATGCCTGCATCTTCTGAAGTGGTGTAAGGAAGCAAGACAAGCACCTAAGCCTGGCCAGCACACCAGTCCCTCATGGTAAACATGATGTAATATCCCTGTATATTCATGTGCACAAGTTCTAGCAGAAGTTTCTAAACACCTTTTCTTGTGATAAGGACAAGCAAAGAAATCTTTGCTTTCCTCCTTTTACCAGTCTTCGCACAAAACATTTTTGCTCACCAGTTCAATCCTTGCTGGTTGTCTCAGGAGCTCACAAGCTTCATGCATACCAAAGAGTGCTCTCCTCACCGCAGCCTCCTGTTGTCCTTGGTCTCTGTGCAGGACCTATTACACCCCACACTCTGTTTGGATAGATTTTTGCAACTGCTGCTCTCTAGGCAGGCAATAAAATTCTCTTTTGGAGAGTTTATTATCCAGGGAGTTTATTAACAAACAGTGGGATTACATTTGGCCAAAACAAGGAATGGATCATTAGGCATTGTTACATCTAAACAGGAAGGTACAGGAGGGACATTAAAAATAATCAAGACATTCTGAAGGAACCTGATACTTCTAATGGCTTATTTTCTTCCTCAAGAGATTAAAGCTCAAACTAATTGAGAATTTTTCCTGCCTCCACACTCCCATAAAGCTATGCTGCTTTCTTGTATGCTCATCTCAGCAGTCCACAAAGTGAATCCACAGAGACATTTCCTACTCAGCTATGCAGAGCCCTCAATCAAAGGCAGTGCCCAAGAACCCGCTGGCTAGCGTGTTAAGAACTATGTCATGAGAAGAGAATCCGACACAGAGAACCAGTTGGGAGCTTGAAGGTTTTAACACCAGAGACTTTTCTGCAGACAGTCCAGAAAGAATCAGAACGTCTGCACAGCTGGATAAAGAGAAATACTAGCAAAGAGATTGCTGGACTGTGAAGCAAGAATTTTCTGATAGGCATGAAGTTACCCTGTTCTCTCCTCTCTCCTGCCTGCAAAATAGATCTCCGGGCAGTCAGTTCATCTCCTATTTCAACAGCCAATTTCACTGAGTTACCATGAGTTGGCAAACATGAGCATGTGCTTACCTGTATCGCCCTACATCCCTCTAAAAGCTTGTCTTTAACTCACTTATTGCAAGGCTTCATGGCATGTTAGATTGATGAAGCTCAGCCTAGTCCATAGGACTCTTACAGGATGTTCCTGGACAATAGGCCCTTACCAAGGCATTGCTTTGCTAAATCTGCTCTCTTCCAAGGAAAGAATGAGCATTTTTTTCCTACCAAATGAAGAGTTACACTTGCAAATCATCCTTAGTTTTATAATGGAAAAAAATGCAGGATTATGAAAGAGACAAAACATCTAGAAAGGCAAATTAAAAATATGTATATATTTAATATCTCCTTTTATTTATCTTCTTCTGTATCAAGTGTTAGAAATACCATTTCTTTTCATTATAAATAATATAAATCTTCCGCAAGCCCTGAGATTTTTCCCAGGGAAAAAAAAAAAAAACACAATAAAAAAAACAAGAAACAGAAAAGAATATATTCTTCAGCAGCACCTCTCCAAATATACCATGCAAAGCTGCAGTATATAAAGGAGCAGATCCTGAGTATGCAGCAATGTTGTAGGAAGAAATCACTTAATCTTCTAAGATACATCAAGCCTTTGGCTTCAGCAAACACTGCCACACAAGTCAGGCTTTTATTCTCAGCAAAGCCTGACCAGCCACTGCAGTGGCCACAGCACTCAAACGACTAGCGCTGCGTGGCCCTCATCTAGTAGAAACAAAAGCAGTTTAAGTCAGCACATTTTTCTCTGGTGTAATTAAAATTTTGGTATGGTTTTCCTTTGTGTCTGATGAAAAAACATTAGGAATAACAAGCAGCAGAAATCTTACTAGTGGAGTTGGTGGTGTTTCTTGCACAGTCATGCAGTTTTTGACTAGCTTATGACATATATGGAAGATGGTTTGAATGTGATTTGCTTTCTAGACAAACTAGAAAATTTTCAAAACTAGGTCTGAGCTACAGGCATTCAGATTATCCAACTAGTGGACAAAATCATCAATGCGCTGAAATAACTTGTCAACTAACTTCAAGAGAAATGTGCCACCTATCAATTATGGATGATGCTATGTCTTCATGACAGTTACTAATGGAAAGCTCACTGCAAAATCCCTTGTTACCCAAGTAGTCACCACACATACAACCACAGCTATAGTTACAGCAATCTAAAACATGGGGTACTGTGGGGGAAAAGGCATAGAGCAGTACCACAGCCTCTTTTCTTACTCCAGGGTAGTCTCCAGGTGATCCTTATATCCCCTCATTTCTTTACCTTCACCAGGTGATCCTTGTTAACATCTAATGGTTGGCCTCAGAAAATCCTTTGATCCATCACATAATCAGATCAAGTAATCAGATCATTGTTTTCATCCCTTGCCAACCTTTCCTCCTGTTCCTCCATATTTCATTTTCTCACTGATTCTCACTCCTTAGTTCATAAAGTCTTCCATAGGGTACTATCAGTTCAACTGTATTTTACAAATGCAAATTAATATCTAGTAGAGGTTTCATTTTGGCTTCCCATTTGGAAATAAGTTGCTGATAATTCAGATTCTGGGCTGAAGCATGATGGTTTGAAACCTTGGTGTAAACTAGGCGGTTCTCCAGAGTCCTCACAATTCTAAGTTACAAAATTTCACTAGAAATCATTTTCTTCCCCGAGATGGATGTGGCAACTTTGTAATCAAAACACCCGAAATGAGAAAAATTAGTTTATCAGCCTTCCATGGTGTTACCTAGTACAAAGAACTAACATTTGGCAGATCAATATTGTTTCCAACGTTACAGATAGAATAATTTTCTGTAGTTAATTTTCAAGGCGTATTGAAAAATGCATCTGTCACTCAAATACCTACTCACATTTTATAAAGCTGGGCAAGCAGCAATCTACAACAGCATGAGCGGGGAGACACCAAAGAAGGGTTCTTTAATCAAAGAGTTGTCAATTAAGAGATCCAGTTAAATGTCTTTAGTGACAAGTCTTTTCACTGAAACTACTATCCTTTCAATACCACAGCTGGACCTAAGTGCCTCTGCCTCTCCTAAGAGTTTAATTCAAATATTTCACACATTAAAGCCTGTAAAGAGGTTCCCAATGACTCTCATAGGTTTTTGGAACAAGCTTATATTGTGTACATGCATCACGATAATAATTAATCACAATGAGAAGTAGTAAGTGCAACACCCTGCACTTATTTTTTCATTTCTCCCCCATCAATCTGAAAACACTTTATCTGGCGGTTAAAAGCTTTAAAATAACTTCTGTAATTCAGCAGATTAACAACACACAAGGATATACAGGGACTAAATGGTTTGCTCAAGCTCCCAGAAGCAGTAGGCGCCAGGAGCACTGTTAGAATAGAGACCCACTTTGTCACCTATCTTTGACACGAGCAAAGCACATTAGAAGAAAGATTATTTTCACCCTTCCTTGCTTTTACATGGCTTAGATCTAATTGAGAGGTAAATAAAATGAAATCAACCTTGAAAAGGTCGGGATTCTTCATGCCTGCCATCAGCACAGAAACACTTTTATTTGGGAATTTTTTTGCTTCATTATCTCACTGCATCTAATAATTCAGTAAGTTTAAGCAAGGCAGTTTCTCAACAGGCTGCTGCTAATATGTGCACAGCAGCTGTGGCAGGTCTTCAAGTCAGCTTAGCTGAGGCATTATAAATAGGCATGAATTTTTCCTTTTGGATTTTAAATGTTCAGTGCACAGCATCTCAGGAGTGACCTTCCCCAACTGTTCACAACTGACCTTGAAAGTCATTACTGCCTTTTTTCGAGCTATTTAATATTTCTGGATAACCTCATCATTTCCCTCCTCTGTGCAACATCCATATTGCCCGTATCTCCAATGAATGACCTATCACCAGCTGCTACACAAATACAGGACAGCACTGATTTCCTAACATCTTTTGGCTGTTTACAAGACTGCAGCCATTAAGTGTGCAAGGCCAGAATCAGCCACCACACATGAAAACTCAAGTGACCACAGAACTAAGCAGTGCTGCATTTTGCCTTCTCTCCTCTTTCTTTGGGGAGTGGTAATGATGGTATTTTTAATCATCCAAAGCAAAATGCACATACTACAAAAAAAATCAAGGCCACATACTTAAACAACACAGAGCAAGTCCCACTGGAAGCAACTGAAACACTGAAGATCAACACATACAGCGTTGTGCACAGAACATGTTTTTCTGCTGGAAATCTCATCGTATTCTATCAAAATTTATTCCTCAACTTCACTAATATCTGAATGCATGTATCAAAATTAGAATTTTATATATGGAGAAACAATGAGATGATTAAAAACCAGTATATTCAAAAAAAACAGACTCCATGAAGTCCTATTTTCCAATTTCTCTGTTCTAAGACAAAAAGCATCAGGACTTCAAACTACAAAACACTCTGCAAAATCTAAGACTTGAATTGTCTCTCACACACTGCACTGCTGCAGGACACCAATAACCTATGCTGTGCTCATTTGCAGTTGCTCCAGGGGAAGAAGAAAAAAAAAAAAAAAAAAAAAAAAAAAAA
>VWPW01006076.1:88717-113147 GCA_013389825.1 Crypturellus undulatus
AAAAAAAAAAAAAAAAAAAAAAAAAAAAAAAAAAGAGGCATCTCAACAATTTCAGTACAATTCCACCTTCAACTCCCAACACCCTCTCATCAAATAAGGCCCCTCATCTCTCTCCTTTAGCGCTGAATGATTGTCCATAGGCAATGGCACCACGTTCGCACCTAACACCTTGTGGTCGGACCACAACTCACACGCAGCTCCCGCACTTCCCTCCCTCTGCACTTCCCATGCCACAGCCCACAGCACCAGTCAGCATCCCAGCAACCCAGAAATAAACTAATAAACAAACAAACAAACAACAACAACAACAACAAAAAAAACAGATAAATCTCTTCACCTACCTGCTGGTTAGAAGGAAAATTATTTCTCTTCACATTTCAGCTTTCTATTGCTTCAGGAAATACTTTACTTTAAAACATAAAATCTGATTTTTTTAAACTAAAAGTGACATCTGTGATTTTTATTTTATGAATAAAGTGTAGCTGTTATTTCTTCCTCCTCTTGATCCCCTAAATCTTAACCAGCACAGTCAAGATTCAGCAAATGAATACTTGCAGATTTTCCTTCCTCTGCTGTTTTTAAATTGAAGTTTTTTTTTTTTTAATACTGTAGATTAGTTTTGAAAGAAGTTTATGTGTATATCGGAACCATATATTCATTCTGGAAACAATCTATTTAAACTAAACCCCAAAGTCACAGTACTGCATTTCCAAGAAAATGGATACAGATTTAAATCCTAAATAATAAACGCACAAATGTAACAACATCAATATGTATCTACAATACGTCTACTAGCAACATTCCCTTGTTCAATATATTCCGCTCTGCTCCAGCCGAAATCTGTTTTTATTCAAAAATAATTTATTAAACAGCAAGATACCTTATGACTTGAAAAATAATTTATTAAACAGTAATATATCCTATGACTTGAAAAAAAGATTTATCTACTGTATATGTATATTGTTCTTCACAGTCTCTATACAAATTACATGAAGAAAAAAGTTTCAATAAAGAAAGTAAACATTGTGATGTAAATTAGAGTTAAAATTTCTACAAGATGCCAAGCACTGGTATTTCTGTTACAGCTATAAGAAAATAAAGCATCCTTCATTTAGGATCGAAATGAAATATATTATATCATTGGCAAGATCCTGGATAACAAGATCTTTTATTTCAATATAGAGAAATGAATGGAAGGAAAAGAGGTGTAGCAATGCAGAGAATACAAAACTATCATATTTTAAATCTCACAGCTGTCAACACATTTTAATACATGCAACACATTTCAGGACATAAAATGTAAGGAGCAAATAAACCACATTACTGTCCTACTGCCCTTTCAAAGAACAATCTCTGACAATAAAATTTACTTCTCTGTGTACAGAGAAACCAAAAGAAAACAAGCAATGGAGATCAATAATCTCAAAATTAAAAAAAAATAGTAAAAATAACTCTTTCGCTGCTCTTCGGAGGTTCTCACCATGCTGTCATAGCATCACCTTGTGCCTTTAGGATATAAACTTCTAACTAATGAGGCAGAAGCAAAGGTCATCTTTCCTAAGACTGGATTTCATAAAGACAAGTTCAATCTGTCAAACCTCTGCACAAAATATATATGTACCTAGTATGTACCTATACAAGATCAGCCTTCCCCAGTTTGTTCAGTCGACCGCACCATGAGAAACATGCTCTCTACAGGATATAATAAATCCTTCCCTTTTAGAAATTACACATTTAAGTAGGCTTCTGTTGGAGATTTCCTAACAGGTTGGTGAGAAGTGGCTGCACAGAAGCACTTACTTACCTCTTGATTTTTCATTTCATGCTTTCAGCACTCTGTACCTGCATAAGCCCTTTCTCAGGGGCCCAGTTCTAAAGTCAGTTGGACTCCTAGGAGCTGTGATTTAAAGTGATTAAAGAATGCCCAATTTCAAAGAAATGCTTAAGTACTTTTAAAAATGTTGCTTTATAGTGACCTATACTTGACATTTTAGCCGAGTTCAGATTAAAGGATGCTGTGCACAGAGGTCCTTAATGCTCTAAAATCAACATTAGTACATCAGGTGTATTGATATGAAAACCATTTCAAGACCCAAGAAATTAAACAAACAATGCAAGATAAGAAGTGATTAATAATCTAATTCAATACATATGACTTCTAGAAAACTGAGGTTATCACTTCTATCTTCCTTCAAGCAACATTGTCACACCTCTGCACACATGCTGCCTCTCTGCACAGCAAGCAGAGAGGCAATGCTCCATAGAACATCTCCTCTGTGCAGCACCTACCCTTTGAAACACCTGCACCCAAACAAGGATTTGGGAACATTAACTACCTGGACACACAGTCAACTCCTCTTACTAGAGCACTTTCTACAGCTCAGATATTGTGAACCTGAAGATTACAAAACAAACAAACAAACACAACAAAAAAACCCCCCACACACTAGAACATTCAGGATTTAATGTCTGTAATCAGTAAAAAAAATATTTTTTGACATTACAGATAAATCTGTTTAAGAAAATAACTGAAAGACCTGCTGGCAAATGTGAATATTCTATCACATTTCCCTAACTTCATGCAGTATCTTGTGATTTTACAACTCAGCTAAACAATATATACCTACAGGTCTAGTAGGTCCTCAGCTACTGTAACAGAAATAAACAGTCCTGCACTTAGATAACTAAAGGCTTAAATTGTTCATTTATCTTTTAGAACACATTTATCCTCACTGCTAAAGCCCAATATAGCATTAATGCTTCTAGGTGATTTTACAAAGAGTATTTCATTTTCCTTCTGAAGACAAAAATGCTAAATTCTCAGAAGGCTGCTCTCGGAGTTACTGCAATACAAGTATTAATGTGAATGGAAAGGAAATGTAAACTTTCAAATCTCTTCCTCTAACTTACAAAATCTTCATTTTAAAAGCAGCTTTTAAAAACAGTTACTCATACTTGTTTCACCTCATTCCTTTGCAACATCCGATGAACAAAACAAGTTCTTAGACCCTCTCCACCAAAGTGTACTTACTCTTAGTTCAACTTCTTTGCCAAGCAAGTCATACAAACTCGCTCCTTTCGAGGTAATTTCAGAGGCAAGCTGCCTAGCTGCCTTCAGATCAGCTACCTGGAAATACAGTAAGAGCACTGCATAACAAAATAGAATCCCCAGTAACACAGAGAAAGCTATACTGACTTTTCCTCATTTTGATGTTAAAATTACATAGGGGCAGTGTAGTGGCTGATACACTGTTGTAACATCAAAGATGTTGTCCACTGAATCAAAGTGGTCCTGTCTCTTGGTCTTACTAATGTCTAGAGTAGACTCCACTTATTTCTAGGAATCACATCAGGCCATCAGGAAAAAAAACAATCCTCAAAACTGATTTGCCTCTGCTCAGGCAGACAACAACCAACAGTTGCCTAAGGAAAACTTCTTAGATGTTATGAGCAAAAGGACTAAGCATATATGCCAAGATACACAACTAGCACATTGCAGAGGTAATATTTTTGACAATCTAGAAATATTTTTCCATGATTTCATCAACTGCTTTCTTTGAAGACAGTAGATTTTACACAAACATACAATTTCCTTTTAGAGGAAAACTTGCCATTTTTTTTCCAAGAAAAGCAGTAACACTGATTAACAAGCAAGTATGACATGATACAGTTATAAAAGAAAAGCAGTCTAAAATATCAAAATACAGAAAAAAAAATGATTTTAAGGACTTGAACAGATTTGATATCTGTTAGGACAATACAGAGATTCCCTTTTCCTTCAGAGGAAAGGCTTTGAAAACCATGTCAGTCAATATTGTGTGAGCATCCCCCTTATAAGAAGGTTAACAGGTTGGAAATACTACCTCATCTGGTGTACTGCAATTTGCATCTTTGTTACAGAATGCTATTGAAAGTGTGATCAGTTTTGTACTATGCTCTTGGTTAAGAGACTAAAATAAGCTGGACTACACAAACTCAACTACAGAATATTTGAGGTAAAAATACAATTAAGTCATATCAATTCCCTTCTGTGGACATTTTCTATTTAAGTTTCAGATAGAAAATAGTTCTGTTTTTCATAGGCTAACACCCACTTCCCCTCCCCCCAAAAATAAGAATCTAAATTTTCCTTACTTTTGAGCCAAGATCAAACTTGAACTTGCTGCTGTCTTCCTCACTCACTTCCGTGCGCTCCATCCCCTTGGTGTTCATAGCACTATAGAGTACAGAGGTGACCTTCAGCAGCTCCTTCACTGCATAGCCATCTGCCTGGTAAAGCTTCTTGGTGTTGAGCTTGATGTGTGCTTTGGTAGCCTTTCGGAAAGGAAGAATTCATCATGTCACAGCGAGCAGGGTCTTCATTTACCTATTCACCATTTAAAATTACTTTTGGAGTGGTACCATACACATATAAACACACAGAATTTACACATAAAACTTGCTGTTTAGAAACACAAGTTTGTCTAAAGCATATGACTGATGTTCCTAAAAGAAAGCTTTCTGATATACATGCGCTTTCTCTGTGTCAGAAGCATTTGCAAATAATTGCCACACACACACAAAAAAAAAAAAAAAAAAAAAAACCACTCTATCTATCCATTAGTTCTTCCCAGTGTGAATATCAGCAAAAACCCTGTACACTACTTAAATTTGAATTAAACTTAAGTGGAATTTAAGTGCTGCTCAGGTCTTGTGATGATGTTGCACAGAAGTAAACTTCATCCTTAATAAGTTATACAATAAGATCAATTATCCCAAATTAACTGTCTTCTTTTCCAAGAGCATCTTCAAAACAATATTTTATTGCAGCTCTCAAATTATTCCCTGCGCTGATATTAGTGACTTTGATCCCTCTTCTCCCACCTTTGAAAAGCACAGGCAAACGAGTAAGGAAGCACCATTAAAAATTACATTATCATCTTTTTATACCGCCGCCGACTAAAGGGAAGAAAAAGTTGGCATAACAGAAAGTACACAGCTGTTGCAGCTAGGACACAAATGGAGTTTTTGAAATTCCTGGCAATGTTGTTATAGATTAATAGCCCCAGAGAGCCAAAAGCAAACAGCAGGGAAAACTCTGTAAAAACCTAAGATTCAGCTCTTAACATGCTGCAAGTTTTGTTCATTCTGCCCTGGTCTTCGCTGAATAATTCCGTGGGAAAACTTTTGGTGAAACTACATGGAGAAAGGACATGTCAAACCATGGCTTTAAAGTATTTTAAAGGAAAAAAAGAAAAATACCAAAAAGTTGTAGGCTCACATCTTTTCTTGCGCATTGTGCCAAATAGTGTGACTTTACAGTCATTTTTAAGAAGCATTTCACCCTTACCTCTTTCTTGCACAACATCTCAACACAACAGAGAAATTTGGTTTTGCCTATATTCTCTGGACAGAAGAAAACTGCTAAAAAATGAAGCCAAGATTTCCAGAGAGATTATTGATGTTGTGTACCCTGCCTAGGGTGTGGGGGCGAGAATACAAGACTTAAGGCATAAAAACACCTGGTCACTTTTGAAAATTTTGACCAGCATGACTTTGAATAAACCAATACAGGAAGTAAAGAACCACATATGTTCTCCTAAACTCTTTTTTTTTTCCCCTCTACAAGCAGTAGGTATAAATTTAAGAGAAGCATGACATTAAATTGACAGACTTTGCTAACCATCTTCTACACAAAGGAGCCTAATACACTGAATTATAAAGGATGTTGTTAAAGATGAGAATTCCAATTTCAGTTGCGTTCAACTCCAAGGGAGAAAAATTGTTGTCTAATAAACGGGAAAAAGTGTTTTCCACTCAAAGACTGCTCAGAAAAAAAAAGGAAATAATACACATGCAAGTATGATATTTTTCAGATTGACATAATCTCACTGCTTATTTGCATAGGTAAATCCATACATGGAAAGTTTGAGCCTTGGTCAGAAATTTTATAACAACTCTGAATGGTTTTAAAGTATTATTTAAACAGAAAATCATCCCCACCTATTCTGAATATACCAGATCACCACAATGCAATACAAAAGAAAATTTGAAATATACTTCAAGAATGGCATTGACAGGAAAGAATTTTGCTCCATCTTAAGATCTGTCTTACTATTATTATAGAGCCAAATTTCAGCCTTAAGATGGAGCCTCGATAAATAGAATAATAAGAACAGGAGTGTGAATGGTTCCTGCATGATCCACGTAGAAACACTACGCCAATTCACTGCCACCACAAACAATGGGGAGGGAAAAAGACAAGGAAAAAAACACAAAGCCAAAAAAAGACAGCAGACACTTCAGGAACTTCTCATCCCAAAAGAAGGTATTTAGTTAAGTTCTGGCAGTACAGGGTTAGCTACCCACTCACATAAACATATTTCAAATTATCATTTTATGTTTACAGACCTTGACCAAGACTTATAGAGCAAGACTTCTTTAAGTTTTGGGTGTGGCCTAGGATCATTAGAGAAAGTGGAAGGACCGAAACTACTTTTCTCAAATATTAAATGGCACAGTGGTTTGAATTATTAGAACTATTAATTATATTAGAAATACTTAAGCCCAGTGACATAGAGAACTACATCACTTGGGTGAAAACTTGATACATTTTTACTCCTTGTTCAGTAATGAAAATATTTTCATTATATTTCATGATTATTAACTCATCTTGACACTTGTTTTGAGATAAACCCATCTCCATCCAATGATCAAATGTCATGGGTGGCTATAAATGAAAAAGCTATTAGTTTCTGGAAAACACAGTCTGTTTTCCATGAAATGCACGACTATCTCAAAAATGTTTAAAAGATCTTTTTCTGAAGAGGAAGAAAAAACTTCTGCACTGACAGTCTGGTTATTGAAAAACTACAATAATCCTCATATTATCTTGTAACATTAACTGAGACTTTAAGTACAGGATGATTAAAGAACCCTGAACTGATTTCATCTTCTGAATCATATTATATAATTCTTCAAAGTCCCAGGACATATCTTACATGAAATCAACAATTACAGGAAATATGTATTAACAATATTACTTCTGATACAATCCTTGCCCTTTTAAAACATGCTTGACTTGGAAGGTGGAAATATATCTAAACAAAATAGATCTGCTAGACACATCTCATGATGCTCCAAGGATGAAGAGTGTTCTGACACATACAGAAGTACATCATATTTGAACACATTAAAATTAGAAAGTGGGATAATTTGTGGTAGACAACATCATAAATCTCAAGGCAAAAGTTCACTTGGACAGATTGTCATTTTAAGATATTAGTTAAAAAAACAATAATATGGAATTAATCTTTGGTCTTAGTGTAAGGATTCCCATTTCTTCATGTAGTCCTATTAAGTTTAGTCTATCTGATCGAAACTACTAGATATGTTTGTCACTACCACAAAGGTTCATGCTCCATCAAACAACAAGTCACTAAGGGTTACTTTATTCCATTTGAAAAAAAAAAATAGCCCTTTTATATGCTTCTGTGTAGCCAATCATAACAATACAAATTCTTTTTAAAAATATTATATACCATAATTTATTTTTCAATAACAGATAATAGTAAATATCCAGATTAAAATATATATATATATAAAATAAGAAGCATTACACTTTGGAAGCTAGAAGATTTTATTATTAGAATTTCTATCTTCCTCCTGAAGGGCTAAAGGCCTTTTGTAGTGTTTTAACTGATTATCTAGTTCCTGATCTTTTCAGCTTTGGCCTTCATTTTAACACCTCTCTAACAGTAGGACCCATGATAAAGGTCCAGTACGGTAACAACTTAAAAAAGACAAAGCTGGTAAAAGACTTGGTCTGGGAATATGTGCCTTAATAGAGTAAGCGAGAAGGCTCATACAGCAGATCACCAGAATATGATTTTATATTGAACTGAATATATCAGTAGAGGCTATGACTAACCTAGTGTATACAAAATATATAACATTATATTATTTTTAAAAAGAGTGATAGGATGAATATTGTTTTATTGTGTTAGATGTTTAGATCCCAATTCTGCAGACTTACACAGAGCTACACAATTTCAGTAACAACATACCTGTCCTTTTCAAATTTATAACAGCTCTTACCACTGGGCCTCAAGTCATGGCCAAGCTCTCCACTCAGTTCAATATTAAGCAAACGCAAATCAAAAAGATGCCCCTAAGCCCAAAATGGTTTATGGTCCAAGTAAGAACCCACTTATTTTACTGTTGCGGCTTAAGTGAAACTACCTACATTTATACTTGCATCGCTGCAAGTTTTGAAGCTGTAATATCAATAAGGTTCAAGAAGAAACCTCTCTCACTCCCTGCTTCATCTCTTTATTATTTCTTAATCCTTAGCAGAATATTTAGATCAATTTTATGAGCTTGTACATGGGCATTTCAGAAAGAAAACAAGATGGTCTGTAGTTGACAGACAGCATCAGAATACAATACAAAGCCACCCAGAGCAAATAATTTATAAGGGGTTAAGAGAAAGAGTATTAAATCTAATATCAAGGAGTTATTTCAGTGGGCTTAAACAAGACCTACCATAAACTGAGCTACAGCCTTGATGAAAAACACCCGGTCCTGCTCTGTCTCCACATCGGGAGGAATATCAGTCTGAGGTTCATACCTGTGGAAAGAAACAATTATAGATCCTGGCAAGAAACACACATGCAGTATTAAGAAGTCTGGTGCAGCTGTGAGGCAGAGTCAGACAAAAAACAATGTGTAAAACCCTGCAAAATAAATCTTTAGGTTGCAAGGCAGATGGGATATCTAAATCTTGTGATGCATAGAGTGGAACTGTGTAAAAACTGCAAAAATCATAAAACCTGAGATACTTCTGCAGAAGTAATTGTTACACTGGGATCGAGAATTAATCTTTTTACTCAGTTTTGCAAAGGAACATAGTTTAGCTGACTCAGTCAAGTCTATGAAATACTTAGTTTTCAAAAATAATTTTTCACTTAAATCATGAGATGCTTATAGAAATCAAACTAAAAATTACACAAGGTTTCATAATTTAAAAACATGTGGCATATAATTAATAATCTCAACCTTCCGGGTAGCATGCTAAAATGACTTGTAATAAAAGAGTTCATAGCCAAAACAGTCCCCTTGTAATTTAAAATATTGACATGTGCTACCACTTCTTGAATACAGAAAGAAGTTCACACCCACAGATATAATTTAAAACATATTATTTTCAAAGGTACCAAAGATTTTTGAGTTTGTGCATATAAAAGTACGCTCTTCAAGAAAGTTTCTGGACATGCAGGGAATCAAATATAGAATTCTGGTTACTGAACCTTGTCACCAAGGAACTTCTCCTTCACAAATATATTCAATATTAGATATTTATAATGCCTTTCAACTTAAAAGATCATAAAACACTTTTATAAAACCTGTTAGTGAGATAGAAAAACTTCTAGAGTGGAAGTCACCACCCTACAGGAAATCGGGAAAGAAAAAAAGTAAATTCGCTGAGTCTGGTAAAAAGCTTTGAGATTTCCAATATTCAGACAGAAAACAGCATCTGCACTTTTATATCACATTTGAGACTAAGAGCAAGTCAAGTACAAATTAGCCTCCCCACTTTAAGATATAATTAAAAGGCTTCAAAAGGCTGGAATAGCTGCTTGTTGGTATCAAGTGCAAATTTCACTCGTAACACAAAAGAAACCTAATGTTATGTAGCTATTAAGTCTGCAAGTGCAATAACAGGCATAGGGCTCCTACTCAGCTTATAAAACAGAAGTTCGAACAGAAGTTTAATCATCTAAAAGTGTTCAAGTACATTAGACAAATACATTCTTCTAAAACATTTTCATTTTCAATTGGTCTATTGCATTGCTGTTATATATATGGGGAGGAATATCGATTTTTGTTTTTCAATGTGAAATGGAAACTTGCTGTGGAAATAGTATGTAATTTAGACCCTTGTTATTAACAACAGTACTTTTATTAAGTAATTTAATCCAAGTAATTTTTAAATGTTTTAGTATTCCCCTATTTTATTTCTTTTCACTGTGACAGTACTCAATAAACATATGACAGAAGGGAAAAAACTTAATGGAGATTAACTACAAATCCAAGACAAAAAACAAAACTGGAAAACGAGTCATTTTCACATTTTTCCATTGTAATATTTACATAAAAGTAATTTAAAAGCTTTTTTTTCCATGTACATGAGTGAAAAAAGATTATGTGTAACTTAATCAGCACATCAGGTTTCATAAATATTTAAGTAAAGTTTGTCACTAAGACAGGAAACTAAATGTAGGTAGATGCAGATTAGCACTATGGATTTTTCTTTTTTTTCATATGGCATGAAGGCTACCCACTTCCAGGTTGAAGCAATAATTTGTATTACAAGATAAGAAAGTATCTTGAGAAGTTCTCATTATATACTACCTGGTTTACAATACATGGTCAGGCACAGCAAGGTGGCAACTGAGTTTGTAAAACAAAGGATGGAAGGATACAGCTAACACTTGAGCAATAAATATACCCATCTTCAGAAAGCAATCTCTGCCAGAACTGAGCCATTTTATTTTTAATTTCAGCTATTAAAACACATTTTTAGAGGTCTGTAATTAAACAAAAGCGCCACTGCATCAAATTTGAATAGGAAGGCAAGGCACAGGCTCAGCAGCTTAATAATGGGACAAAACCGCAGAAGAATAGAAACGAGATATTTTACCATGAGCTTAAGTCACAATTATAAGGCCCTTTTCACTTGTTATAAGTGAAAGAAACAATCACTTCAGCCAACATAATAAAAAAGGAAAAAAAAAAGAAAAAGAATATTTGAATATTTCAATATATTCCTACAGAAATATCATTCAGATCCAGACTAATCGGACCACAAGGATTCCTTCATGTGCAGAGTCACTACCGTATCTGTCAATACAGAACACGAGCAAAAAGCTCCGACTGTGCATTTCAATCAGGACCCTCATCTTCATTTTGTTTTCTGAAATGTCAGAAGGGCCATGTTCTGTGCACAGAGATGTAGTATCCTATTTACTTTCAGGGAAGTACTTCCAGATCATTCAAACACCACAAATGACTGGGAATGAAAATAGCTCCATCCCGTGCTGTCTGAATTTAATACCACCAAAGCAAGTCTCATGCTGAGTCTGGACTGCAGAGCTTCTAAAAACTGGAAGCTACGACCAATAACCAGAAGAAGGCTTTGTGCCATTCCTTTGGTTTAACCATCGCTGGCTTTTCCAAGAAGTACAATGAAATCCACAATACGCACAGACCACTGAAGCCACGATGACAGTTAAAAAGTAAGCTCAAGTACAAATTCCCTACTACACACTCCTAGCAGTAGCTCCCTTAAAACTGCAGCACTTTCCAAAGCTCCAATTTCTTTAATCTCCTCTTTCGACCTCTCGAAACAACTTCACACCAAAGCACCTGCTCCAAATGCACATCCCAGCATCAGTCCCTACAGCCATCAGCTGAATCACCAACCTTTTCACTAGCCAGAGCAGCACCTCCGAAACAAGCATGAAGTTTGGGGTGCGGAAGTTCTCCATAGAAATGAGACGGGGATACCCCAGGGCCTTCATCATCTCCGTAAAGTCTGGAAAAAAAACAGCAGGGGTGATTTTTTCCCCCATACCCATTAAGGAGGTCACCAATGACCAAGGTTCCCACAGCACACTGTTAGTTCACCATCAGCTGCACCCTCTTCAAACTACCATCCCTAAAACTTGGGGATATTGAGAGAGGAAAATAGTATCATTTCACTAGAAAAATATGCCCAGTTAAATAAAAAGTGGTTTTTAACAAGGTAGGGAGAAAGTTTTGAAATGGTTTATCTTCTTAAAACAATCATTTAAAAAAAAATGCCTAAAACCCGCTGTGCCCACTCGCGCTAAAGGCGGCGTTACCCAGTCCGGCCCGACTCGCCCACAAGGCGGTTCATTAACCCCGAGAACGCCCCAGGCAGCTGCCCCGGCCCGCGAGGCGCGCTCACTGCGGAGGTCGCGGAACGACATCGCGGCTCCACGCCGAGACCCCGCAGACCACCGCCGCCGCCACCACCACCACACTAGGCCGCGCCGAAGTGTTGCTATAGCAACGCCGACCCTACGGCACCGCGGCCGGGCCAAACTGCCGCAGGAAGCGAAGCGGCGGGGCTCCCGCGTCCCCGGCTGCGCGCGCGGAGCTGCGCCCGGTGCGGGGGCAGGTTCTGCCTGGTGCCAACGGGGCGGCCAGGGAACGGCGGGGAGGGAGGCAGCGCCTCCGCGCGGCCTGCCGAGCTCCTCAGAGAAGAGCCGCGGGGGCGCAGCCCGTGGGGAGCGCCAGGCCCCTGTTTCTGCCCCTTCCTGCCTACAGCCCCCGCGTCTAGGGCCGCTGCCCCAGCAGAGTCGCAGGATGCTCCCGTGGGCCAGGGATGGAGCTGGCACCCACGTCCCCAACTTAGCAGGCGCCCATCCGTGCACCTGGCTCTGTATTGAGCTGCACCTACGCAAGTGATGTAAAAAGAAATCAAAAACAAGGAAATAACAATGAGTCCTTGAAAGATAAGTACTGGGAAGAAGCAGCTAGGAGATAGGAGACATGATTAAAGGTCAGGTTTCTTATGCTGGAAAGGCCCAGGATAGCAGACTTTAAGTAAGTCACTAGTTTTCTGATAGAGTGTCAGGCACCTAATAGCTTCAGCAAGGAGGACAAGTGAGGGAAGGAAATGTTCATCTATTTTATTGCTGCGGTACATTGACTAGCAGGATGTGTTATGTGTGGGGAAGATCCAAGCTCATAAAATAAATGCAATATAAATGGCCTGCTTACCTCAGGCATGTCACGTCTTCATATAAATATCAATGATGCTTTTATAGGAGAATATTAGGTAGCACAGATGCACACTTGGAGATGGGGTGGGTGCAGCTTTGAACTGAATAGTGGCACAGAGAGAAGCAAACTGCAGCCGAGCCACAGCAGAAGTCACAGCAGCACAAGGCCCTGCTCCTTCCCACCATCCTGATCCCAGAAACCTACATGCCAAAAGGATACACAATTATCAACAGCATACCTCTGACACAAGGCCTGCCATGGAAGCTCCCCAAGGCACAGCACAGTGAGCAAAGCCAAGTCATCCTTCTGCCATGCAGTCTCCATCCTGCCTGCCCATGACGGATGTGCACACAACTACAGTTCTTGATTTTGGCACCCATGGACCTGGTGCCCCAAATTCGCCAGATGCGAGGAGCTCTCCAGACCTGGCTCCACAGAATCCCACTGTTTTGTGCCTGTAAACAAAGAGTTTATAATTTAATCCAAAAATTAGCCTACATGGGGGAAGCTGAGGAGGGAGGTGAAATGATGATCATGTTCTAGCAGGATAGGGACATGGAAACTGAACTACTGGGCCTGGAGCAGAACCTGCTGGCAGCTCCACAGCACAAGTGATTCCTTGTCACGGGATTGCAGGCAGCAGTGGCATAAGTGAGGCAGCAGTCACCCCCCTGGATATTAAAACACTGAATATCCAGGGGGGTGACACTTCACCTGTCGCCCCAGTTTTCTGAACAGTTTTCTGGGGCGACAAGTGAAGTGCCAGACAACCATCATGGCCCTGTAACAGGGTTTGGAGCACAGCTGATGGCATCTTTACTGCCCATCTGCAGTGACTTGTCTTCATCATAATCACTAATTTCATTTAGGAAGGGGCAGTGGGAAGCCACAGCCCCTGGTAGGGACCTAGGAGGGCCTGGGAAAAAGCAAGTTGAGTGCAGCTGACCAGGTCCATCCGAGCTGCATGTGAGCATGCTGCACCCTGAGCGTCGCTCAGACCCAGACAGACTGATTGCTGGAGGAAGGTGGTGACGCTGCCACTCGGCCTGAACCACTGCCGATTAAGGAAGTAGCAGCCCTGGCTGTGAATGTATTTATTCTGAAATGTGGTTTGGGATGACAGAAGAGGCCATTAGCAACAGCTATTGTTCAGCACCTCAGATAAATTATTCTGCTCGGCTTTTCTCATATGCTGTATGTGTGAATTTAGGGGCTCACCAATGACTTCAGGGCTGACAAGCTCTGAGTGTGCTACAGGTGCAGCCAGGCAAGCCTCTCACCCCCAAGCCCTGCTAGCATGAATTCATCCTATTTACTGCCTTCCTTTTGGTTTCAGGACTCTGCCAATGCGTCTTACTCAGCATTCTGGCTCCCACACATGCTCAAAACACAACTGGTGCAATCATCCTTTGGCCCACGAGCATCCATTCATCAATGATTTCCACAAGAAATCATTGACTTGGGCAGCTGAACATCATTGATTCAGGCTATATGCCATGGGTTGCTTTTGACTGCTGAAAGCGTGGTTAGTACAACGTGCTCTCAAGTAGTAGTACATCATTCAAATGTATCGTCAGACAACAGACAATCCGATGTCTTTGTGGCAGCTCCCAACAGAGCAAGAGGAAAACCAAGTTTGCTGAGCCCAGGCTTTTCTTGCCTGAATTCCAGGCTTCTCCTTGAGAGAACCTTGTTTTCCAGACCAATGCTAGGGCCACAAACTCTGTGATCGTAGGAATAAGGGAAGTAGCCTTACTGTGAGGACAGCCAGACCTCGTGGCACTCTACCAGTCTCCTCTGGCTCGTGAAAGCCGTTTTCGCAGACTTGCGAGAGGAAGAGCTCTTTCATCACATTTACCCAAGCAGGATTCCTTCTTTCTCCTGTACGTATTTTCTACTGTTTTGCCTTGTAGCTGATGTTTCAGATTGGAGAAACTATCTTTTGATTTGTCTGCAGGGCAGGAGACCTCTTTCCTCACTGTACTGTCCAAACAGTCCTCATGTCTAAGATAGTGTCATTGATGTATCGGGTTCCCCAGCAGATCAGCCAACATTTTTCATTTCTCCCAATCTCATCTCAGAACTGCTGGTTGCTCCCTTCAACAAATGCTCCCTGTCTTGGGCTCTGCACAATTCCATCACTTCTGGATGTTTCCCCTCATATCTGGCAGGTTTTCAACATATAAATAATCAGCTATATTAATCTTTCCCTCTGTCAGTCCCTTCAGACTTCTGAACTCTTGTCACCATCCTTTTATTTTATTTATTTTTAAATAAATCTCCTGCTCTTTCCCTAGGCTGTTTTTTTTTGCAGGGGGGGGCAGGTAGGGGAGGGAGAAGGAACAGTTTTGCTGTCACATGTTTTAGCCAAATTCTCACTTCTTACAGTGCAGTACCTTGCAGATTACCCTCTCTGCAAGGTTTCTCCCTGTAACAGAGAATATTTTTTCTCGGAAGGTTCTTGTTTCATGCTGTTCCATAGGGCAAACTTTAACTTGGGTTCAGGTTGGCATTGGCAAGCGTATAGGGCCTCTGGCCACTTGTGAAGACAGGACTTGCTCCAGCTCAACACAACTTGAGCAAGGGACTAGAGCACTGCACGGATCACCTGTAAAGCAAGGAAACTATCAACTTTTCTGGTTATTCTTACACTGCAAATTCAGTTCAGTCCTTCAGTGTATGGATGGAGTGACTGTAGGCCTTGGCAAGGCTATGACATACTCTGCTTTTGAAACTCTGACCAAGCAATTTTTATTCTTGCTTCTGATGTTTTAAAATCAGGGATAGAGAAACTTTTGAGATGATTAGACATTCTTGAGATCTCTGAAGCACCAAATAACAAAACAAATTAATCTGTGCCCTCCCTTTTGGGAGAAGGGGTAAAAGAAAAGCCTGCAGCTTCATTCACACCCCAGGAGACGCTTGTGTGAAGTCACTGTACTCTTTAATTTACTTTTCTAAGTCACCTTTCAGACAATGGGGTTTTAATGATGGTTGAGAATACTTGTGCTGGGTCATTCCCCAAGCCATGTTAGATAAATACTGTAGGAGAATGACAGTCTTGATAGCTTTAGAGATTTGGAAAGCAGCCTGCCAGAAAACTTCACTCCCCAGGGAGGCTGGTGCTGAAAGAGGCACAGTATGAAAGTGTAAATTTCCATTTGGCTGGTACATATATGTAAGTGCCATATAGACACTTTGTGGTTGTTAGTTTGCATCCACTTCCTCATATCTAACTTGCAAGCAAAAGCCTTCTGCTCCTCAAATCATAGTCATTTTCCCCTGTTACCCAACCAAATAGATCAATTTTCACGTAGAGACTAGGTTTTTTTCCTATCTTCACTGTGAAGTTCACTGCTCCGGCCACACTATCAGGCTGGTTTGCCGCCTTGCCGACTCTTCAGTTTTAGCGCTGCAATTTCAAGAGCCCCCCTTTCTCACCTTCCTTGCTGCTTTATTTAACATTTCCCTCACTGCAGAAGTGAGAGGGAAAAAACTGCTGCTCCTAAGTACAACAGTATGGCACAGGCCCAGAGGAGCACAAGTGGCTCAGGATCACTGCGGAAGCCTGAAGTGCCATTTGTGTGGAGGAACCCAGGGAAATCAGAAGCCTTTGTGCTTGGTGATGGAATGTCACGTTTCCCGTAATTACATTGCACAGCAGCTCCCTCCCTGCTAATGTGCTGCCATTAAAGAGAGCGCTAAGAGCGGCGTGCGATGCCCAGGATAACAAGCAGCCCATGAATCAAGTGGAAGGGGTAATATATCAACAGTCACCACTTGATCACTCAGCAGATAAGCAAGCAAAGCTACTTAGGGTGAAAAAGCATCCCCAAGCAAGTAGATTTCCAGATCTATCTCAGAGTTTGCCTGACAGGTCAGGAGAGGAGAGACTAGGTACTCATTTATATGCAGTGAAAAGTAAGATTGCATCTCCCTCTCCGTTAGCTCTCCTCCAAGCTAAGCAGCACGTGGCCTACCCGAAGCCAGCCAAAGTGTGTATCCCCTCCATGCACCTCCTGGTTCTGGGGCACCCACTGAAGGTGACACATGGATTTATGGAGAGACAGGGAGCCCCCATGTCTCTGGGAGCTGGAAGTTCAGATCATCTTCCTTAGGAGTGTTGTTTGCTCTTGAAAACTTGTAGGGTGTTTTCCTGCGGTCTCAGCATTAGGTTCTTGACAAAGACAACAGTATGGAATGGTTTGGAAAGCAACCAGCCAACATTAGCACAGCCTTAACTGAACCTTTTCAGAGATGGAGAGTCAGGGTAGGCCTGGAATAATCCACCACCAATTACTGATTTAGCCTTTGAGATGAGCTCACCAGCCAAACAGCTTTCCCAAGGGAGCAGTACATGTCCCATCAAGACCAAGAGTGCCTACAGGGCAAGCTGGTTTTCTCTGGGCTCTGGTCTTCATGACACAGCTATAATCATTAACTAATTGCAGTCATAACTGAGGAATCATCATCAGAACTAAGGACATGGGTAGCTAGAAGCAAGCTCTTCCAAGATCACCCACAGCCGCCCTGGGCGGCAAGGGCTCCTGCCTCACCACGGGCTGCTTGATCCTCTGCTGCTGTGAGGAGCCGGGCGCTGGCAGCAGGGCCCAAAGAGAGACGCAGAGGTAATACTGGCATTTAAACAGCGGGCAGACTGCTTTAGCTCACAGCCTTGTACACTGCCAGAAGAAACAACTTGTTTCAAAGCATGTCAGATTTGTCAAATTGCGCGGAAAGTCCTGAAACGCCTCTGGCTGCAAGGCCGAGCAGAGCGGCAAAGCCCTGTGAGCGCGTTCCCTTCAGCACCACACAGCTGCCCGACGCAGCGAGCGCGGGGCTCCTGCCACGAGCTGTTGATCACTGCTGCCTGCTGTCAGAACCTGCTCCTAGGCCAAACGGAGAGAGGGAACTTGGCAACGGGAAGCAGCAGAAGGGCAGAGCGAGCAACGAAGGGACACAGCAGCACGCGCTGGCACCGCGAGCATGGCCGCAAGCTGCAGGAGCCGCTCGCACCTCGGTCTGAGCAGGTTCGAGTGCCAGGATGCTGCCCCAAAACCCTTAGCCTTGGGGCAGGACACTTCTTTAGGAAGGCAGCTGGGTTTGTCTCCTGTTCCCAGATCTGTTATTCTTAATGAATAACATTAAGCAATCATCAGCTAAACTAAAGCCCCTCCGTGACTCTTAGCTCGTGGGGAGAGTCAGGGTTTGGATAAATAGACCTGAGTCTGAGCCAGCTGGGCAATTTTTGTCCCCATGGCAGCTGAAACCTGTGATCTCAGAAACAGAATTAAGTGTTGCTCTGCTAAGAGGTCAGGGCAGCTGGTTTAGGTTCAATACAGCTAAAAATAGATTTATTACAAGAAAACATTTGAAGTGAAAAAAAAATGGAGTAGAAGAAGGACTTGGATCAAGGGACAGGGCACAGCAAGAGCTGTGAGGAGATGTGTGAGAGGCAGTGGGGGGATTGGAGGGCTGCTGTGTGGGAGACCAGGATGGATGGTCTTTTTCAGCTCCTACTGAGGCACCTCCAAGACCCCAAGGCTGTCACCTCCAGCTGATGGGTCCCCCAAGAGCTTCCTGTCCTCCTTTGCTGGCTCCTGGAGATGTGTCTCCTCCTTTTGCAGGTGCAGTGTGCTGAGGTCCCACATCTCTTAGCTGGATCGAGCCCCCATCCCGTCCCTCTGAGGCTGAAATCTCAAGGCATAGGGGACTCCCAGTGGATTAACTCTCAGCTCAGAAATTCAGGAAAGACAAAACAGGTTTAAAAAAGCAGAAATGGGAGCTAGTTTTTCAGATTATCTGTGATCCAGATAATCCCAGCACCTTCAGACAGGCAGGTGCCCATGGCTGAGGAGAGGCTCAGACCACTGAGTCCTGCCGCGGGACCGTGACCACTGAGCACAGCAGAGTCAGTGGGATTGCAGGACCTGGTGTCCCTCGCTGCTCAGGGAGCACAGCCCGGTCCAGAGTATTTTTTACAACTGTGCCATGAGCCTCTGTCCGAATCATACAACGGATGTAGAGAAACCTTATAACCTTTTTTGCTGTTGGAGCGAAAGCTATTGCGCGGAAGATATTATGGGATTTGGGGAATTATTATCCCCCTTGGTTAGGTAACAAGGATCTGAGGCTCCCTGAGCAAGTGATAAATTGCTTTCTCTGCAGGCTAGGAGACTTCATTGGCTTTTAAGCTGTTAGAAGATCTCTGGTCACATGAGAAAAACACTTGGGATAAACCTGGCCTGGGCTTCTTTAAGAGAGAAGGTGACATGTACATCCAGAGATCCCTCTATACTGAAGCTCCAGGAACACACCATGTTGCCAGCTGAGGTTTCATTAGCTAAAACAGAAACAAATACTCTCCAAAACCTATTCTAAAGCTTATTGAGTCATACAGGGTAGAAAAGCTACAAAGCAGGAGCCTGGGCTCACTCCTGCTTGCACCTCATCAGAGGAGCGGTCTGCTGATGTCCCGTCACTGTTGGCGCTCGGCTGGAACATGGGAACCTCCCGCGCCAGGCACAGCCCCTGGTGCTGGTGATGCCCAGGAGAGAGGAACCTAGGCCAGCGCGCAGGACCCGGCCTGCAGCTGTGGGACCAAGAGCTGGAGAGAACCTGTGTCCTCCTACACAGGAGCAAAGCTCCTTGAGATAACAAGATACTGAGACAAAACCAACACACACATGTACACCACGAAATCCAAACTGATACAGCTAAAGAATTTCCCCACAACAGCAGAAATCAGAGCGAACAGAAGAAGAGAAAATCAGGGAACTGCCAACCACCAACTTGTTATATTAATTAATTGGCCTTCTCATAATCAGAGGCAGAGTCATATAAAAGCAGCTCTGATTAGTACGCCAGAATTAAAGGAGCTGTTTTCAGCCCAGCCCACAGCATATATTAATAGAGACATACAATCTAGAAGAGCGTTTTTATGAAGATTTTGTGCACACACAAAAAGAGAAATCCAGTGCCCAAAAGGGCCTGGAACAAGATCAGGTGCCAAGGCGCCCACATTTCTTGTGTTTGAGCTTCAAGGGCAGTCAGCGTGCAGGAGGCCATGCGTATGCAGCACGGTTTAGCCCCTGCAATAATGGGGGGAAGAAGCAAGGGAAACAGCAGCCTCTTCCATTAACATCCCGCTGCAGGCCATGTTGAGCCTTCCCAGCCTGCTGCCTAGCTGCACACACGACACTGTGAAGAAGCCAGAAAGTCTCCCGGTTCAGCTCCTCAAGAGCAAGGAGGAGGGTTGCATTTCCACAGCGAGCCCACCTAACTGGAACAGCCTAGCATCCTGCAAGGCGGTAACAGGCCTGGGACGGGCAGGCTGGAGCCTCGCGGGGCTCAGGGCTGTTCCCCTGACCCCAGGGAACACTGGAGAAGATGCATCTTGCCATGCAGAGTGCAGAAGCCACAGCTGGACTCAGGAGCTGTCACTCCTGCCCCCCAGCCCAGCGTGGCTCTGCACCTCCCTTTCTCCTTCTAAAAATACATCTAAAATACATCACTTATCACAAGGGAGGGTACCCTCCTTGTTACCTTCTTTATGAAGCCCTTTAGATCTCCTGGTGACAGATGCAAATGAAGGCAGAGTGCTCCTCTAACTCCACAGGCCTGAACAACTGCAGTGTCTCACTGGAGTGTTAATGAATCATGCAGATTTCAGGCCTAGGGAAAAAATACTTTTTCTTTCATCTTATTATACAACAAGTTGGCAAAACATCCAACACAAGACAGCTGGACGTCTAGCAAGGACTCAGAATACACTCAGTAGCCTCTTAAGTCACTATTTATTTGTCTCTGCTTTGCAAAAAGAGATGTCAAAGTCATCTAAAGCATCAACACCTTTCAAGGCAGCCGAGCCAGGAGAGTGCAGGGAAGCGAGTACAGGGCTCCTTGGGCCGCTCCGAGAGGATGCGCTCACTCCCACCGGGTATCGTACGCACCTTGGAACACAGCTGCTCCTGACACAGCTTCTCCTGTCAGCAGTCCAGACAAATCACTTGGGGTATCAGTGCTGTCAGAATAAAACTAACACAGCCCAGCTTGCGCAGAGAGCCCGGTGCAGAGGCGCACGGCAGATACGCGCTCGCGGCTTTGCAAGCAGCACTTGCGTGCACGGCGGGCAGTCCACTCTATCCCTAGAGCCTTTCAGGCTATCCAGCTTCCCTTCAAAGATTTTGGAAAATAGACTGCTTCCTTGTAGCTCTGTATCTCCTGGTATACAGAAATGCCACCCCAAGCACACCTTAACATGAAACACAAGCTGTCCCCGTAGAGCCAGAGGGACCTGCTGATGAGGATGCCCGTAAGAGTTCACACCTGGCTTAGCCTCGCCCTTGCCCAGCTTGTGCTTAACGACAAATTAGCTGCCACTTAACCTGGTGGGAGGTCAGGAGAAATGGAAGTTAAAGACTTGGTTCATTGCTAAGCCCATGGTGGCTGTAGCAATGTACAGCTGGGCGCAGGTGGTGATATTTTGAAGCAAGACCTGTTTTTCCTGTCTGAGACAGTAAGGACTAACATGAGCGTCTCTCAGGCTGAGCAAACACTCCGTTTGCTGCCCATTACTAATAAAGCAAGCCCTGTTTTGTCACCATCTCACTGCCCATGGTGGCCATGGGGATCAGTCCCTGCTGAGGAAGGCAGCACCCTGCTCCAATGTGTCCATCCAGCGAACTTCCCGAACTTCCCGGTGGACTATCCGGTCTCTCTGGTTTATTTTTTCAATTCAAGGATTATTGCATCACTTCTTATAACCTTCTATGAATATTGTCCTAGCTCCCGTGGGGAAATGGAGGCAATGAAGCAGGACGTGTTGCCTCCAGTGCTGCATTTACTGCATTGCTGGCCAAGCTGGGAATTAAAACTGTTGGGCAGACAAGCCCATGTCTATCAAAAATACGCTGAAATTAAATTAAAAAAATCAAGGACTAAGATCTTTGGGATAGAAATATGTACATGGACACACAGAGTGTTTTTAGAGTGGTTTGTACTATCTACTCAGATAGGGCTCTGAGCACTACTAAAACATTGCCAGGATCATTAGCGCAGGCAGGTTTCCTGCAGTGGGCAGCACTGGGATGCAGAGCTCGGCAAGGTGCACAAAGTTAGGGGCCACTTCTAACGACTGAGCCTGGCCTTTATGAAGAGAAACCAGAAAAAGAAATCAGAAAAGCGAGTTGATAGGTCCTATAAGCACAAGTCTATGGAAAGACCCCAAACAAATCTAAGCTCCTGGTCTGAGATGATCTCAGAGAAATGTAGCTGAAGAGAACTGGCAGGCCGGGAGCGCGCTCCGCAATTGCTGAAGGCCAGCCACTGCCGTTTCCATTTTATCTGCTTTCTCAGAAACACATTTCTTCAAATTGGTGCTAGCATTTGAAATAAAATTATTTCATCAGAAAAAAAAAATTAGTGCATATATGGAATTTAGCGACATCCCTGGGATGCACCATGTCCGTGTGGGAATACCAGGAATTTTGCCCTGGGCCAGCTGTGGCGCAGGGGCACGAAGGGAAAAGCCCCTAGTGGGAGCCCTGGCCTCAGGCTCCCTCCTTTCCAGATAGGCTGGTGACATCATGAGGCATCCAGTGCTGCCCCTCTGGATAAATTGCTGCTAGTCTGGGGGGTCAGGAGAAGGATATACCCAAACACATGAAAAAGTGTGGTTTTGCATAAAAAAATAAAAATAAAAAACTAATTTGGCCAGAAAGGGAAGCCAGGCAAATAGTCCATCATATTGCAATCCTGTTTAAATTGGGGGTAATAGACATGGCAAACAGTTTCCCAGCAGGCAGCAGTGAAGTGAAAGATGCAGCCTCTTACCTGCTCCTTGAATTAGGATGCCGGGGTGCAGCACCCTGGCGCAGGATAAGGATCCAGCGCCGCCTGCCAAGGCTTTACATATGGAAGAGGGCAGGCCATGCCCTTCAGCAGAGTACAGGTACAAAGAGTCCGGCTAGGAGGTAGGATGTGAATATAAATGATTTTCAGAGAAGTTCTTGATCTTATCATTTAGCCTTTCCGCTTGAGTAAGGAGGAGAACCACAGCGGAAGGGGACTTGCTAAGCTTTGGACACAGGTCCAGTAACCTAAATATCCACAGGCGCTTTGCAAGAAATGCAGCTGTTAAGGATTTCTCTGATTAAGTGCTGAATTCAATAGTGGCGTTGTAAGCTGAGAACAGTCATTTATCAAGAGCACACGGCAAGGCTGCTCTGAAGCACCACGTTGGAAGTGACCTTTGCAGCAGACTGTTAAATGTAATGGGATCCCCTGGCCAGGGCTGCCAGAGGAAAGGGAAAGGGGATGCTCCCATCTTACAAGTGGTGGGCAAAGCCCTGAGCTCAAAGCTTTGCCAGGGAGGACACAAGGGGAAAGAGATGAAGCATTTTGGAGCATGGCAAGCATATAACAGTATTAAATATTGCATTTCTCAAGGCCTTTGCAGGAATAACCCCCAAAGGAGCACATAGTCCAGACAGAAGACCCAACAGTCTGCTCCCATGAAATCCACAGTGGCTTGAGTGATTCAGGATTTCCCAGAAGATAATTAGGATATTGTTTTGCAGAGGAATAGTGCAGAGGGTGAAGTCAGATCCATCCAAAACCACCACAATAAAGAGAGGAAGCACTTTGTGGCTATGCAAAACTCGAAGTCCTTTTGAGGGAGGAAGCATTAAGTCTGAAGGAACCTCGTTGTAAGCCCACTGCTTGGCAGCTGCTGGAGTAAGTCAATGAACTTTCATGGATCTGTTGCCACATGCTGTGGGACTACACTTTTGCAGCCACCTTCAACAGCACCATTTGCTAATATTAAAAAATATTTTGCTTTCTAGCATACAAAAGACATCCAAGATTACAGCAGACTCCTAAAATCAGGTGGTGAGCAGTGGAAAACTGAGTGGTTGCAACAAGGAGCATCTTCCCTGACTTTTACTTTCTCATGTGGCTCCATCCACATTCACATGCTAATGAAATCTCTACCTGGTAATGGTCTGGCAGTCCTTTCTGAGAAGTTCTTTGAATAATTGCAAGTCATGATGTGTTGATTAGCATTTCTACTGGCTGAATTACTTCTGTGTGTGAAGCAAAGCAGCACCATTAACAGAGTCTACGATAACATACACATGAATCTCCTTGTCACTAATGGCTGTACAAAGTGACACCTGCGTCTGGGGTGTTCCTATGGGTAAGCCTGCTAAGGCTCTTTGGAGCAGAGAGCTGATGGTTCTGCAGTCCTCTGGTGCAGTTCCTAGCACAGTACTAGCAGCTGATGTGCTCCAATTTCAGAGCAGCCCAGTCCCCAGCAGCTTCAGCAGAAGCTTTCTGAGACACCGAGCATCTTCTTGCTCTTCTCCAGATGCACCTTGAAGCAGCAGCTCTGTCCTCCCCAAAGCCACCACTTTTCTCACCAGCACCAGAACCACCACGTGGAAACGTTAGCGCGTGGAGAGAGGGGCAAAGTGAGGACACGAGCGGTCAGCAGCCCAGACAGCAACATAGGAGGGAAAAGCAAGGAGGTGAAGCAGGTCTTTACCTGGAGCAGTTGAGGGAGAGGAGCAGAGCTGCAAGCAGCAGCGCCGAGACCGCCGGCTGGGGCAGGGGAAGACGGGGGAACCATCTGGAG
>VWPW01006084.1:0-32656 GCA_013389825.1 Crypturellus undulatus
GGACCCTCTATAATCATTTCCTATCCTAGAAGACTGCAGTTTACAGAGTCTTCCTTGTTTTTTTCCTTGATTCTTATTCAGAGATCTTCCGTGGGCACAGTGACAGTGGCCTCATCAGGAGAGCTGTTCTGTAGGGCATGTGTGACAAGAGTGTGCAAGACAATGTTCTCTGAAGTGAGAGTCAGAGTACAATGAGTATTTCCACAGGGGTCCCAATGGTCACCGCATGTTGCTGAAACGCAGGTTCTGCTGCAGGAAGCATGTGTTCATGCTTGTCAGAACTGACGTGGCTTCACACCAGATGATAAAACTCCACAGATATCAGAAGGGCATGCAACACTGACGGTGCAGGGAATCTGACCCTTCGGAAGGTTATCATAAAAAATGTCCCAAGGGGAACACACCAGTCCTTCTACTGTAAAAGCAGATAAAAATTGTGAACCCTGTTTTTCTAGTGAGCTGGAGAAGCAGGCATTCAGCAGAAGAATATCTGTCGTCTTCTGACAGTACCCTGATTCCTGATAGAAGGACTTTGCTGTTGTCATTCAAGGGGGATCTCCTGAGCATTGGCATCTGTGTTTCTGTTTTTTTCCTTGCAAACTTGCCTCTTTTTTTTTTTTTTTTTTTTTTTCCTGAGGGTTCTTGGCACAGCTGTGAATTCTACCTGTGAATGGCAGTCTTTCAACCCCTTAAAAATGCTGAAAAAATCTCACAGGTTTTTGTGGTGTCAGCGATTATCTCCGCTTGCCTAGGTTACCCAACATCCTATCTCCTACCTGCATGTCATGACAGTTCTAGTAGATCTTTCAAAGAAGCAGAATTAGCAATTACTTATTCAACTGCCTTCAAAGGCAGCAAGAGAATCGTGTGTGAAGATCCAATTCTTATATAGTCTTCAATATTCCCCCAAATTTTGGATAGTCCCTGAAATAAGTTCTGACTGGTGTAATGGGTCATGTGGTTGATCTTGGCTGTAGTTAACAAAGCAGATAATCATGAAGAATCTCTTATTGTAGTGTCTCTCCGGTAATCTGAAATCTTTCACGTTCTGAGCAAGAAATTGTCTTCCTATTTTGTGAATTAATAAAAAATTGTCAGCCCCAAATAAGAAGAAAAAGTATTTGAAAACCTAATACCTACCTTGCATGGGAGGATATAATGGGAGACATTGTCAAAATCCTTTGTGAAGTCGAAGGAGACGATATTCACTGCTCTCCCCTGATGTACCAAGTTAGTTATCTCACTGGAAAAGCCTGCCAGGTTGTAATTGGTAAATTCATGCTAACTTCTCCCAGTAACTTCTTTCTTGTGGCTGGAAATAGTACCCAGGATTAGTCATTTCTTCATCGTCCCAGGGATCCCAGTGAGATTGACTAGCCTGCAGTTCCCCAGATCATTATCTTGCCCTTTTTGAGCACAGAAGTGATATTTGCTTTTTCCTAATCCTCAGGAACCTCCCCCAGTCCCCATGACCTTTTAGAGATAATCAAGAGTGATTATCTTTCAGTCAGGGTATTGCAATGGCATCAATCAGTTCTTTCAGGACTTGCAGGTGCATCCTGTCAGGGCCCATGCATGTCATTGCTGTATATACAACTTTCTCCAAGCAGGGAACACCTCTGCCTCATTTACTGGTGGGCCCACATTAACCCTATCCTTCATTTTGCTGTTGACATACTTTAGAAGTCCTTCTTCTTTCCCTTCTCATCCCTTGTCAGATTCAACTTCACATGATTTTAGCACTCTCAGTGCTACCCCTGCATGTTTAAACAGTCTCTCAGTATTCTTCCTGAGTCACCTGTCCCTTCCTCCACCTTTTTTTGTATACTTCATTTTATCTACAGATTTGGTCAGGAGCTCGTCATTCATCCCCACAGGCCTCCTGCTGCCTTTGCTTCATCTCCTGCTCATGGAGATGGGCCATTCTTGAGTTTGGAGGTGATATTTGAATATCAGCCATCTATCCTCTTCCTTCCAGGGCTACATCCCATGCTTCAAAGCAAATCTTTGAATAGAATGATCCTGCTTTTGTCCTGCTCCTTCTTCTCTGGATCTTGACACGTACTTATTTAGGAATATACACACGAGCCAATTCCACTTTTGCCCTGTTTTTTTTTTCTTAAATTGGAGGCTTATATGCTCAGATTACCTCTAGCATAATCACTAGTATCTCTCCCTCTTTTTAGCTTGAAGTCATCCTTAGCAGGTTGGCTATCCTGTTGACAAAGATAATTTTGGTCCATTTTGTTAGGGGGTTCACATCTCTTCCAAGTGGTTAATGGACTTCACACATCCAAGCAGTTTTCGATCCTTATGTGATGTTGAAATTCTGCTGGCCATCACCAACTGTGGAACCAATTGTCAACCCACAGGCTCTGATCTCTGATACCCCAAAGGTCTGTGCTGCCATCCAGAAGGACCTGGACAGACTGGACAAATGGGTGGTGAGAAACCTCATGAAATTCAACAAGGGCAAGTGCAGGGTCCTGCCCCTGGGGAGGAATAACCGCAGACACCAGCACAGGCTGGGGCCCAGCCTGCTGGAGAGCAGCTCTGCAGAGAGAGACCTGGGCATTGCGGTGGGCGACAAGTTGACCATGAGGCAGCAGGGTGCCCTCGTGGCCAAGAAGGCCAATGGATCCTGGCATGCATTAAGAGGAGGGTCTGCAGCGGGTCAAGGGAGGGGATCCTGCCCCTCTGCTCAGCCCTGGTGAGGCCCTATCTGGAGAAGTTTGTCCAGTTCTGGGCTCCACAGTACAAGAGGGATGTGGAGCTGCTGGAGAAAGTGCAGTGCAGGGCCATGAGGATGATCAGGCGCCTGGAACAGGCTCCTCCTATGAGGAGAGGCTGAGGGAGCTGGGCCTGTTCAGTCTGAAGAAGAGAAGGCTGAGAGGAGACCTGGTCAGTGTGTATAAGGATCTCAAGGGAGGCAGTGAGGAGGATGGGGCTGGCCTGTTTTCAGTGGTGACTGACAGAACTAGAGGAAATGGCCTCAAACTGACACACCAAAAGTTCCACAGGAACTTAAGGAAAATTTTCTTGACAGTGAGGGTGACAGAGCACTGAACAGGCTCCCCAGAGAGGTTGTGGTGTCTCCTTCTCTGGAGATCTTCAAGACTCACTTGGATGCGGTCCTGTCCCGTGTGCTCTAGGTGGCCCTGTGTGTGCAGGGGGATTGGACTAGATGGCCTCTAGAGGTCCCTTCCAACCTTAGACATTCTATGATTCTATGATTCCTCACTCTCGAAGAGGATTTGAGGAGAAACAACCTGTTTCCACATATGCCTTTCATCTTTGGCCACACAACCATGCTCGATACTTTGCAGACCTGCAAAGTAGCATGGCAGTAATATTGGTGACCATGTAGAAGAGCAGCGAGCTCTTCTGAACAGCCTCTCCACAGCATCCAAACTGCTGTAGAGGGAAGGATACAGCAGATACAGCAAACTGCTGTAGAGGGAAGGATAGGTTGACAGGGAATCTCCTGCAGCAACCATTCCCTCCGAGGGCTCCTCCGTGTGGCTCAGGCTCAGCTGGTAGGGATGCTTCATCTGGCAGCCCTCCCAGATCCTCATCAGTTGTGAGGGCTATGAGGGCAAAGAAGGAAATGATAAAAAAAAAAAGATAAAAAAAAAATGTACATGCAAATGTAAATGCAAATGTAGAAAATAAAAGCAAGTGCAAAAATTAAATGAATGAAATCGAGTAAGCAGATGCAGAAATGTTTGACATGACTCAGGTTAGCAACCATGGCAGCTTGGTCTTATGTGGAGGAGAAACAAGAAGTAAAAGGGTTTCTCTGACATCAACTGGTGCAATTGGTGAGTTAGATAACTAGGAAACTAGGAACTTACTTCCACTGGACTGTATTCACTTATACTCTATCATTTCCAGAAAGCAATATAGTCACCTTGTGGAATGAATATCTTAAATGCCAACTTCTATGTTGTATAAACTGAAGAATTTTAGGTAGAATAACAAAGCCAACTGCTGAATAGTGAAGTTCTTTGGAATCATTATAAGAGAAAGCCATTTATTATTCTTTCATAACAAGCTGAGATTCCCTGACTTAATCAAATTTCTATTGTACACATTTTAACTTGTGTAGTTAGGATTTTTATCTCTTGACATGTTGACAAAGTTTGTTTTAATTTTGTTAAATCAAATTTAATGCTAAGTAAATTAAATAGCATGCCAGCATCGCAGTGTGAAGCATATTCATACAGAGAATAAACAAGTACAACACAGTGGTTCTTCATACTTAGCCATCTGAGCAAAAAAAATATTGTTAAAATCAGGGGAGACTACACAGAGAATGTAATTTTAAAAGTGAACCAAAAGCGAAGATCATTTTTCATTTTCTGGAAGGGCTTTTGGCCCTCCTCAGAAGGTCCATTGAATTTTGGCCACTATTTTTCTTTCTTTTGTTTAAAGATAGATTTCCTCTCCCTGCTTTCAACAAACTCTCACAGCTGACAAGGCAAGTGTCAATGCTCAACTCTTTAGTTTGCTTCTGTCCTACATGTGGTCCAGGCAGAAAGTTCCATGCGGTCATGAAAAATAGGGGAAAAATAGCTTAGCACATCTAATAAGTGAAGCACAAGAAGACAGATGAAAGAGAAATCTTTCTGCAAAGGCTGTATCTTCTCAGTTTTCCAAATTAGAATCATAGAATGCCTAAGGTTGGAAGGGACCTCTAGAGGTCATCTAGTCCAACCCCCCTGCACACGCAGGGCCACCTAGAGCACGTGGCACAGGACTGCATCCAAGCGGGTCTTGAAGATCTCCAGAGAAGGAGACTCCACAACCTCTCTGGGCAGCCTGTTCCAGTGCTCTGTCACCCTCACTGTCAAGAAGTTCTTCCTTAAGTTCCCGTGGAACTTTTTATGCTTCAGTTTGTGGCCATTTCCTCTGGTTCTGTCAGTGACCACCAGTGAAAAGAGGCCAGCCCCATCCTCCTCACTGCCTCCCTTGAGGCACTTGCAGACAGTGATCAGGTCTCCTCTCAGCCTTCTCTTCTCCAGGCTGAACAAGCCCAGCTCCCTCAGTCTCTCCTCATAGGGCAGATGTTCCAGGCCCCTGATCATCCTCGTCGCCCTGTGCTGGTGTCTGGGGTTATTTCTCCCCAGGTGCAGGACCGTGCACTTGGCCTTGTTGAATTTCATGAGGTTTTTGACCGCCCAGTTGTCTAGTCTGTCCAGGTCCCTCTGGATGGCAGCACAGCCCTCTGGAGTATCCGCTACTCCTCCCGGCTTCGTATCATCTGCAAACTTGCTGAGGGAGCACTCTGTGCCTTCATCCAGGTCGTTGATGAATAAATTGAACAGGACTGGACCAAGGACTGACCCCTGGGGGACTCCGCTCAAAACAGGCCTCCAATAGACTCCGCACCGCTGATCACCACCCTCTGAGCTCTGCCATCTAACCAATTCCCAATCCACCTCAGCGTTCACTCATCCAGCCCACACCTCCAGAGCTTGTCCAGGAAATTGATTTTAATAAAAGCATATCATTAAAAAAAATCAAGTTAGATACAAGGGATAGTAGCCTAATTGTAAAGGGTAGTTATGCTCCAGGATAAGTGAAAAGTCTTCCTATGCCTTCTCTTACCATACTATTCATGATTAACTGACGAATTTTGTTCTTTTTGTGTGTGTGTGTGGAAGGGTGTGTGTGTGTTTGCTCTCGGTTAGAAGCTGAATGCAGTTTGATAGAACTGAGTAAGAATAGATAAGGTCTCTCCCAGATGGTATATGAAGATGCAGGCATTGTAATCTTTAAGGTAGCTCTTTAAAAATGAGCTAACTAATAAAATAGTAAAGGCTTGCTCTTCTTTCTGAGTGAAAAAACAGCAATATTACCAATAGTTTGTGATAAAGACAAGCAACCATGAGCTACAGATTGCAAGTTCTGGAGATGTTCAAAACCCATCTGGACACAGTCTTGGGCATATGCTTTAGATGACCTTGCTTGAGCAGAAAGTGGGATAAAATGGTCTCTAGAGATACCTGCCAACCTCAACTAGACTGTGATCCTATGATTTTGCTTAACAGCAATTGTCACTGAGCAACTGTAAATATCTTGGCAGCATATAGTCATGTCAAATATTAGTAGCAAAAATGTCTTGGTTATGATAAACTCTGTCATATCCCTGAGCTTTGACAACCCAATAAGGTCAGCAAGGGATTCAGCAAGAAACCTCCTTTAGCCTTTTAATTCCGCACTTAAGGGCTGATGTCCCACCTTGCATGTCAATGGTGAGAGTTTCTATCTTGGCAGCAGTTTATTCTCAGACCCTGGCTTCCTCTGCCATGAACTTCTCCCTGGATTTCTCCCATTGTTGAGTTGTACTTCTATCCCCTTCAGAAGTCCATGACCATGGTTTTCTGTACGTCCTGGAGTTCTTCAGATAGATTACTGCTTGTTCTGCTGAGTCAGTTCCAAACTGGACCCAAGGATAATTGGTCACTTTGTCCTTCACTGCTGTTCTCTTTCTGGGCACTCAATTCCAAAGGGAAAAACTCATCACTTTTACAGTTGTCTCAACGTGATCTTACTGCATTATCCATCCTAAGGCCTTAGCTGTTTGATGGACAGATATGTTCATGTTCAGAAAACAATGGTTAGCTTGCATTCATCTTGTCATAAGCAGTATAAAGTATATTTGTGATGGATTGCCATTTCAGACTCACTCTGGTCATCACTCTATCTTTTTCTTTGATACTCTTACTGTCATTAGAGCTAGATTTAAATATTAAAAAAAATAAAAAAATTAAATTTAAAAATTTACACCAGGTCAAGCAGTATATCTCAGTGCCCATCTGCTTTATGCAGGTGCTTCCTGTGTAAACCAGGAAGAATAAGCAAAGGAAAGAGATGGAAACGAGGTTGATGGGCGCCTTAGCCTTATCTTTTCCTGACATGGAAGCAGTAACTGCTGGTGCATCAAGCTCCGTGATATCTTTCCCACCCTTTTTTGTCTGGTGTCTGAGGAGTCCAGGTTACCTCGGGCCTTATGTGGGCCAACTGACGAACAGCTTTTTCAGGAAGAGGACAGAGAAGCCAGTGGTGATTTGTAACCAGAGATGGTTCTCTGAGCTTTGCTCAGTAAAAGTGTAGGATATTGCATAAACTATGAATGCTGGGATGTGAAATCTTACTGTTGAGAGCTGAAATAGCATGTGAGGAATCCCATGCTTATGGCAGGTGCTAGAAGGGAATTTCCAAGCCTCAAAGGAGAGAAGACCTGGGCTGTCCTCATGATATAACCAGAGGGCATGAAAACGCTGTCTGAATTCAGGATGGCACTTGCTCAGTCCCAAGAGGACTATCAGGGTCACTTGACCAAGAGGAAATCTGGTTGATTCCTACTAGACACATTCCTATTCATCTGTGTAGGACAAAACAGATTGGAAGTTAGGAATAACATGGTAGGGGAGAATCATTTGCCACTTAGGAACCCTCTGTACAAGTACAAATTGTACAAGTTGTAACTCAAAGACTGAAATAGCTTGAAAATACACCATGTATTTGGATGAAATTATCTAGCAATGGGGAATAAACATACTTTCACAAGTAGAGCAATAGCTATCAGTAGGTTGCATGCTGTATATCATCATGTTTATCATCACATATTCCAGAGCTGATATGTTGAAATGTGTGTGTAGTGTGCATGTACTCATTAAATTGCAGAGGTAGGTGGCACGATTTCCATAGCTGCTCCAGAGGACTAGGAATGAATATCGTATTCTCCTCAGGGATGTGCTGTGATCCCCTCTTCAGTAATTCACTGGCAGTTGGTGCAACACTGTTTGTATTATAACGCAAACAGCATTATAATGGCTTGAGGTAGTTCATGTACGTAAAATGCTTCTTTACCTTGCTGGATTATGTGCACAGTTCTACATCACTAACTACATGATGGCCTAATCAGTCAATATTTTTAAGACCGGATTAAGAGAAAACATGAATACAAAATTGTCCTCATCTCTCTTTTGGAGTTACTTAAATCCTCAGGAAAATCCTCTGTTTTCTCATCCTCAGGAAAACCAGAGCACAAAAACAGTTCATTGTGGGAGTTTTTTTTTTTTTTTTAAGTTATTTGCTCACTTCAGCTAAGTGATTTCATTTGAAAACTCCAACATACCTTTTCTAATTTTTACCCATTTTACCATATGGATTTCATTCCTACAATTAGATTTTCTTTGAAAGAATTTCAAACCTGCAAAATACCATTTTATTCACTTACTAAACATCATATTACATTTTGATTAATGAAAACCATTAAAGAAGTTAATGGTTAATGGTTAATGGGGGGAGCAAGTTCAAGTGAAAATGTGGTTTATTCAAAACTGAGACTTTCTCATAAATAATAATACCTTGATACATGATAATCCTTTCTCATGGATACTGCTGTTGATAGAATGCTATATTTCTCCAGGAGAAGAATATTTTTGCCCAAATGAAACCTGCTCCTGTCTGGGTATTATGTGTGATAGATGGCCAATGGCTTGTTTCCTCTTGTTGCAGTGTCCCTGCCAGCAAGAATGATATTTTATCTCCCCAACGAAATGATTTGGTCACACGCTGCTGTCATTCGCACACATATGGTGGGCTCTCCTATGATCTGTAGTGTTTTGGTGCGCTGTCTGTATCTCCAGCTGTAAAATTCAGGTTGGATGAGTTATTTGGTGCTTTTGGAGAAAGTTGTGTGCCTGCTTGTCCAGTAAGTTCATGATCTGGATGATCAACCTGTCATGAGCTGACCCTTGCCTTGAGATGGAGGATTTGGGAGGACCTCTGTGCCCTGACGATTGGCATTGTCCCCATTCCCACCCTTTTCCTCCAGTTGGCCATGGAAGGCCAAGGCCATGGAAAAATTATGATGGGAAAAAAACAGAGATTGTTTCCTGTGGATCCAGAGGGATCCCTCCCTGATGCTGCCCAGCTTTGCCATGCAAGCCGTCATACTGGCAGCAAGGGCTGGTCCCACTGTGGGATCTTCTCTTCCATGTGGCTGAAAATCCATCAAACACTTCCTTTGCCTCAGGTTCTGGACTAACATATCATTTATTTGAAATATCTTAGAAATCATTCATGAACAACATCCACAGGGCATAAAAATCACTCACAAATTACCTTCATGTCTATTTTGGCTTGAAAGAAATTACTTTGGAGAACTTTTGTTTGTTTGTTTGCTTTTGTTTTTCAAGTTACTGATTTCATCCTTTTGGGCTGCAATACTAAATATGATGAGGTTGGAGAAAGGAAGCAAAAATATTTTCTTCACTCAGAAATATTTAGGAGTTTCTGCCAAACCTGGGAGCCCTTTTGAAGCCAGAAATCTGTGACAGTGCAGCAAGCAAAGTGACAGCAACAAGGCTTGTTTCTTTTTTTCTCTTTTTTTGCTGGTAAATAATTTGGGCTTTTCATAATGGGAGAAACAACAACAACCAAAAAATCATTAGAAGAACATCTAGTTCATGTCTATTCAGCAGTACTAATGATACTGAGAAAATACTTGTTATTTGCACTAGCACGATTCTTTGATCTTTTCTGAAATGATATATAGTTTTCATTTCAAAAATACTTATTCCTGCAAAGCATTTTGCTGGCCTTTACAGGTTTTCAGGTTAGGTGCTTCACAGTTCCTAACTACTGGGGGGAGCAATCTGAATCCCATTTGGTATTTTAATTAAAATGAAGGCACAAATAGAGGTATGGTTCTTACTCTGCAAGGATTTCAAACTTAATAGTGGCATGGTCCCACTACAGCAAATGTGATGTGGATGTCTTTCATCCTCACCTCAAAGGTCTTTTCTCTGCCCACTGCCTTCTTAAGGTAGCTGACGTGATTATAAGTAAATAAAGAGAGGAACCTGCAGGTATACTTGCTGCTGTAGTTTTGTATGTGACAGATTGCTTTTTTTTTAACATGTAAAATGATAACCTATAAAATTGCTGGAATAGCAGCAACAGTGGGAAATTACTGAGGTGTATGCAGGCCGAGGACTGGGTGGGTTAGTAGGGCAGAAATTTTGCTTGGTGATGCCTCAAAATGACAAGTTAGAAGGAAAGTCCTGGTCACTGCAGCACTCCTGAGATTTACTCAGGCAGATCTCCTATTCACTATTAAATCTAAGGTCCTTAATATCAATATCAAACCATAAAACAAGATTCTGGCTAATCATGCGAACCCATAGATGCATTACTTTATTTCTCAGAAAGAGCAGCAAATCTCAGTTATCCACTCCACTTGCTAGCCTAAGGATGTTCCTCTGCAGGCAAGATAAGCTGTACCCCTAGAAGTGCAGAATTTGATGTGTGAACAGGGTTTCTCATGAAGTTTTAGTTTTTACCAAGAGATCCTTCCATCCTATTTATACTAAAGGTGCAGAGAAGAGGGTGTATGAAACATCTCCTGCATGGGAAAGATGAAAGCTGTCCCATTTTCACTTCGGTCTCTCAGTCCGTCTGTCCTGTCCTGCTTGCTCACTTTTGTTACTGCTTGTTTTGTTTGCCACATCTGTAACCCTTCACTACAAAATCCTTTAGATGTGACTCCAAGATCGTTGCTCATGATGGAGCTGAGTGCTCAAATTTCTTAGCAGAAGAGAAGGAGGATCAATACTAGTAAAACAGAACCCCCTAAATTTATTAGAGAAGAGCGTGTGCTGCCTGTGCTGGGCATATGGCTGAAGTGCCGGAGATTCTCTCCTTTGCTTGCTCCTTAGGGATGTGATCACGGTGATCACCAGACCACCTTGTCTCATGGGTGCTGCCTGCCCACTGTGGTATATATTCTGGAGAATGTCCATTTTGGCGTCTATGAATAAGAGCAAAAACATGCTTTTTTTTGTAACAACACGCTTATTGCAGAAGGTGCAGGTCCTCGGGTCTGCTCTCACTCTTGCGGGAGGGTTTGGGATGGTTTTGCAGCAAATTCCTGTTCACATTGGCAGGCTCTACCAGCCCTGCTGATGGCCACTGTGCTCTCTTTCCCTGCAGTATGGGATAAAGAAGAAGGAAGAGAAGGAAGCTGAGGCCCAAGCCGCGCTGGAAGCGAATGCCGAAGGCAGCCTGACTCGCCCCAAGAAGGCCATCCCGCCTGGTTGCGGCGAGGAGGAGGAGGAGGAAGAAGAAAGCATTCTGGACACGGTCATCAAATACCTCCCGGGGCCCCTGCAGGACATGTTCAAGAAGTAGTCGCCGCAGGCTGTCAGACTGGCACAAACAGTACCGCAACGAAACTTCTCGTTTGCCCAATGGGGATATCAAACCTTGCCATCCGTCGTGCCGCCCGCCCACCTCTGCCGCTCACTAGGACCTGCCCGATGCCCCTGGCCGCCCCCAACCCGGACTCACCCGGTACCCTCCTTGTTCTGTTCTTTTTTGTAAATAGCCACATCCAGTAGGCGCCTCTGAATGGATGTAAGGATTATTAAGCTGCAATCTACACAACTTTTATTATAAGCCATAGTACTATGTATGTTAAATAAGCAACTGTACATTTAGCAGAAAAAAAAAAGAAAAAAAAAGGAACAGCCTCACATGAGTTTCTCTCCAAAGCAGGAAGGAGTGTTCACTGAGTGTGAACAGGGCCTATTTAGTTTTCCTTAATTATCTCATTTGTTCTTATTGAGAGTTTATCAAGTTATCATTATTAATGTTCTTGTTGGTTGGGTCACTGTAGTCATTTTCTGCTGAGCACATCTCCCCTTGGAGGAGGTGTCTCAGTTCTCCCACGGAAACAGAGTTTTTTCCTCTCTAATGCCCTCACTGGCATAGCCAAGAGACCGTTCGGGAGACGAACGATGCGTGACTGGGGTCTCCAGCACCACTGAGACAATGCGAAGAGCTGAGCCGCTCGCCCTCAGCTGCTGGTAGGAGCTAAATGTCTCCAAGTCTAAGTTGCTTTGGGAATTAGCCATACCCTTAACTCGAAAGTGCAGATCTGGGTCTTGCTGGGTACTGTGCCGAGAGCGGGAGCCGTGGTGGACGGCTCTGCTGGAGCTCCCACCCGTCTCTCCGTATTGACTGCCCTTTGACGTGGCTGGCTCCTCTCGGTGGCCAACCCTCTCCTGCCCAAGACCATACTCAGCCATGCCATTCCCAGCGGTGCTTGCAGGAGGGCCATGGGGCTCCTGCATCCTATTGCTGCTGCATCCTGCTCCTCTGCGCCCCACCTTGCGTGGCCGAGACCGATGGGCTCGAGAGCTGGACATGGCCCTGGAGGTGGAGGACTCCGGAGCTTGCCTCCTCCTTCTCATGCTAAATTCCTCCGGTGCCTTGGGGAGGTTTCCTTATTTTTTCTGTCTCATTTTCTCCAGATGTAAAATATAGGTGTTAATCCATATCTGCTATAAAGGGATCACGTAAGGGTGGATTGCAAACCACTGTGGCCATGTTGCACAGGAGCTAAGCAGCATTAGTAGCATGTGCAGCATCCCTCGATGTTAGTAAGCAGGGAGGAAATCTCTCTCTGGCCAATATCTTAGAAGCTTTTCACAGACACCAGTTCAGAGGGCTTCCCAATACAGAGCTTTGAGGAACTGCTAAAGAAAGACAAATTCCCCTGGAGATGATGACTAGTAAGTACACACACAGGAACACAGACACACTCACTGTTACATATAGGCAGACTTATTCTGGACATGGTCCCTTACCATCAGGCATAAGACCTACTGTCTGAAGAGCTGATCTTGGGACCCTTGTGCTCTGTTTGGTCTCTGCAGTGGCTGGTGTGGGAGCTTCACACCACGCTGGTCTCACCATCCAGCAGGAGAGCCAGTTTGCTCTGTGTGTCCCTCCCACGGGAGCAATCCAGCTTTCCAAGCAGCTAGAACAGATCTGGGAGTACAGGCACAATTTTCCCTTCCAGCAGAAAGGAGAGCAATCATGGATGCTAAATTATGAATCTAAAATTAAGAATTTTTACATGAGTGGAACTTTTTTGATGCACTTGTTCTCCAAAGCTGAAGTTAGTCAAATATATAAGCACTTTCTCAAATATGGATTTTATAAAGACACCTACCATTTTTTTAGGTAAAAAGCAGCAATCCACATCGTATTTAAGGCAGTGAGCTTATGAACTTTGCACCTCTTATCAGCATCTCCTGCAGCAGGGAAAAATGTTGATAAAACAAAAGAAATATATTTTATCCTCCTCCCTTTCTCTATATTATCTCCTATATTTTATCCCTCCCCCTGACATTTATGCAGGTATGGCAGTCCTTGCCTTCCCAAATGGCTTTAGCCATCATTTTCCATGAACCCAAGGCAGAGGCTGAAGGAGCTGAACGACCTCCTTCAGCTCAGAGCCTGCTCATGGACATCCAACTTATCTCAGTTGGGACCACAAACAAGATACATCCAATTCACGAGCGAGCTGCAAAGCGCTCCCCAGAAGAAAGAGGAAGCATGTTTCGCTTTTTCATTTGACAGATCATGTCATGTCTTTTTTTTGTTTGTCTGTTTGTGTTGTTGATTTCATTTTTGTTTCTGCTTTCCAAACTTCCATTTAAATCAAGGTGTGTGTTTCCCCCCTCTGTCCCCTCCTTTATGACCCGGAGAACTTTTTACCTCTACATCAATTTTTGGGGATATCACAGCAGTGTTAAGCAATTTACTGTTTTGTGAGGAGAGTGTCCTGTTCACCCCATGCAAATTCAGCAGCCTCCAATTTGAACCCATTTAAAGTAGACCTCAAAGAACTGAAAAACAAACACAAAAAATCTCTTCCTGCAGCTCTTTTGGATGCTGTGCCAGGGAGACAGCTGATCCAACACCCTTGTGAACTAAAGGACTGGTGTCCTGGCCTTCTCCTCCAGTCCTCACTGGTGCTGTGTCCTAGCCCAGACCCCGGTGGCACAGAAGGGCTGGTGCCTCCTGAAATGCTCCCGTCTCCTGTGCCCTCTTATGAGCAGAGTCAGAACTGTGTGCCCGCTAGGACGAGTGCGTCTGTCCACGCATCTTCCCCTCTGGCCTTGCCCCCGAGGACCTTCCCAGCAAATTGGCAGAGGCTCCTGCAGAGGCCGAAGTCATGGTGATCGGCCTTGGCCTTCTCCATCTCCCAGTCTTCTCCCTTGCCCTTGCCATGACTCCCGACTCCTTTCTTCATTCCAGAGCTGGGGAGCAGGGAAGGGAGAGCAGGACAGATGGGAGCTAATGGCTTCCTTGTTAATTTTTCCTTTTTCCTCTAACATGGCAGGAGATGCACTGCATGCCCAGAGCAGGTGCAGCCTGTTTTTCCTCTCCGGCCTCTCGGCACACGGCTTGGGTTCTGGGCCTGTCTCCAGGTCCTTCCTTGTCCTCCAAGTGCCTCGGCCACTTTGCAGGGGGTCAGGGGAGAAGCACTGCCCTCCCTGCTCTGCTCTGGCGTGGGGTGCCTGGCGCCTTCGTCCTCCCATCAGCACCCAGCAGCACGTGCGCGAGACCAATGAGGACCCTGGTTCATTGTTTGGATTCTCATCACTCCTTTGTCTTTCTATGCCATTGTTTTATTTATGTCTCCACCCTGCTCAGTCTCAGGTAATGAGGTCTTCTGTTTTTCTGTTGTTGTTTCCTTTTTTTGTTATTATTTTACTCAGAAAGGTGGGTGGCTATAGGCACTGCAGCCATTTTCCTTCACGGATCCAGGACCTCTCCAGTTAGGAAAAAGAAAAAAATTAAAGCCTCCCCTTTTGGAGGGCAAATAATTTAGTTTGACATTAACCTTTGTGAACTTACATCTATCTTTAGAGAAAGCCATATGAAATTAGACTGCAATATTAATTATGCTACTCTGTGTTAAAAATAAATAAAACAAGTGACTAGACCATGTGCTGAACCACTTTTGAATTCCTCTGTCTATGTTTCTACCACCATGTGTTGGCTTAGATCCTTCTCAGTCCCTCTCCTTTGTCAAGAAAGACCATACCAATGCTGCTGAATAAATCTTTTGGACAAGCTTACTGTGATAGCAAAGACGTTGTTAGAAATCAGCTGTTGTGACCTCAACGTAATGTCCTCTGTATCTGAAACTCGTCTGTATCTGTTGGGTATATGTTATCAAGATACTATTTCTTCGTGATCCAAGTTAGTAAAATGTTTCAGTAACTGTCTTAAAAAATGCTTGTTTTCTCTCTTTCTCTCACACACACAGAGCAAAATTCAACCTAGCAATGCATTTTCTAATAGAAATGCTCCTTGGCTTTCTTTAAGATGCATGCAGTGCCCTCCAAGCAGCCAGATGATTTAGAGACTTTGTGAATGTAAATTTTATTTGTAATTTGCCTGCTGCTTTCTCCTGCATGATGTAGGTAAATGATATGCTGCTCTTTTAAAATGGAATCACAGCCAAAATAAAGTGATTTCATACATTTTTTTGCAATGCTTTCCTGTGAAATTCCTATCAGGCTACACTGGGAAATGGAAGTAATGCTGTTGGCATACGGATAGGATGGCGGTGGGATTGAGGAGAAACACGGACTTTATTTGGATAAATATGTTCATTTATTTTTCTAGTGGCCAAAAACACTGATGTAAATGTCACATCTACAGATGATTACCATAAATTTTAAACATGAGTTTCTTAATATTACTTAGTTTTCCTTACAGAGAACAGCTTCCCTTTAAGTGATACAGAGGCATGCATGATTTGTACATTGTTTAGTGATAACATGTTTGAATCTTGAATGAGAAAAAGGTGAAAAAGGTTATTTTCAGTGCTGTCAAATACACTTGTATATTCGACTATTGTGATACATGCAAAACTCATGGCAGGGCATCAGCCAATTGCATGGCGTAGGGCTCCTTTTGCTTCCCCTTTACTTCCCTCTTTAAAATTACACTTTGTCTTGTAAAATGTTCTCAAGAGAGGAGCAAGACAAACCGGACTCAACAGGTACATCTTGAGCAATGCCTTCCTGTACTCCTCCTCACCTCATAAAAAATTGCTTCATTTTGAGGATTCCCTTAGTGATCCACTTCTCTCAGACTTTGATCCCAGGATGCAATCAACAACCAGCCTTTGTGCAAGCTCCAAAAACGTGCTTGGTCCAGATGTCCAATTTGTGGTTGGAGAGAGCTGGGTGCAATGACACCCATCACTGGCTGGAGGTCCTGAGCAATCCCATCTCAATATCCTTTCTAAAGGATATTGGAGGGTCCTAAAGGACCAGGAAGGGCCTGAGCCTCATGAAGTTCTCTCTGAACACGGGGCTTGCAAGGCGGGTACAGTACCAAGCTGGCACAGTGCTATTCTGTGTGCCGGCATCCCAAGAGGTGTACGGCAGGCCTCAGTAGCTGGGACTGCAAGAGTCTTATCCAGGGTTTTCGATTCTCCTCCTCCAGGTGTCTGCTCCCTCCTCTCTTTGCAAAGCAAGACAAGGTTACACCTGCCTTGTGATACTCCTTCTTAAGGGCAATCCTGCTGCAGTCTGCCTGTAGAGATTTTACAGATGGTTTGAGATAAGTGCTGAAAGTACAACTAAAAAAGACAAATGGCTGGAGCATGTGATCTCCAGCACCTCTGCTTTCTCGAGTCCCGGGTGCTTGGAAGGAAGTTCTCTGCAGATCTCTGTGAGAGCAGGGGTGGCAACAGCACTTTGATCTGCAATTTTCTTTCCTCCGAGACTCTGTTTTTCCATTACAGGGTCAGGTCTAGCAGTGCATTTGGCTATACCTGCAGCAGCCAAGGATCTCTGATTTGGAAAAGGGCTGCTACAGAACTTATACGTTGAAATGTTTTGGCTGGTCCGCAAGAGGTTTAGGTTACAACAGGCACCCGCCGCCAGACTCAGTATGTGATTTGGTTCTGTGCAGTTTGGAATCAAAATTATTCTGCATTTTACACAAAACGTGCACATAATGTTTCCCATTTGTCAACTAGTGGTCTAAAAAGAAGCCAAGTCCAAGCCAGGCTGCTTGCAAAGGTGAACGTGTACTGACCGAGACTAAACGCAAGAAGCCTTCACTATATTCTGCTTCAACTCTCACTTGGCACTGCTGAAAATAGCCTGAGTGTGATCACTGCAGGCTTTATTATCTAAGCCATGAGGTTCAGGCCTGACATAATCCACTTCCATTGCCTGATAATATGGGTATTTTCTTCATGTAGGGACCAGATATCTCCTTGCTGGCTTTTAAACTGTGGGAAATGGAGATGTTTTTGCAATTTTCTATAACTCATCAACAGCTGAATAGATGGTTGTCAGATATCCCTTTCTTAGCTACAAAAAAATCCTCTTTTTATTTATTTTCATTTTATTTTATTTTATTCATTGAAGACAAGTGTGGCAAATCACAGGCCTTTCGGTACAGGAGTTTACTAATAAATAAATGAATAGTCTCTGCAAATAAATAAATATATCTTATAGCTAGGGCACATACAGGAGACTTGGGGCTTAAAATTACCTTTTTCTTTTTTTTTTTTTCAAAGCAGTATTTGAAACATTCAAGTATGTCTACTCCTGTTTGCAGAAGTAGGGTGCAGACTGAAAGTCTTTTTTACTGAAATGATTAAATTGACAGCAGGGTTTCAGCGTGCTAAATGGGGAGGAGAAATAAGGTATGCAGAGCTTTTTCTTCATGCAGTTTTAGAATATATCATTAAGGAACCTTAACTCCTACCTAAAAGCAAGACCCTTCAAACCCAATGGGACCAAAGTCACTCTCAGTGTGGAAAATAGCCGAGTTAGCTTAATAGGCTCTGACAAAAAGAGGGAAATAAAAGGTCCACTATTTAGTTAAAATCGTGGGGTGGCAGATGGTGATTGCCCACGCTGGATTTTTTTTTAGGTCAGCTCACCAGAGCTCTGCTACATTCAGGGAGAGGGGAGGGAGGGACAGGGCAATCAGAACAAATATATTCTTAGTGAAAATTTCTTGGGTATGCAAGAGCATGGGAGAAAGATGGGAGCTCTACAAGGACATCACAGCTGTGTAGAACAGGCCTGAGGGAGAGACATTCCCATGTAGAGCGCAGGGAAATAATAATGCCCAGTTATGGACAGCAAAACAGTCAGAAATGCTGAGCTTCGTGCCATGTAAAATGAAGATAGTGATAGTGACTCCTCTTTGAGGTGTCCCTATAAGACACACTGCAAGATTATGCATGCTATTTACATAAACAGCCTTCTCTGAGGACTCTTTCAACCTGCATAGCAACAATATTCCAGAAATGTATGTCAGGAAGACTCATGGGAATGATGAGATGAAACAAAAACAAACAAACAAAAAAGAGATACAACTTACTAAAAGCTACCAATGGCACCAACCATAGTTAGCAGAAGAGTTGGGTACTTGGATATGTTGATTGTTCAGGTGGGAATTTACCTAATCTGAAGCCCACCAAATGCTGTTTCTGCCCCACTTAAAGCAAATTAGCAGAAGTGCGGAATCAAATATCTCAAAACTGTCACTGACACAGGACTGTCATACTGACCTTCCTGGCCTATCTCTTCCTCTGATCTGGCTAACAGCATCCTTACTCCAAAACCATCAACAGGTTCTCTGGGAAGCTGGGATCTTCCCAGATGGGGGATCTCTTCACCAGGAAGGTAGATTAGCCATCCTTTCCCACGGGTGCTGTCTCCTGAGCTCTCTTGGAGCATCTGTCCTGTCGCACACCAATACCAGGATGTTCGTTGTCCCCTGGGGCACAGCACTTGCTTTGCTTGAGGGCCTGGCTTGGGACAGACCTTGCCCAGCCATTGGCTGCAGTTTTTTCCCAGGATGATTTCTTTATGCAGCATTTCCACGTGCAGTCACCACAGAATGTCCAGATAAGTGAAGTCACAGCAGCATCTGTCAGCTTGGAGATAACGCACAACATCTTCTCCGCAATGTGTTGTTCTTTGGCAAAGAATGCCTGGCTCCGGTCCATCCTAAGTCTCTGCAGGCATTTAATACTACTCTGGCTCATTAATTTCTGCAGACTTAAGCTTACATCTATCACCGTCTGCCTTGCTGTCACCCATAGACTTCGGCAGGTGACAATGACGAAACTTGATTCATGTCTCTCCAAGGAAGACCTCTGTGACAGGGAGCCAGAGATGAGGAACAACCATCTTCTTCAAGTGGATTAATTATACCTAAGCACTCCACGCTATAGGGACAAGGCTGTAAAACTGGGATGGAAAAAAAAAAAAAGAAAACAAGAAACTTACTCACATTAATGAGCCTGCAATTGACTTGGATATAGGGAAATTAATTTTAGCAGATTCATCAAAGAATGATTCCCCCTCACCATCATTTTCCAGGGGGTTCAATGAGCTACTGATCTGACAAAATCCTTCAATGCACAGAAATTTGCTTTGCCTAAACAAAAAAATACACTGCTGTCAAAACTAGGGCATGGAGATGAAGGCACCTCTGGGCAGAGCTGTGGACCAGGTATCATCTTAACATGGCCATGTCACTTTTTCATCTTTCAGGAGAGCAAGTTTATTTCTGTCCTGAGAGCTCTGCATTCTCTTCTGCAAATGTGTCCTCTAGAACCAGGAGAAGGTGACACGACTCAGCCTCCTTTAGCAATGCTTCTCCCTAGCACCTTCAGAAAGACAAAGTCCATCAACCCATTTTGTGGTTATTCCCCCAAATTCTCTTCAAGTTGGCAGTGACACAGCCTGCTTTCTAACAGCCTAGCATGCAAAACTATAGCAATTGAACTAATGCCCTTTATTTTTCGTACTCCTGCCTGTAGGTGCCTCTCCCACACAAATCCCACAATAAAAAAGCCAATATTTGCTCACAGCGAGACTGTTGAGTAATCCACAATAGCCAAACGATTTCCATTCTGCTCTAAAAGAGGGATAAGTGCACTATCTCCAACTCTTTAATGCAATAGGTAACAGCAAGCATTAATATTTTAATAGTAATCACAACATAAAAGAGTTCAGAGGGGCAGCAGCATTCAAGGTAGGTATTACCTTATTATCTGAAAATGGGACATTATAACTCACTGGAAATGAAAGGAAAAAAAAAACCAGCTACTTCTGAGGTTGGGCAAAAGAGACGCTATTAAGAAATAAATAAATGAATTAATTAAGAAACCTGGTCTGGCTTCATCACAGTCACACTCCCTGCTCTCAAATTGCCCTGAGGCTGAGTCAAGGGACCCTGGGTGGCACGAGAGTGAAATAGGAGCTGTGGGTCCATGGCATGGGAAACCCAGTGTGCTCCTGCAGCACAGCACCAGCTGGCAAGGTGAGGATGCTGCAGCGTCACTTGCTTGGAGAGAAAAGGTTGTCTGCGTGTTAGGTCCCTAGATGAGGAAGACTGGATTTTTTATGGCTCTAGAAATATCTCAACAAAGTTTTGTTCAGTGCCTTGATACTTTAGGCATCCAATACCATGAGACACTTTGAAAATATAAATCATTATATAGATGCATGTTTGCATTGCAACAGCTACCAAGACAGAGGTGAAATTGATTTATAGATAAAACAAATTGAAATCGATACAAATTGGCTGTTTAAATCCTATGTCACGGATTAACTTCTATCTTCATCTTCTAAGAAGGAAATAGCTATCTGAGATTCAAGTTTTCCTTCTTCAGGAGCTCTTGGGAAGAGACTGTTTATAGATTTCATCCTTAAATCTGAAATTTAGATTACTTATAAATGTGAAGTAAATGAGGGCTTAAAACTTAAAGAATTAGTAAGGGTTCCAAGAGGATGATGCTGTTAGATTCAGAAAAATATTTAATATTTTAATGCTTTCTTTTTATGTTACATGCTGGAAGACAGAATCTTTAAAAAATAAAGAAAAATCAAGAAATCTAGGTCTTCTTTATCAATAGCATTGTTTGTGTATATATAAAAGAACAGAGAGATGGATTCACATTCAGGAAAATCTACTATTTTGCTAAATGTAATGTGTGTTGGGAAATGAGCATTTATGAAATTTGGTGACAAATTTGAAAATCTGGTGACACATAATGTACAAGAAAAACAGTAAAATGAGTCAGCCGACTGTGGAATGCACTAAAAGCAGTACTGGAAAAGCCACTGCATTTCCAAGAACACTGGAGGCCAAGGATAGAAATTGACTTACTGTATTTCCTCTTATTAATCCAATTCTGTTTTTTTTTTTTTTTTTTTGTTATATATTAATTTCAAGAGTCTAAGATCGTTTGTGAAATTATGCACATGGTATTAAAGTTATATAAAATGGAAACCATCTTCAAACTTCATAATCATTGGATAAGCTCACATAGCTTTTCTCAACTTGTTCTTTTGGTGTTTTTGTTAATGCTATGTAAAACTTTGCAAGGAAGGGTTTAAAAGAGGAGTATATTTTCCCAGACTCTCTCCAAGCATTAACTGAATTAAAAATAAGTTTCCAGAGGTTAAGAATACTAAAGACATCTGATGCTGGTAAGTGCTTGCTGCAAGATTCTAACACATTAAGAAAAATAATCGTTCATTGCTTTGCAGAGCTGACGTGCAAGGAAATTTGATAAACGAGGTTCATGTGATGCCAGGCTCACGTGCCCTGTGTCCTGGCTTTGAGGTGTCATTCGTGTCAGACGTCCTGGTGACTGCGTCTCCTGCCCCAGCTGCCCTCACCCTACTGACCCCTGGTCCGCTCTGTGGGCTCCCTCTCCTAATTCGGACAGGTCAGGATGGTTTCTGCCAATTCTGCATTACCTAGTCTAATCCTACATGTGTTTTATTTTTCCCTAAGGAAATGGCTAGCAAAAACTGACACCATTTATTCACATAATGGCTGAAGGTCATTTCATACCATGTAGTAAGCACTTTCATTTAATCTTTTTTTTTTTTTTAATTAGATTTGCCACAGTGATGTATTTTTAATATTAAGTCATCTTCAGTTTGCAGGGAGATTTTTAAAAAATGTTTTATTTTTAGAGTGACTCATTTTCAATGACTCATCTGCACGGGACTGCCGAGGGAAGGCAGGCTGCAGGAGACCCAGCAGTGAGAGGGACACAGACCGACAGGATTGCCTGAAGCACAGGAAGGACAAGAGTCCTTCCCAGGCTCCTCCAGCTGATGTTTAACCTACATTCTGCACTCCAGGACAGTTAGGCAATATCAAGTTTAGAAGCCTCTTCCCCGGTTGTTGACAGCTGAACACAAAGTGTTCGCCAATTGCTCCAGTCCCTTGTCTTTGCTTATCCGTGCTGCCTCTCCCACTTCTCTGGATTTAAATAAGTCCAAGGAATGCTCGGGGTGAGTCTACCTTCCTGTCTGTGCTCCAAAACTAACAGATCTGTATGTGTCTGAGGTCAGTGGACAAGTGACCTTTGCCATCCAGGGCCTTGGTTTAACATTTTGCAGTCGGTAAGTGAAAAGAGCTGAAGGAGGGTCTTAGAAGAGAGTCCAGGTACCAGCTCTAAATGGCTTGCTCAACAACCCTGAAAAAAACATTCCCCAAACTTTGCCACAGGTCTTCCGAAAGGTAAGAACCCCTGTGCACATCTGCCTCCTAACCAGGGTTTCTCAGACCGCATGCAAAGCATGGGCCTGGGTAAAACTATGGGAAAGCGATTTCTCTTGCATTGAACTTGTTTTCTTGTGCAGTCTCTCCACAGATAGAAGAAAAACTTATTTTTTGCTCTTACACTTCCTCCTGAGAAACACACTACTTCCTTACAAAGGTGTAGAGAAAGAATGACAATTCCCTTTTATCTTACAGAAGTGCTCAACTTAATTTTCACCTTGTTTCACACCTTCTCTGAAAGACAGAATTGAGGTTTTGAAAGAGACCTTGCAGATTTTTTTTTTTTTTTTAGGCCAAACTAATAGGGAAGAAGCTCTGACACTTCTTGGATGAATTTGAAAACTGCAGTCCTGAAATGTCACTCTTTTGTGGTTTGCTGCCTCCAAGTATCTTTTTAGCTAGTAACATGAACTTACCATTTCCTGCTAGTGCCTTCTTTACCTGTGGCCTTTGCCGGTGAGTTAGACATTCGGTAGTGTAGCTGTAACAGGATGAGTGCATTTACCTCTTGGACATGATGTATTCAAATAACCATGAGCTCTACAGGAGAGAAGAAAACTCAGCTTTGACTAAAACATATTGTAAGATAAGCTAGCTGTCCACCACCATCCTGTTAATTTCATCTCGTGTTTTGTACTTGGGATGATCTTAAGCCTTGCATTGCTCTTCCCAGATCCACAAGTAATGCATCACCTAAATCACCTAGCAAATGAATACATAAGAGCTGCTGAACATGCTGCTTTTTCACAGAGAGATTTTACAATTACAGGGACACCTGCACCAACCTCCTTTACTCATTGAATGCTGTGGTCGTACCCCCACCCACCCACCCGCCAAATTAAAGGTAAACTATTTCCAAAGTGCAGCAAATTGGCATGATTACACTGGAATTACTCCTAGAATTAGGGTTTCCAGCTCAGTAAATTTCAAATCCAAAATGTAACAAAACGAGCATCAGGCAAATGCTTCATGTTTTGTGCTCAATGTGATCTGTTATTAGCAACGGGTCTGCTACTGTGCTGTCATGGTTAAAGATGTATTCACTTTTGTGCTTCTGGAAGGGGGGTTTGGGTCTTTGTTTCTGAAGAGCGGGGGGTAAAACAACAACAACAAAAACATTTTTAGCACATTGTCTCTTGAATGTCTAAGGACTTCCAAGAAAAATCAGTTAAGTGGTTTCCAAGGGTCAATCAATTAAAATCTGGCACCAAGATTTACTCTTGTGCTGCGCTTCATGTTTCAGTAAACCTGTGCTGCTCAGAAAACATTCGTTACTGGGAACAGAAAAAACTGTAGACTGTGAACTTTCAGGATGAAAATATCATTACTCATTAGCAAAAAGCAAACTGTGATTTTTCTTTGTTTTCTTGGCTCACATAATGGTCTGTTGGTGTAGTTGTATAGAGAGTTGAGGGGTCTCCAGATGAATTATCCCCAAGATCCCGCAGGAAACACCATGTGCTCTCCAGTTGTGCTTCATTTCTTTGATATTAGGTGAGCTCAGGAGCATTTCTCACCCAGACAGCTCCAGACAAAGACAATTCTGCCTGCAAAAGACCCAGGAATGGTTTCAGATGAATCAGATGGGTTATCTGTCAAATATGCCACCTGGAGCATGATGAGAACCCACATTAGCAGGACATCTGAGCTGTGCCAAGGGAAGCAGCTGGACAAACTATCAGTTCATGCTCTGAAAAGAGGCTTGAAAAAAGGATGACTGTGATGATAGGAGAGCAAAGTCTTGGGTTTATTTGTTCTTGCTTAGTGCATAGGGAGGGTAGAAAGAAGTTCTCAAGCAAGGACAGACAACCCTGCCTGTCAACAGTACAGATAGGGAAGTAATTATAATAATTTTATAGCTTGATGTAGCCACATAGAAAGCAGGACTGAACTCAGAGCTGCCCAAGCGCAAATCCAGACCCAAAAAACCGCTGAGGAGAAGGAAATTATTTGTAGTAGCAGATGTTGAGCTACAGACGGTGTGATCTTCTCAGGATGAGAAACTGTCCATGAATACCGGATGTGGCAGACTCTGCCTGTTAAACAGTCAAAGTAATGGCTGATGTGAGTTTCTGTGTTGGCTCTTGGTTGTTTTTCTTCCTCCAGCCTGGTGGTGCAGACATGGTATTCTTGTGAGGCTGGTGATCACTCACATTCACCAGGCCAGCAAGTGGGATGGGATATTACCCACAAGGAACATAAAAAGGATGAATCCTTTGACAATGAGGTGTGTAACTAGAGAAAGACAAGGTTCCTTGTAGTAGTGAAGTTCTACACATGTACTTTCTTCTTTGTATCATTAGCCATACACTTCACCAATGTGATGCATCAAGCAGGTGAGGTTATCCACCATGATGGGAGTTCACACTGGTGACACATCCCATCTCCATAAAACCTCTGTCATGATGGCCTCTGAGCACAGTTAATTGCATGCTTGCTGCTTGGAGATGAAGCCTTCAGGACTTCTTTCCCAACTATTCGAGCAAACTTTACTGAAGGATCAAGATATTGATCCTTGCAAGGTGTGGGGAGGACTCTCTTGAAGTTACAATACCATAATTGGAGGTAAGTACAGAAGAGAGGAGAGAACATGCTTTTGTAAAGACACTGGGCTCAATGTCCCCACATGAGCATTGTCACAGTATTAAGACAGGCAGTTTGGAATACCTGGAAGAGAAAAAATTGTGTAGAAAGCTTTTGGGGCAAGTCACTAACAGAGTTATTGTTGTATCATGAGGGTAGAAAAACCTACTGTGTTTTGGGTCAACCAACTGCATGAAGGGAAAAGAGACTTGAAAAAAGTTGACGTTGGAACAAAGATGGGTGATATGGCAGAATTTTGGCACAAAGACAGGGAAATAATGGCTTACACATAGCACAGTACTGGGGAGCACAGAGGGAGCTCAGCCTCTCCACACCTTCTCAGCCTCTTGCTCTGCAGGACCAGTACCAGAGATCTAGGAGGGCTCTGTGCTTTCAATGCAGTGATTGTTACAAAGACCTCATATTGCCTTCAAATTACACTCTTCTTCCTTGATAATTTGCTCAAGTAGTCTCAATGAGTCAGCTAGTGCAGAATTATGCAGTGGGCAGGACTGAAGAGCAAGAGCAATCCTACCTAGTGACGGGGAGAGCAGTGTCCATAGCAGGAAATCTTCTTCAGGTAACAGAAGCTTCTGGGCTCTCATATCTGGCACAGTCCTCTGGGGCAAGTTTTTCAAAGGCTGTTCTTGAATCCCATTCACCAATTTGGTCTTCTCCTTGACTAACCAGGAAGAACAACACCTTAACAAAGAACTGATGCTAGGATATAAATTTTATTTCACATGCTTTGGTAGCAATAAATAACATGCAGATTAATAACTGTGCATTAAGTAAAACTGAAAAATAATTTTTAAATATACCCTACCTTTATAATAATTAATACTTGGAAAGCTGTTATGGGAAATCCATTGTTTGGTTCATCTTGTACAGTGCATTAATCTTTCTGCCCTTATAGCATTACACGTCCCAGGGATGGCCCAAGGTGTGGGAAAACGCAAGTGTGTCCCCAGTGGTGGCAGCTCCTGTTGATGGCCTTCTTTCACACAGTCATTGTGGCTGGCCCTTATCCATCAGCAAAGTGCCCTCACGGGATGCAAACGGAGGCAAGTCCCTTCCCTGAGCAACCTTCCTATCAATTGCTTTGCTTGCTTTGCTTACTGTAAACACTAAGGCAGAGGCCCTGAAAAAATGATGAAAATAGACCATTTTAATCAAATTTTAAAAAAATTGCCACAGCTCACACCTCCACTGGCGCTCAGACAGCCCTGCGTTGACCATATATTAGGGCACAGTGACGGACACCTTGGGAATCTGTATGCAGAGCTCGTCTGGGCTCCATGGCTTTCATCACTTCTGTGATTTTTTTTTTATTTGCTTAAATTGTTGTTTCCAAGGATATATTGTTGTTTCCAAGGACGATGATGTTAGTCTGTCAACGTCCACCAATATTGTGACAATAATCTACGTGGATAGTTTTGATAGTTTTTTTTTTCCCTCAAACCCAAATATTTTCTTCTACTTCTACTCAGATGAAATATTTACCTCTACACCTACACAGATGAAGCTGGAATGGCTCACATATGAAGCTTATGAAAATACCAGTTTGTCTGTTCTGTATTTCTCCTTTTTCTCTATTAATTTTAAGAAGCAACCTGCCATGATAAAGCAATGCTAGACAAAAACATTCTGGAGACATGGATTAATGTAAGAAATCACCTTGCCCATCTGTTGCCAACAGGTTCCCTGGTGACTCACCGTTCCAGCATGTTGCAGGAAAGAGCTCTCCAAGATGTCCATTCCAGAGGGCCTGTGGCATGCTCATTAGGGAAACAGCTGAATTAATCCTATTAGCTCACAAAAAAAGACTCCATCCTTGTAAACTCCAGCTGCTCAGAAAGATAAACCACGGCAGTATAGGCCAATGGAGATGTCTGCCCTGCAGTCCACGATTGCTTAGTGCAAGTTCAGACCTCCAAGGTGCAGGAGCCCCTGCTTAAAGTGGGTCTGTGAGCAAGGAGAAATGGCTTAGAGGAAGAATTCTTCCACACTTGAGCACCCCTCTCACATCTTTCACTCCCAGAGTGCAAGAACATGGATTTGACAAGTCCATGTCCCACCACATCACTCTAGGCCCTAGTTATCCCACCAGTCCAAAGCTGCAGTAGGTCATCACCCCTTGACTTCTGCATTGAGTACACTCAGACCTTAGGAACTCTAAATATCAAAGGACTTTGGTTCTTGTTTTGGAAATATCCAAGCTTTATTTCAGCAAATGTTTCACTCTACTCATTCTATGTCATTCCTAGGCCTTTGTGCAATGGCAAGCAGAGGAAACATGGGCTTGGCTCTGGTCACGGAAGCACTGTAAGATTGTATGTGCCACCCTAGGTGAAATTGTGAACCTGAGGGCAAAAGAAGTCCTTATGTGCCAAAGAAGGGTCAAACTAAAAAAAAAAAAAAAAAAAAAAAAAAAACTTCAGGTCTCCCTGAATTGGCATCTGTGAGGTTGGGACAAGCCACATGTAGACCGATAGGACAAGCAGGAGGTGCTTCTGAACCTAGTAGAATTTCTGAGTTCAGCTTAATAGGCTGCTTGTCCTTTTGGAGTAAGCAAGAAAGGCTTTTTCAGAGGCAGCAAATGTTTTCCAGCACAGTACTTTCCATTCACTCCTGAGTTTTCTGACAAGATTAAAGAATATGAGAAAAAGGGGCTTGCCTGTTTAAGAATCCTCAGTAGCAGCCTCAGAAGTGTTCTTGTTCTTTTGGTAAATATTTCAGTTTTATTTTTGTAAATATTTCATCTCATCTGAGGACTTGCTGTGTCCTCTTTAGTGAGGAAACTCATCAATCAAGAGTTTCTTCTCCTCAGCAGCTAAAGCAAAATGAACTTCCCCCTGTAGGAAACAACTGAAAGACATACTCATTTCATCAAGACACTAATTAAAAAAAATAGCCATTTTGTAATTCTTTACTACTGATAAGGAGATGCTGCTCTTCTCCCAGGCACCTTCATTACACATGGCAAATTAACAACAGGACTCCACAACATGGAAAGCGCAGCAGAAATGACCATCACCATGTCTCATATGGGAGAACATCTGAAAGCCCCTGTCCCTCTGGTCCCCCACGGGTGCTGCCATCAGTCGGGGCATGAGGGAACGGGAAGCGGCACGGTGCACCACGTGCATGTCCCTTCCCTGCACGCTCCGCACAGCCTCAGCCTGATCCAAGGCGGTTTTCGCACCTTTTGTGTTGCTGGCCTTCAGGAAACAGGAGGGTGATTGCAGAGCTGAGCTCTGTGGTTTCCTGCTGTTATCCTTGCCATCCAGCACTTTAGGGATGATATATGGCTGTTTAACATAGGCAGTTGTTATCCATTATGGTCACGATCAGACAGCAGGACTGGAAAGCATCTGTCACAGCCTCTTTATGTAACTGGGATTATGCATCACTCCCTCAATGAAGACGTGTAGAGTCCTTGCTCTCGCAGGCCAGGAACATTGGCTGCGAACCAGGCCTCTACAATGTCCTGACATGGCAATGCTGAAGTGCAGCTTGGTTCAATTCTCATTTTCCTTGCACCACTGAAAGGCAGGAGACTGTGCTGGAAAACTGTTCCAGTGCACTGTCACCTTCACTGTTAAGAATTTTTTCCTTATGTTCCTGTGGAACTTTCGATGTTTCAGTTTGTGGCCATTTCCTCTAGTTCTGTCGGTGGCCACCACTGAAAGGAGGTCGGCCCCATCCTCTTCCCTTTCTCCCTTGAGGTATTTATATCTGAAGTTGGATGCTTCTATCTCAAAAGTTCTTGTCCTTCACATCACTTTAGGGCAAAGCCTTTGGTCACAGTGTGGTCACAGTGAGAACTGCTTTTTCCCTCTCCAAGAAGTAGCTGAAATACAGCATGAAGTTAGAGTGCTTTAATTACCTCCTTGTTAAAGCCTTTCTACAGACATCCTCAAACTCCCTTTTAATTTTAGTTATTTATGGATATGTTCCACTAGAGCTAATAAATGAACAGTTGTAAAATTACTACGGTTTTCTTGACAGGGTCAGTAAATTTCCCTAGAAACTGCTGAGCCTTTCAGCCTTGCCCTCCTCACACCTTGGCCTTCATCAGCTCTTCATCACCACAACTTCCCTCACTAATGTCCACCATGTTTCCTTGTAGGCGTCTGCAGCGTCATATTCTTCATGCATTAGTGTTGCTCCATGAACTTGGTGGTGCTTTAAAGAGCCCTTCTAGGCCACGTGTGAAGAGACATCATGACCTGACCTCTGGGCCAAACTGCACACCAATGGGCCACCCACCAGCACAGACAAGCAGGGAGTGGATGGCAATTCTGAGCCAGGTTTAAGGCGTATGGGAAACTGATGAGGTTGTAATAGCCTCACACAAACCTAACCTACAACTCAGGACGCTCTAATTTTGAAATAAACTTCGTTTTCCATTCCTTCTTTTCCTGTAGAAGCTTTTTATGTTTTTGTTGCATTTGTCCTTGGGGAATCTGGGACAAAGGCTGTCTCCATGGTTATTATACAATGAAAAGGGAACATTTCCAGCATAACTTCTTTCTGCATGTGTTTGATATTGTCACTTAGAATTGTGTTTTTCCTTCTTGGCAGTTTTCCATCTGATTACTTTGGAACAAAGGGACCACAGTGTCTCTGCAAAGAGTTTCAGAGCCAAATAAGGGCTTTGAAAGAAAAAAAGAAGAAAGGAGAAAAGGCAGAACCTGAAACCTCTAAGGCTGCAGTCTGTAAGAAGAGACATCTGGCTGCAAGCAGGAAAAAATATATATTTTTACCAGTCTTGCTTAGCTTTCCCCTTGTTTTTTCCCTGAGCTGGAGAGCTGGAGAAAAAATCAGGACTAGAAAAAGTCAGGACTAGAGATTCAGGCTGTTTCTTGAGAAGAAAAGAAACAAGTAGGTGCCCAGACCAGAGCAGGAAAAGCTGGAAGTTACAGGCTACATTTTCCTCCAGAATAATAGCTAGAAGACATGGAGGTTCCTGAAAGCAGGTTCATCGGCTTCAGGACCGTGGCATGCTGAAGGAAACCAAGGAATTCCCCAGGGCTGCTTTTCCAAACTTCACACTGAAATGCGAAGGCCGGGCGACACAGTTTCCCACCTTGCCTCAAACTTCCCAGGCCCACAGAAGAGCTGGGGATCCTCTAATCCACACTCACCATTATTTATCAAGCACATGTCTTGTGACAGCCATCAAACTGCAGCGACAGCTACCCCGTGCTATAACCTCACTGCAGAGAGTATAGTGAGAGGATGTCAAAATTAATGGTCTCTGCAGAAACGTGGATCAGCGACACTTGCTTCTGAATGAACCACTGAGTGGTCCTGGTGCATCAGCCATGATTAGCTTCTCACCTTGCCTGCATGACAATTCATCATTCAGAGGAGGAGCTCCTGGCAATAAAATTAATTTGTATCTCCAAACATGCCTCAAAACAGCACAGTTATGGCGCAACAAGAAGCTAAGTACAAACAGGTACTTTCTGCCTACAAAGTTCTCGACAAGGATGTGTACTGCCACCCGTGCTGACAAGAGAGACCTGGACTCATGCCCAAGGGACGGAAGGGCCTGCAGAGCGGCTCCGCACACGTGGTCCTGCTGAACACTGCCACCAGTGCAGTGTCTCCAGCTCCTCATCCTCACAGGCAGAAGCTGACCGCGCTGAAGAGGCCTCTTGAGATGCCATCCTTCTTGGGGTCTCTTCCAAGGCCAGCCAGCAACCAACATGTGGTGAGAGGTTGGGACGCAGGGGAAACCAGATGCTCACCCCATACCCACTGGGTTTTGCCAAAAGGAAGCACACTCCTCATCGAGTGAGAAGTTCACTGATACAGCATGGAGTAGGCAGGCAGTGTGGAACACACCAGACCACTCCTTCATCTCAGCCTTGCCATGAACACCAGCCGTCTCATCAGAGAATTCTGAGCCAGCTGCACCTTTGCCGGCCAGGTGTTTGCTTTTTATCATGGGCCACCTACAAAATTTGCCTTTGATTTGCTAAGATTCTTGCTACAAACTGCAGACATTGCTTTTCCCTCAGTGCCACAGTCCCAAGCTGCCTCTAGATTCAGATTCCTCTGCTTCATTTAAGCTGGAAGTCCCACAGTTTGCAATCTTCATCAATTTCAAATGTCACCATTTACAGAGACACATCAAATGCTTAAGCTATCAAGCCATTTAAGATATTCATCTGTCTTCAGGGAGCAACAACACAAGGTTGTTTCTGGAGAACTGGCTAGATTTGAATTTGCAGCCTGGAAACAAGATGCTGCTAGAGAAACAGCACTGGAAAAAAAAGAGTGTTCGGCCTGATTTCCCCAAGCTCTCCTTATTTCTTTACCCATCCACTTCCTGATTATAGTAATCCACATTCTAAACTAGGAGAAAGTAAAACAGGACCATAAAGTTAATGCAAAATGCTGAAGGGATGTGCTGCTCCTGTCTCCAAGACATCCCTGCTCACACTCAGCATTTCACCCTGCAGATCCTCACTGTTTTGCATTATATGGCATCACAGATGCAACTCATCTTCAGAGGTACTGTTTGCATTCTCAGAATTTGCTTTTCACAAACAAACATCCTCACAGCGGTGTACAAAACGGCAAATGTACACTACAAATGCGCTCCTAGGGGCTAATTAGCTCTATACCAAGATATAAAAGAGGGGAGTAAGTATAAGGAACCCGGAAAGAAAGCAATGGAAAAAAGGGTTCCTTAAGTACAAAAAGACAGTACAAAACAAAGTAGAGATCTTAGGAAAAGAGATGAAATAATGGGAGATAGAAGCAAATATTTCACATTTTCTCTGCTGTAATCTTCACCAAAGTGTGGCCAGACAATGTAACACAGCAAAAGAAAAGGCTGACTGGATTAAGGAAAAGGACAAGCTAAAAATACTGGGAAAGTTGGCACAGGCTGATGAAGCTTACCCTTGTGGGCTCGCAGAAGCAGCCGAAGTAATCTGGAAGATGATTGCACATGTTCCCAAGAAGCAGCAAAGGAAAGGTGACGTCTCGGGGACCTGGCAAGGGGCAAATATACCCAGGCTTCTAGATGGGAAAACACATCTTGGGGAGATGTGAGATAACCACTCTGAGTGCAGTGCCAGAAACCAAGGGATTTGGGGTTAAACTGAGCCTCTCTGTGCTGAGTAAAGTGTGAGCCTCTCTGGCTGAAGGATAAGGGAGGAGGTGAGGCGGGAGAGGGCTCTGAAGGGTGGGAGGGCCGCGGAAGCGGCGCTCACGGGCCACAGCACACGTCAGGTTCAGTGAAACTGCAGAGAACTTCCTCATTAGCAAGCAATGAACTCGCAGTGCAGGTGAATTGTCCCAAGGGGAGGTGACAGCTGACCGACAGGAGGGCGGTTTGTTTTTCAGAAGGCAGGAAAGTTATAGATGATTCACTGTTGTCTGTGGGAAGGCATGCAAATGAGTTCCCATGGGGGCCTCATCCTGAGCCTGGATCTATGCAAGTTTTTCAATAATGAGCAGGATGATGGAGAGGAGAGTGCACTTAGAGCATCTGCAGATGACACTGAATTGAAAGGGGCACTGGGGAGGGCTGGATCAGAATGCAAAGTGTCTTGACAAATAGGGAAGGCAGCCCAGGGTCAGCAAGGAAAAATGATGTTGA
>VWPW01006097.1:0-17032 GCA_013389825.1 Crypturellus undulatus
GTTGTCCCTCTGTGCTGATTTACATGCTGTGTTTTAAAAGTGATGGCAGAGATATGGAAAGAAACAGCTGTAACCTTGGCGGTGTATATCTCCAGTAAGCGAGTGACATTGAAGGTGAGGTTGGCTGTCAGGGTGGTCAGTTCAGCGGCTCTGGGGTGACCTTCCGAAGAGCAGGTGTCACAGATGCTGCTGCAGAGTTACCTGGGTGAGCGGAGGACCCTGCCCGGCTGCTCGGGGGTGCCCTGTCCAGCCCCCACGGGTGCCCTCCTTATTGCTGCAGTTCTCCATCAGCAGGAGGGTTTTGCTCTTTTGTTCTCCAGCCCTCTCCTGTTGAGCTGTCTTTGGACGAAGCCCTCCAGGTCTCGCTGTCTGGCGCGTTGGAGACGTTGCTGCTGCCGGCGCTTCAGCTCTGCGTACGTGTTGGGGACTTGTTCCCTCTCCCCAGGCACGGCGAAGGCCCACTGTCCTCTCCATGAGAGCAGTGTCCTTGGCCTCTGCGTCAGGAACCAGTTTATGGCATTAGCAGCATAATTTTTTTTTACTGTTAATATAAAAGGAAGTTTATGGGAACTGTGACGGGGGCTTGCAAACATCTTCCAGTAAATGGATTCCTGCTGCAAATGTCACGTTACTAGAGGACATGAGAAATGTTTTCTCCTCTTGACCTGGGTATTAAAATGAAGGAATAGCGTGTCCTTCGAAGCCTGCTGATCCATAGCACCTCTCCCTGCACTCGGCATCATCCTGCAGCCGGCTGAGCGCTCCAGAGCCGGCCGGGCCTCGCCGGGCCGAGAGCAGCAGTGTCGGCACTGGGCAGGATGCGGCCGCCCGGGAGCTCCCAGCCCCTCCTCGAGCTTTTCAAACAAGGCTGCTCAGTAGAGGTGCCTCCCCGTTTGGCTCCTGACACGCAGGCAGATTGCCAGGCTTTTAAGGCTGGTTTGAGACCTACAAACCCACCCCATATAACATGGCATCCGGGAAAGGATTTTATTGTTGCTGACTCGTATTGTATTTGATCAGCCCTTGAGGGCTAGAGGACATCATGGGAGTCCATCCTGCTTGCTAAAGAGTCTGGCAAATAACCTCACCTCCAGGAGAAAATCCCATTAGCTGTGGGGTTCCCAGAGGTGCCAGGGAATCGAGGGATATACAGCTGTATTGTTTGGAATTTGTTCATTGTTATGTCCTGAGAATCAACCCTTGTTAATTCTTGGTGTTGCACATCTGCATTCCTACCTGGGCCCTTGCAGCTGCAGGAATTGTAAATGAGAAGAGGACTTGTTTTAATCTTAGGCCAACCCCGTGGGCCAGCGAGCCGTGGTGCAGGTTGGAGAGCGGCTGTGGGCATTGGTGTGCGTCGTTCCTGGGTGCTCCGTTTGGGTACTGGGATGATGCAAGCCCTGCTTTGATCCCTTGGCTTTTCTAATTTCATTTGTAAATTATGGAAATAAAATTTACCACAAATGCCCTAATTCCTAGTGTGTTGGGGGTGGTGAATAATCTGTATCGGCAGTTTCTGACCTGCTGGATACTTCTTGGTACTGTGCTCCGCATCCAGGGGCAACTTGATCTTATTAGAGTTAATTTACAGTATCATTCAGAGAAAAAGGATATGGGCCCCTCTTCTTTGAAAATAGTGTTAAATTGCCACGAAGTACTGGGAAATGACTGTGCTCACTTCCTAAAGATCAATTTATCCACAGTAGAGATACGAGGTGAGTGGGCAGCTTTGGGAGTCGCTGATGTGCTCCAGGGCCTTTTGCTTCCAGCCGCAGCTTGAGTCCCATCCACGTCTGTGTTAACCCGAGGCTCTACCTGGCGAGGAGCTGCTGGCTGTCCCACAGGAGGAGCCCACGGGCCCTGGCCCGTCGTCCTGCAGACACATTGAGGGGCACGAGCAGAGCTGGCCTGGCCGGGAGCAGCGGGACGAGCAGCTCCTCCTGCCTCGTGCTCCCCTGCTCCATGGAGCCTTCAGGTGCCGGCTGCCCGCTCCGCATTCCCAGCTGGCTCAGCCAGCTGCAGCCGCTCCGTTATCACCTGCGGGGCTGGTGATGGCATGAATCTTAATGGCAAGGCTAAAGAAGCACCGTATCTTTAGCGCCGTTCATCTTCCACTCTACTTTGGCTCTTTCCGGGATGCAGCTTGGCCTGGGAGTGGCTGGACGCTGTAAACTTTGCGTGCGCCGTTGACATTTCCCCGTGTTTTGGTTAGCTTTATTCTAGAGGATGACAAAACTCAGTATGCGCCGACAGAGCAACCTGGCAGAAGGTCCTGGGAGCATCGCGGTGTCGCTGGGGGCTGAGAACAGCTCGGCCTCACCCCTTAGTGCCGGCTCTGGGTGGCCGAGCAGGGTCCCCTGCAGCAGCAGCAGGTGCCGGCCGGGGGATGCGGAGCTCCGGCTGCAGGACGCAGAGCCTTTGGGAGCTGGCTGGTGCAGGAGCTTTTGCATTGTGCAGCCTGCAGAGAAAGCAACTCTTTCTTCTGCTCTCAAGTTATTTTTTCCTTTGCCGTTTTATGATTTTGTGTTTTATGTGGGAGTACCCGGCTCTTTTTTTTTCCCCTTGAGCTCTCTGATTTTGCTGTAAGAGTTACAGCTCCATTGATTGTATTGGCTGTCTCTGGGCATGGTGTAGTGCTCGCTGTCTGTGGGCTCCCCGCTGCTAAGTGCTGCCAGTGGGACTCCAGAGCATTTAGATCGGTCGATAGGACTATCATGGCCTTATTTTCCGCGCTGCCTCCATCCTGGGCATCTGCGCAACAACTGCACGGAGCACATGAGCCCTCAGCCCATCAGATACGAGCGCTAATCCACCCGCGGCTGCATCCCTGGTCCAGATGCGTGCGCTGAGGGGATGGGGAAGGGGCTGTGCAGCCTCCCTTGTGTCGCGCTGCGGCCTTAAGAGGTTCTGGAGTTTTGAGATGATGTGTCATTAGGTTCTCCCCGCTTTCGGCTGACTTTCTCTGTCAGTTGGCACTGGGTACCAAAAAGTAACGTGAGTGAAATTGGCCGCTCGTGGGCCCCGCTCCCATGCGGGCAGTGTCGCGCTGGGCTCTGTGCCCGGCCCTGCTAGTACAGTCGCTCCTGCCCTGCTCGCACGGCCCTGCTCCCCAGGGGTCTGGGCAGTGCCATGCAGCAGGTTTGCATGCACCTAAAGATGTGTACTGCTATGCAGAGACACTCGTATCAACCTCTAATGTAGTCCAGACTGCATCAGAGTTTGGGAGAAAAACAACATTTCTGCTATAAATAGAGCCTGTAATAGAACCTGTTCACTAAATTATAAATGGACATAGAGCATTCTCTGCTATTCCAGGCCCTCTGTTACCTCATGGCAAAAAATTCCCAGGAATATTCTGCAGTTGTTGCTAACAGATGGACTTAATCAGCTCTCTGGGAGGGAAACTGTCCACTGACGCCGTCACGTTCTTCCTCCAGATCCCATCTAATGCCGAGGCTGAAGGAGTCGCGCTCCCACGAGTCCCTGCTCAGTCCCAGCAGCGCTGTCGAGGCCCTGGATCTCAGCATGGAGGAGGAAGTGGTCATCAAGCCGGTGCACAGCAGCATCCTAGGGCAGGACTATTGCTTTGAGGTAAGGCTCCTTTCTGGCTGTGTGGGGGGCTGTTCCTGTCCTGTAACACGGCTGAGCGGGGAGCAGGGTGCAGCATCACATCTTGGACTCTCGCTCCTCTGAAATGTTTCTGCTCTGACCTGCTGCACAAAGAGACCGTTTTGTAGGGAGCAAATTACTTGATCTTTACAAGGAGAAGCATGCCATAAAATCAGAGCTTTGAGCTGTTTGCCTCGTAGCCGTGTTAGCAGGACTTGTTCCTGGTACAGTGCTGAACTACTAAGGGCTGTATTAGTAGAGCATAAATTAGTCGTTTATGTTCATATAGATATGAAAAGGCGCTAACCTGTGTTCTGTGTTCACAACAATGGTCACAAGGAGATCCTACTGTTGTCAGTGGAAGTAGAGTTGAGGACTTCGTCTAGGAAAGTAACGTTTCACTTATTTGGGTAAACGAAGGTTCTGTGAATGTTTTAATCTTCTATATTGATGTCATCTGTTGTGCCATGTGGGAGGTCTTTACTAGCAGGAAGCAGAGGTGCACCAAAAAACATAGGAATTATTTATCTCACATTATGGGAGACAAAGCATTGCTTTTGGTAGTGGATAAATGTAGATAGACTGAGGAAATGGTTTTCTTGCAGTAATCAGGTGGTGCGTACTTGTGTTTCTGTGGGGAGCAGATGACCTCTTTATACTTGGAGGGAAAAGAGCAGATAAGCTGCATGTCCCTGGTTGGATCTTGGATCAGCTCCAAGGGGGTTAATGAGAATGCAAATGTTTTGGATGGGAAGTGCTAGATGGAGATAACCTCGTCAGGATCCATGAACAGTCCGACAGGAGAGATTAAGATTTTTTTCATTACTGAAATCAGTGCGTTTTTAAAGAAAGGAATAAAAGACCCATTTCTTAAAATTTAAACAGGTGACATAGGAACATTCTTAAAAAAAAAAAAAAAAAAANAAAAAAAAAAAAAAAAAGCTCCAAACATAAACTGTGAAGTGGGCACAGCTATAAATTTTCCAGTGCTGTTCATTCTCTGTAGAATTGAGCGAGTGCGGCAGGTCAGGAGGAGAACCGTTTTGTAAATTATATGGCCTCTATTACATTCCACTCAAGAAAGATAAAATGAAGCTAGATGGAAAATAGATGTGACATCCATAATATAAGAGTTGTTTACCAATTCTGTTCAGCACACAAGAGCGGGGAAGGGATGTGAACGGTACTTGCAGAAAGTTGACTGAGAGGGAATTACACAAGTCATGCATCTCTAAGGAGGAAGAAAATTTTATTTTTAAGTGAGCTGGATAAAGAAGAGTCATACAGAAAAAGATGGTGTTAATTGCTGCTCTGCAAATCCTGCAGAGGAAAGGAAGGATGCCAGAAAACAAAAGGGACATTGATTTGTAACCGATGGTTGCTCATCAGCAAGCTCCAGAGGGAAGGGCCTAGGTGAGAGCTAAATGGCATATTGTGTTAATGCATTGGACTCGGGTCTCTGGAGAGCCTCTTTCAGATTCTGATTTAGGTCAGAAATGAAGTGAATTTGCAGAGCTTCCCGAATCCAGTCCGGGCAGTGTCCGCAATCCCTGCGTGCGTGTGCTCGGCCAACAGAGCCGAGGGGCTGGCACGGCCATGGGATGTCGCATGGGTCGTGCGGCTGCAGTGCAGACGGTGCCATGCGGGTGCCTGCGCCTCGCTGCAGGGCTGCAGCGTGGACGGAGCCGCAGCCTCGTTACGGGGTGGTTGGGGATCTGCTCTCCGCAGAGATCCGCGAGCAGTGGCCGGTTTTGCACCCTGCGGTGGAGAAGCGCAGTGGTGCTGGTGTTGGGCAGTGCTGCGGTCGGGGGGTGGACAGAGCCTAGGAAGTTACTGTCCCCGCAGCCGGCGGGGCTGGGTGGCTCCGCACGCTCCTCTGCGGGGTCTCACGAGGCGCCGTCGGAGGGAGGTTCTCCAGAAGTGCAGCCTGCCCAGCACGGGGGACAGGGCCCAGCCATGGGAGCAGGCCCGGGCTTTGACGTGCCTGAGCGTGGATCGCGCTGGAGCGGGGTCAGCGTGGGAGCTGGCAGCCCAGCAAACAGAGCAGGAAGTGAGAGGTGCCGGAGCCATCTGCAGTGGAAAAACCCGAGCGGCCTGTCAGGAGGCAGCCGGCTCTGCAGGACCCGGGCACTGTGGGCACGAGGCTGCATTTGGCTTTTTCTGCTGTTTAGTTCTAAGAGACTTGCCTTTTTGGACTTGCTGAGTACTTGGCATTTTTTTCATTCGGTATTTAAAATAAATAAATAAATAAATACTTAATGTCACCTTTTTTTCTGGGAGAAAGACCTCTCAGTCAGCAGAATTATCTAGCGCTGCTGCCTGTGCTGCGTGCGCTAAATATACAATAGGCAGCTTAGTCTAGTAAAGGGACTGGGAGCCCGGGCTCCTGGAGGCTGTTCCTGCCTTGGCCATTTGTGAGGCCCTGGTGACTCGGAGCAGGAATGGCAATGAGGATCGAGGGATTTTGGCACTGTCTGGGCAGACCTAAGGCTTGCCCTGTTGTGCAACTCATGTCCAGGCTGTGACACAACCAGGAGAATGTGGAGCAGGACAAAGAAAGCCCAGCTATATCCTTGTACCTCCATCCTGGCCTTACCTGAGCAGGGAGGGGTTAGTGATGGGTTTAGCCCAGCTCTGTCCGCATCTGCCGCTGCTTGCACAGCCCTGCTGGCTGCCCGGCACCGCGGCCGCAGGGCTGGTCCGGCACCGTCTCAGCTTCGGTTTGCCCTTGTGCAGCTCGGATGTGATCGTTTGTATCAGCCTGAGACTTCATTTTTGCTGAGAAAATCCTCTGAAGATTTTGAAACAGCTTCATTAACTAGGATGCCACCTCTCCTGCTGAGGTGCCTTGAAATGTAGTTTGAGCGGCCTGTGCTGTTTCTGAGACATTTTTTGAAGTGACAAACTTTTTGCCTGATTTAGTCACCTATCCAAGGGCAATGGATAACGAATGTGAATAAGTAACAGTTCAGGTATCAATGCATTTTATTAATTGAGTTTATCCTGTACATTAACAATATTTTAGCATATCCAAAAACTTGATGAGACCAGAATGTGCTCTTTATTGAGCTAATTAATCTCTCACAGAGATCATTTATACATGTGGTGTTCATGTCAGAGGTCATAGCCGAGATACTGCTGCAGATCTGGGGAAATGCTGGTCTGCAATTCACGTGGCGGATGTGACCTTCAGCTGCCATCAGATAGAGTCTCCGCTCGGACACAGGAGAGTTTCCCCGGCTCTCGCCAAGTGTGGCACTACAGTCCTAAGGTTTTGAATAACTAGTTAATGGGTAATTGATTTGGAATTAAATCATAAATTTTACCATGGCAGGTCAATGCCAATGTATTTACTTATATGTAGCAATAAAGTATATTAGATATTCTACTTAACAGATAGCTAATAAAGGCAGTGACATTTAATTAACAGATCTAATAGAAAGATGACTAAATCTTGTTCTTATTTATTTGGATATGAATTCTATTGAGTTCAGCAGGATCAATGTGTGCCACTAAGAACAACTTCTCTTAAAGAGAACTTTTCAGGGACAGGTTGTAATTCCCTTTTTCAGATGGGCTTCTAGGATTGCTGCCTAATTCTCTAGTCCGAGAGCAGCGTTCGGATGCGTTCGTGTACAGCGGTGCTGTCAAAACAAGAGAGAAGACAAATGACCCTGGAGGAGAGAGCCGTGGCAGAGCTCACTGAAGAGGGCGTTTGACCTGGTCCACCTTTATTGACTGATTTCTCGGCAGTTGGTGGGAACTTAGTCCTATGGATCTTAACTTGAATTTCAGTGGGTTTTTCCCACTCTGGGCTAGAAACCCTCACCGTAACTGCTGCCACTGCTGTGCCAGGAGAGTTCCGGGCTCTTGCGCTTTGGGCCTGAACAGAGGTGATTCTGAGTCTTGAGAAATAGGACAGGCCTCAAGTTGTTAAGTTTTAGCTTCTTTTCTGAGCAGTCTTGAAGCCTTAGAAGATGACGATGATTTAGCAGTTGCTGAGCTGTGCTTGTTGGCTCTTTGTCTTCCATGATGCTTCAGTGTAAGCTCTGTACCCAGAACCTGTACTTAAAGCCTAATTGGTACCTCTGTGATGTTTGTAACTGGACACGGGACGTTGCAGCGCGGCGCTGCAGGAATGCGGCTCCGCGTCGCATCGCGGGGTGTCATTGCCAGGGAGCGGCTGCGCTCGGCCTGAGCGCCCGTGTAGGGGAGAGGCTGCTGCAGCCTCTGGAGTCGAGGCCGGGAGCAGAAGTGCGGCAGCCGCCGGAGAGCGCGGCACGGGGGTCACGTGGGGGCACCGTCAGTCTGGCAGCATGCGCTGTGCTCCGAAGTGCGTTTGCGAGGGCTCGAGGTTGCCATGAGCATCTGCAGCAGCAGATGAAGCAGCAGATGAAGGAGACTAGATTTGTAATGGGAAACTTTGAAGAAGCTGGAAATGCACTGAAGCTGCGAGGGTGCTGAAGGGTGCTGAACAGCTAATACAACTGTGTCTGTCAATACAGATTCTTCTGCTCTTAGGAAGAGAAGCTCACTTGGGCCTAGAAGAATTTTTAGTTGTGCGGATCAGAAAATGAAAGCATGTGAGGACAGGGAAGAGTGTCTGCACTGAGCCCGAAGGAAAGAACTGGAATATCGAGGGCTGGAGGGTTTCTTGCATTTGCTGGGTAAAGACAGGAGAGGCCTCTTGTCATTTTGTCCTGGTTAGAAAATGCCTGTGTTCAAAGCAGGGGACGTGTTCAGCTCGCCTTTGAGGTTAGCTAATGACAAACCTTAGCGAGTGCCAGCTCTGCTTTCAGAACAGGTTAGGCTGCCGGGAGAAGTGTGAAATTAAAGGAGTTTGTGTCTCGCAGAAGCAGATAACCCCGTGCACGGTGTGTAAAAACAAACACTGGGACTCGATGAGGATCACACCGGTAGTTCCAGCTTGGAATTGGAGGAAAGGGGACTTGGAGGGGAGTTAGTTAAAGCGCCAGCCGGGTCTGTTTGTCTGCACAGGGAGGTACATAAAGAGTGTTACTGGGCATTGCCAAGCGCCGTGAATACCAAGAAGGTCAGAGCAGCTGAAGGAGGCTTTTAAGAGCAGTGCAGAATTGGTAATACTGCAGTCACAGTCCAGCAGCTCGGCTGCACGGCCTGAAGGAGATATTTCCTTGAGGGATATGTGTACGTGAGAGGCCTCTTCTACTTTAGAGTCACGGCTGGGCAGGGCCTTGGAGCATTTTGGCTTTTTAGGCCTTGGCTCAGTGCTGGTGCCGAGGAAGCGTCGCTGGTCGTGGATGGCAGGGGGTGTCTGGTGGCCGCTGCTCGGGCCGAGTCCCGGGAGCTGCTGCTCGCGCTGTGTCCCCGCGGCGGCTCCCAGAACCAGTGCCTGCTACGAGCCACGGAAACACCCGAGGATTTGCGCTGGCTCGTGGAGCTCGTGCATAAGGCCCAGTATCTAGTGTCTCTTGGTGGGAAGGAGAGTGAGTAATTGGGATTTGCGNCACCCGAGGTTTTGCACTGGCTCGTGGAGCTTGGTGATCAGAAGTGTCTCGTGCATAAGGCCCAGTATCTAGTGTCTCTTGGTGGGAAGGAGAGTGAGTAATTGGGATTTGCGTCCATGATTAGTTCTGTGACATGCAGAGTTGCTCCCTTTTTCCGTGTGCCTTAGGTGCTGTTGCTTCATGCTTGGGTAAAGCTGTTTACTGAGGAGGGAAGGGTGGGAATCCACCAGTGCTTTTCCTTGCTCTCTCCTGCTCCCCCAAAACATGGTCTGCATGTTCTGGTCAAGATATAATCCTGTTCCTTTCCCTGTAGGTGACGACTTCATCAGGAAGTAAGTGCTTCTCCTGTCGTTCTGCAGCGGAGCGAGATAAATGGATGGAAAACTTGCGGCGTGCCGTGCACCCAAATAAGGTAGCGGCTCTGAGGCATCGCCTCCTTCGCGTCCAGCCCCTTGCTATGACTTTTTTAAGCCCAGTGCAGAGTCACAGCAGGGGACATGTTGTCCTTTTAGTAAGTGTAATTGTGGGTCAGTTTTTCTCCTTACTGCTTTCTTCCACAATTATATTTACAGCAAAATGCTAATTATTTCTTTCCCCCTTTTCGCAGCACATGCTGCTTACAGCTGTTGCTGTGAAATGATCAGAATTCAAGAAGCTTCAGTCTTGCTCTCGTACTAATGATACTTGTCACTTATGTAGGATTTTCCACCTTCCCAAAGCTCTGGGACAGATGGCTGGTAACTGCCAGCACAGTTAACAAGACTGAATAAGGAGTTCACACAACCCCTTTCCTGATGCTGGTACTTGCACTGTCTGTTTCCGAGTTGGAGCAACTTGGATGCAGCATCAGTGAGTTCTGCTCACGGCAGGGCAGTCTGGTTCAGGAACGTCGCTGCTTTCGCTTCTCTAAGAGCCAGTTGAGACATCAGACATCAAAATCAGGCCCTCTGGGAACCACAGAAACAAATTCCTCTCTTCACTAGAACACAAGATATCCAAAATGCATTTTTATGATCCACTAAGGCTAAATGCAGCCTAAAATAAAGTCTACAGCTGCTTCTTCCTCTCTGCATTGGGGTTGGCTAACAAAGATTGATCAGCACTAATCAGCCGCAGGATTTCACAGCTGATGAGCTCAGTCAACAAGTGATTCTGCTGATCATGGAAAATGCAAATGATGGGATCCTGTGAAGTCATTGATGGCATCAGAAATGCATAACTGTGCACACAAGTTCAGTCCAGGCCTGGCAGGTTGCTAAGGGAGCCCTCTGTGTCCGAGTTTATTGTTGTGAGTTCAGTGCCAAATGTTGGTGTAACAGATTTCTTTGATAGCAGAAAGGGGACAACAGAACGGAGAGAGCGACTTGTACCTCTCCGAATGCGTTTCTGTGCGTGAAACTCGGTTGCTGCATCCAGGGCTTTGTGTCGCCTCACAGCACCCTGGTAGCCGCAGTCTGGAAGAGCCAGGTCCGGTTTGGGTGTTGAGACCCTCTCCTCTGCTCCTGCGAGAGCTCCTGGGCTTGGGCGAGGGCTGGCCCTGTCTGTGTGGCTTTGAGGTGCCACACGCAGCAGGAATTGCCCTGGAAATAAGCCCTCCTCTTGAAACATGCTCTTGCTGCTGGCACGCTCTCCATTTTTGTTTGACTTCTTAGACAACAAACTCTGTGTCTGATTGGATATTTCTGTCGAGCCTTTATTGTTGTATAATTTCCTGCATGCGCTTCCTGGACCCACAGTACCTCATTGTGGATCTCCAGCAAAAACATTCCCGTCCGGACTCCGAGCGAAGCAGGCAGGATAGAGCCTGGTTGCTGTTTCCGTGACGGGCTCCCAAACAAAGCAGGTCTCTGCAGACCCGTGGGAGGGGGCTCGGCAGCGCTCGAGCCTGTCAGCCCCTCGTGCAGCAGGTGCCCCTGGATGCCCCTCCAGGCTGCGGTCATCGTCGCTGGGGAGTTGCTGAAGATCCGCAGTATCCCTGGCTGCAGCGCTGTGGAAACGATACCGAAGCCAAATTTCTATTTCTGAATTTTGATGATCCTCCCATGTGACCTGGTCTGTTTCCCACAGTTCCTCTTGATGTTTTAGCTGGATACTCTGGTCTTCAGTCCCAGAATCTCATGAGGTTTTGCAGATGCTTCTTTCCATGCCAGAGGTGGTTGCATTCCAGCCGTGGATGAGTCAATCCCTGGGTGTACAGTGGGATCCCTTTAACTGCTCTCCTTTTACAGTAAGGAGAATAGACTCCAATGCTGCAGGAAAGCAGCAATGACAGGAAAAAAAAAAAAAAAAANTCAGGAAAGCAGCAATGCCAGGAAAAAAAAAAAAAAAAAGGAGAGCAATGGCACCTGTAACGTAGCTTTTGTTTCATAAAAGCCAGTAATTATTGGGAAGGCTCTTTCCTGTTTCTTTTGAGGCCCACTTGGCAGTGAGTTGGAAATGGTACATTTATAATTTGGAGGGAATTTATCTTTCTTGTTCCTTATATTAATTGGCACCAGCAGACATGGAGAGCACGGTGATATTTGGAAAATTAACATAAGTAGTGTTATTATGCAAATTCCTGAGAGCCAGTATTTTCTTAAAATAAAATATAATTAATCCTCTGCTCATTTAGCACATCCGAAATAATTAACTCATATCCCCAGTTTTGTTGTTTATGGTTTTGTTTTTTTCTCTTGACCTTTTTCTCTTTGTATCTTCTTTTCCTAGGACAACAGCAGAAGGGTAGAGAATATGTTAAAGTTATGGATTATTGAAGCCAAGGACCTGCCAGCTAAGAAGAAGTACTTGTGTGAATTATGCCTGGATGATGTTCTTTATGCACGAACTACCTGTAAATTGAAAACTGATAATGTCTTTTGGGGGGAGCACTTTGAATTTAATAACCTCCCATCGCTCAAAAACATTACGGTGCACTTATACAAAGAGACTGACAAGAAGAAAAAGAAAGATAAGACCAACTTCATCGGACAGGTGAACATCCCCGTGGGCTCAGTCACGGGCCGGCAGTTTGTGGAGAAATGGTACCCTGTGGTCGGCGCCAACCCCAGCAAGGGCAAATCCCCAGGGCCCATGATCCGCATCAAGTCGCGTTACCAGAGTATGAGCATCCTGCCCATGGAGATGTACAAAGAGTTTGCCGAGTACATCACGAACAACTACATGGTGCTGTGCTCGGTGCTGGAGCCCTCGCTGAGCGTCAAGAACAAGGAGGAGATGGCGTCCGCGCTGGTTCACATCCTGCAGAGCACGGGCAAGGCCAAGGTAGGACCCTCTTGTCGCCCTGGGTTCCCCTTAGAGGTCGTGGAAGCAAAGAAGCAAAGGCCTTGCCTCACGTTCCAGGTTGTTGCTGATCAGCACACGGTCTCCGCTTTGGTTTGGTTGCAAGCCTTACTGTCATTAGGATACTGTAATTTTCCTTTTTATTGTGAGCAAGTTGGTAGCAGATGCAGTGCAAACTGCTTAATTAGAAAAGAGGTTGGTGGCACCAGGGAGGTACAAGCCTAGTCATTTTTCTCTACTTTTGGAGTGTAAAGGGCCAGATTTATTTCAAAAACAAGCACATGTACATGTTCATAAACAAATGTAAAATATGCAAGAAAGTTGTTTCTAGGGACAAAATGTAGGCTGACTTGCAGTGCTAGAAGTTCAGTTTCTGGGTCACTCCAGATTTCCTTCATGACCAGCAGGTCTGGGGAGAAGAGCAGTCAGGAGAGGCAGAATCTGGGTGCGCCGTCTGGCCCAGAACGGGCAGAGCCCGTGGCTGCAGCACCCCGGCAGCCCGGGGACGGAGCCGCGTGGCCTGTTTGCGCAGAGCCAGACTGTGCCCGCGGACACTGCAGCCTTGGCGCCGGCAGCAGAGCTAAGGGAGTTCAGGCATCGTGGCATTCCCTGAGCTCCGCAGTCAGGAGCAGGATCTCGGAGGCGTTGGCGGCACGGAGGAGACATGGGCTCGCGCGGGGCATGGCGAGGCCTTGCTTCCCCTCGCTCCTGGCACGGCTCCTTCGTGGATTAGACTTAATGACCATCTGTCAAACAGAGAAGGGACTCGACCTCCTTATCTAGTTCAAGGCAGGCGAAGCTCCTGAGCGGATTGCAAGGCTGAGGCTCTGCTATCCCAGAGGAGGTGAAAATAGCTCTGTGCGAGACGTGCCCGTGGCAGGAGGGAGCATCACGCCGCAGGCCTCGTCCCCTTGGCTGAGCTGCCTCCGAGCAGCTCACGTGCAGTTCTCCAGGTTGCTTCTGTGACAGGGAACGTCCTGGGTTGTCCCTTAAGCGCTGGCTCGAGGTTCGCTTTGGCTTCTGCCTTCCCACCAGGGGCTACCTGTGAGGTGCGGGGGCCAGCGCTGCCCGCGCTGCCGGCACCGTGGCCCCGTCGCAGCGGGTACAGGGGAGTCTGGTGTCACTGGAGCGTCCCCAGCCGTTGCCCGGCTTCATGTGGCCGGGGTGTCCTGGTGACGGGTGTGCAGGCGCCTCCTTCCCAAAGCTGGTGGCCACTTTGCCGCTTCCTGAGTTTCTCCCTTATCTAGCCTTGCTCCTGGGCTACCTTTCAACTCCTGGAGCTCAGCTCACGACCGTAAGGGTATAAAAACCTTGTTGTCCGAGCGCTTGGTAGATCAAACCCAGCATCTGACAGAGCTTGCTCTAAGCGCCTGCTTACTTGAAATAAATATTTATGGTATTGTGAGTGGAGCAAAGGGTAAACATGTGTCTTGATTTGTCTGTGCTGCGAGGATTTGCTTCTCCTCAGCAGCTGGATGCGCCCGCCCCGTGCGAGCGGCTGCAGGCTCCCCGCTTCTGGCAGCAGTGCAGACCCCAGCGGCAGAGCTGGTTCCGCGGCGCGGGGGGCAGCAGCCTGTGGGGCACCGGAGCTGGGCAGGCCTGGCCAGCACCCAGGGTGCCCAGGAGACCGCCGGGCGCTGTGAGGACACAGCCCTGGCCTGGGAAAGCAGCCTGGCCCACGGCGGCTGGGAGCAGCGAAGCAGGACGCTGCATGCGTGCAGGCCTGGCAGCAGCCACGTTGTCTTGCCCACAAAGACTTTCTCTCTCTCTGATAGTATTTTATAGCTGCTATAGTTGAGCTAATTGTGAATGTGGTCCCTGACACTCATCCCCCCCTCATCTGCAGCCCTCTCAGCTCTTGAGAATGTCTTTTCACCTCTGCATAAAGGGCCCTGCTGGACTCTGGGCTAGTCTTTGAAATACACAGTAATCTTATTATCTTTATCAATTCAATCCTCTTATGGTTAAGTCAATCCTATTAATCAGGCTTGCGACGTGGAGAACGTTATTTCCAAGTCAATCTGCCCGTCAGTCAGTTGTGATGTGAGGAGCAGCAAACTGGACCCCAGAGGGGAGCGCGCTGGGGAAGCCGAGCCGGGCTGTGCGGCACTGTGTGTTGCGCTGTGCCTGAACCTGGCGTGGCACCGGCAGGACTCGTGCTGCTCCGCCTGGCCCCTGCGCAGGGAGGTTTCCCCTCCCGGGTGCAAGCGGAGCAGTTAACCCGCCCTGGCCCTCCCGGCATCTGCAGCGTGGGAATACGCTGGGGCCAGCTGTAGCGCCGACGCTCTTGCGGGTTCAGAAGGTGCAGGAGCTGCCCTGGACGGGCCTGGAGCTCACGCCTGGTGCGTTTGAAGAGGTGCTGGAAGCCGGTGCTGCCTCGTGCTGCCATGCCCTGGTTGGTTTGTTTATGAAGCGTTGCTCTATATTTGCATGGTTGCAGTGGCTGAATTCACACAGGTTCAGCTGTGTCCGGACCCAAGCAAATATCCTTAAAATAAACATAGGAGCAACCCCAAAGAACTCTGCTGCCGCCCTTAAGGTTTATTCTAGACCTTCCCCTTCTCCCCTTGACTCTGATATAATGAAATAAAGCATCTTATTTTCTTACATTGCTAGGGGCTCTAACTAAAAACAACCCCCTGCTGATCTCTGCTGCTCAGAAACAAGGAGTTTTATTGGCTTTAGTTATTGCATTTTATTCAGAGCCTTGTATGTGGGTGCGTGAGGCCGCCGCAGGCACTCGGCGAGCGTTTGCATTCAGGTTGCGTCTCCCGCGCGCTGGCTGCCGCCGTGCTGGAGGAGCGATAGGAGGCGCGTGGTGCAGAGCGGGTGCAGCTTGTTTGTGCAGAGCCAGGGCAGGACCTGGACCGCGGCCCTCGGACGGAAAGCGCAGGGTGTCCCGGGAGGCGCCGTGCCGGCAGGGAAGGGCCATGCGGAGCGCTCGCCCAGGGCCGCGCTCGGCGGCTGTTTGGCCTCCCTGTGTCCCGCAAGGGCCGCGTTGGTGCCGCGGCTCTGGCTGTGCTGTGCGCCCGGCTGCGCGCGGTGCCGGCCCTGGACTCCTTGTGAGCGCAGCCTCCGTCTGCAGCGCAGGTCACCACAGATGTCCCCGATGGGAGAGAAGCCGCAGCTGAGGTCAGAGAGAGATCTGATCTGCCTTCGTGCTGGTTCACACACGAACGTCTGTCTGCCTCATTCTGAATTCTGCTAGGTACCGTAGATATAATAAAATCATCCAAATGGTGAAGATTATGGAAGAAACGGCCAGAGCTTGTCCCCTGCGTTTCAGCAGCTCATGGCTGGCTCTGTTTGTTTCTGCATCAAAACTTGTGCCTGTGTCCCGCCCCGGTGATGCTCCCTGAGCCGGGCCGTGTCCCGGCAGCACAGCCATGACCTGAGTGCGGCGGCTTCTGCCCACGGCCCCTCTGAAGAGGGAAAAAAAGCACCTGCTTGGCCAAGAGCAGCTCTAACCCTGCGTGTTGCGGAGATAATTAGTGTGTTGGGGAAGTGACAGGAGAGAGAATCGAGCAAAGCCAAGGTCAGCATCTGCTAATTGAGACTCAGCACCTTGTGTCAGCCCAAGCGCCGCCTGGGAGTGGAACGAGCCCAGGAACAACCCAGCAGATGGAGATGGAGCAGCCCAGTGGGGTGAGCGGGGTTCTGAGCTGCCTTCCAGCTTGGCCAAGAGAAAGGGCAAAACGAGAGGGAACAGCAGAGGGAAGGCCCAGGCTTTGGCGCCCAGGGGTTCCTGCCTTTGCGATGGAGCCTGAGGAGGCTCCCAAGGAAGGGGATTGCCCAGCAGGAGAAAGGAGCAGTGACAAGGACATGTCTAGGAGGTGGTGGCGCCATGATGGCCCCGTTGTGGTCCCACCGCGGGGCACCGGGGAGCTCAGGGAAGGGCAGAGCTGCAGCTCAGCGCAAGGCCGGTGCTGCGGGTGGCTGCGTTCTGTGCCAGTAAATGTGTTTCATCTCGGTGAGAGAGAAGAGCAGAGCAGGCCGTGAGCCCGGCGGCCAGTGAGCTGTGTTGCTGCTGCCCATCTCTGTGGGGTGAACAGCGCTGCCTGGTACCGCAGAGAGATTCAGCTCCCTTTCTAGACATAAAACGTAGGTGACTGCAGCAGGATTTTCCTTTGTCTGGAAGAGAAGCAGGAGCTGAAGGGCTTTGGCAATGAGGGATGTGGGCAGGAAATGGATCAGGAGCGGGTGCCAGGAGCAGGCCCCATTTGCAGGTCACCCTTGGGGCTGAGCACAGACCGCGCTCCTGGTGGAGTCATTCCTTAAACTCTGACGCAGTGTTAGTAGGTGTCCCTGTGAGGAGCAAACCCCACGTCCGAGCGCCTCTCCTGCAAAGCTCTCAGGCGGCTGCTGGCACCTGGGTGCCCTGCGTCCCCAGGCTGGACGCTTCTCCCCTCTGCACCCTGAATTCCTTACATGCGGTGCAGTCACAACAGATAACGAGATAACCCTTAATGAAGGGTTATTACCGAGATGATTTTAGAGGAAGACAGTTTAAAAACAGTGCCTGTGGTTATATAAGTAAATTTAAATCTGTTTTCTACATGAAGAAGCAGTCAGGGCTGTAACGTGCATCATTTCCACAGCAGCAGCATCCCGGCTTCTTTGCCATCCAGGTGAGTGGTGCTGAGCGGAAAGAGGTC
>VWPW01006100.1:0-24082 GCA_013389825.1 Crypturellus undulatus
GGTATGAATTGGCCAAGAATATAGTTTCATTCTACTGAGATGTGTTTAGGCTGGAAATTAGAAAAGTTTTTTTAGTTTTCAGAGAGTTCAGTTCTGGAGGGACTCTTTAGTAGGAGCACGTGAACTGCTTCTGAGATGATATTCCATCATTGCAGGAAAAGATTTTCTCCGATGGCAGCCTGTGAAGCAAGAGACTGGATTCAGGGATGTGTGAGGACTCTGTCTACCCTGTTCTTGCCTCCCCTCCTGGGGGGATAGAAATTCTGAGTAACTTTAGGTCGCAGAGGGACCTAACATTCTTCCATTTACTCGGGTATGTTGGTTCTTCTAACGTTGATATGAGTCACATGCAATGTATTTGAGAGAAATGACAATTTGGAAATTAGAGCCCTGGGACACTGGGAATGTGGGTTTCATTCCTGTCCCATTCCAACTTGTGCTCTCCAATAACCCACTAAGGCAGCAGTTAAAACTCATTAAGTGCTTTCCCATTTGCTCTTAAAGTATCCTAACTACCTAGTGCTATTTCTAAGCATGGTGCTGTCCTGATATCTCAGTGCCCATTTCCCAGCTCTGCCCATCACACGTCAACTGTTCGACTCCTGCAGGAGTTTCCCAGTGTTTCTTTGGGAAAGTTTCTCATTTGCAGGCTGGAGAGGAGAGAAAAGAAGAGCTCCCAGTCTCGGATCCTGCAGCCGGGTGGGCGCTCCCTGCTCGGAACCACTGGGTCGTCTTCCTTGCAGGAAAATCCTTGAAGGAATAAAGTCTGCAGCTGGATTTGGAAGAGCTCCAACAGCTTGGGTCTCCCTGCCCACCGGGGGTGGCTCTCAGCTGGGATAGGGTCTCTTCTCAGAGAAGGATAAATTCATTTTCCAGGGAGGATTTTCACATCTCCATTTCATTCTTGTGCAGAATGAAAACAGCTGCTGAAACTTCACTTAAAAAATTGGATTTCCACCAGCTTTACCTGAGGTCCTCCTTCCCATTAAGAATTAATAGCATGTGTGAGGGCTGCCCTTCAAGCTGGTGAACATAACGGGAAACAACTTGCTCTGGGCTCCACCCGAGGGGTCAGGGAGGATGAAGGAAGCAGCTGTTCTGGCTGCGGCTTTTTATTTCACCCCCTCATGCTGGAAATATAGTCTGTGATTTCCTCTGAGTGCAGCCAAATCCAGGAGTTTGAATGTCAAACCCTGCAAAGAACAGCGAGTTCGTGGAATGTTTTTTGCAACCGTCAGCTTTAACCCCAAGCAAATGATGGCAAAGCAGCTGGAACCGCTTGGTCCTGGGGCTGCCCAGGACACTTCATTTTCCAAACTGGATGGCTCACGTTAGCTCCACTGGTTGTGCAACCCCATGGCCAGTTTGTTTTGTCTCGGCATGCTGAGAGCCCTGCCATGCTGAAATTCCCTCCTTCTGGAGTTCTGTTCTGCTCACACAGTATCTGCAGAGAAAGGATGGAGCTACTCAAGGATCTAGAAGGTTTTAGGAGCATTGCTGAAGCCCATACAGGCACCTCAGAGAGCAATCCGAGCCTGGTGTTATGCAATACAGTTCTTTCCTACTACAGTGAGGTAGAGTCATGCAGTCTCTGAGTCAGGATTAAGGAAGACCACCCGATGCCTCAAAGCAAACCCTGCAAAACATCCTTGTTTAAAGATCTTGCCTTTATATCCCGGCGTCTCTCTTCTTTTTCTCTCTTTTCCTCTCCTTTCCTTTTTTCCTTTCCTCACAGATTTATCTCTATTGAGATAAATCATATAAATCATCAGTAAGTGCAATCTTGGTTTCACTCACATAATCCGTGCCCTTCATGACTCCCCTTGGTGAAATCACAATTACGTGGCTCTGCTCTTTAACCAGCTGTTTGCTAATGATGGCCCACGTTTTCAGAGGGGTTATGATCGTAGAGAAACTAATAAAAGACCTTGCGAAGCTACACAGTGTTCACAGAAATCCAATTCCTTTTTCAGGGACTTCAGATGTGGCACCGAAGATTGGAACATGGTTTTGAACAGTTTTGCTCAGGGAGATTTGCAATAAATAATAATTTATCTGCTTCGTACAGCTGAGACCACAACCTATAAGCTTTTACCAGTAATCTATGAGAGAGTTGAAAAGAAAATACCTTTCCCCAGTTCATGAACAACCCCATGAATCTGCATCAGAGAGTATTTAGCTTTGCCTAAATATTTGATTTGCCAGGAACATGCACACAGGGTATCACCTCAGCCCACGTAGATACAAGTGTGAGACCTGAACGGTGCCTCGAGGTCCATGTGTAGCATTTCTGCATTGGTTCTGCTGAAACATCTTCTGAAACTCCACTGAATCTCTCTGCTTCTCTAACGCAAGAGTCTGACTATAGCTGAAGAGTCCTACGTTGGGTCACTGGCTGCGAAGCTTCATAAATGATGATTTGAAGAGCTCTGAGGGCCCAAGTGCTGGAGGCGCTGAGAATACTGTCATGCGGTACATATTAAGAAAGGCAGAAAAAGAGATTCCTGTATTNCTGCTTCTCCAACGCAAGAGAAGTCTAACTAAAACTGAAGAGTCCTACGTTGTGTCAGTGGCTGCGAAGCTTCATAAATGATGATTTGAAGAGCTCTGAGGGCCCAAGTGCTGGAGGCGCTGAGAATACTGTCATGCGGTACATATTAAGAAAGGCAGAAAAAGAGATTCCTGTATTTACTGTTCATTGGTACAAGCTGAGATGAAGACAGGCAAAGTGACTGGAGCTGCGCGCTGCCCCACCAAGTGCTGTGGCCTGTGAGGAAGCGCCGGGAGCCCTGGGCTGCCTCGTACCGCGGAGGAGCCAGGCTGGCTGCGCTCAGGCACATCCAGGGATGTTCTGAGGGAGAGCGCGCATCAAATATTCTCATTAGTAAAATGACAGAAAATGCTGTTATGGCTTGAGGCTGCAGCAGGGAACATTTAGTATAAATATTAGGAAAAAACTTTATAATTCCAAGAAGAGTTACAGCAATTGGAATGAACTGTCAGGGGACATTGTGGAATCACTTTTAAGCTTCTAGCTGTCGCTCTGGGAAGATTAAATAAATCCCACTCCATGGCAGTAGCTGGGGTGGTCTGCATGATCCCCGGCACTCCCTTCGGCCTCAAACAATTCTCTGAATGGAAGGAATGGTTTGTTCATAGAGGCTGCTGCTTGGATAATGCACTGACTACTCTTTCAATTATACACGGCACTCCGGGGCAGGGCCTGTGCTTCTCTCCCTCTTTGGAAAGGCTCCAGCACATATTAGGCAGCACCACAATATAAATAATAACAACCCGCAGTCCCCATCGCAGCAGTGGAAGAGCCGTTTTCCTCGGATTCCCTCCTGCGCTGTGGGCTGCAAGGCCAGACAGTAGCCCACTCCAGCTGAGCACTCATTGAAGAACCAGCCTAAGGGCAAAATCTCATGGCTGCAGCACGTGACGTGGGGAGCTGCTGTCAGTACAGCTCCAGTAACTCTTCATCCTCTTCATTTCCATCTTCTCAACAGGCAGCAGCCCTACGGATCGGACTGCGGTACCCGGCAGCCCATTAATGCCCAAGACGGAGGAGGGACACTGTCCTGCCCGGCTGATGGTGGCACAGAGAAAGCAGAGCAGCCCCTCGTTAGGACAAGCTGCTCACCTGGTAGCACTGCACTGGCCAGCAGCAGGTCGTAGAACAGCTGCAGGTGCTGGTTGGCACCTTGTCTTTGAGGTGTCGGATTATGATTTCTGGCATCTTGCTAATCAGCACTGCAGAGCTACTGTAGGTCTCTACCCTCGTAGTGCTCCCACCTGCTCTGCAAGAGCTCTCCTCCCCAGCCTGCTGAATTGCACTGCATAAATTTGGATCCCTCTTGTTAAAACACCGCCCTTCTCGCCAGACTGTGGGGTTTTGCGAAGAGTCAGGATAGCAGCTGAAGCCAGAGTTTCTCTCGTTCACACCGAGTGGGAATGGAGCAGCCAGCAGAAAATGTGGGATGATGCCAAGAAAGAGCATCCCTGGAGTTCCCAGGTCTCTGCTGCAGTGCTTGCAAAGATGAGAGGGTGACTCCTGCAGCACTGCTAAACCCCTCTGACCTCATCGGCTTGGATTGACTCCTGTTCCTTTCTTTATAGGGGCTGCTTTTGCTGCAGTTAGCAGTCTTCCAGCACGCTGCTACCCAATTCATATAGAGGAAAGTAAGACTGGTAGCTGATCCTGGCAGGAAGGGAAAGACTGAGAACGTACACACAGCCCAGTGACTGCCAGCTACATCTCCTGTGCGTGTAAGCCCTAACGATACTAATGTGCTGTGTCTCCTGTTTATTTTTTGGTCATTTGCAGTATCACTTGAGCAGAAAAAAAAATCATTTAGGTTCTGAGAGATGCAGAAGTCCCTCTCTGGTCACCAAGTGGCTTTGTCAGGTGTTCAGGATGCCACATCTGTCTCGCTGGATTGCTCCAACGTGTGTTGCTGAACTGGAAGCAGAGCCGGGAACTCTGCATTTTTTTGGCTGCTGCAGAGTGTCTACAGATTTATAGAGCTATAGCAATAGTATTGGCCACAAAACAATGCTGGCTACAAGACACGCTTATGGTGATACGTAAATAAAAACAGCTTCAAGCCAGACAGAACATTCCCAGGGATGTCAATAGAATCTAATTTTCTAGTTGTAGGGTGCTGGATGACTTACAGCTTCTTGCTTTGGAGCCAGCGCATAGTTCTTAAAAACATAAGTTTACAAAACCCTGTGCAAAAGGGATTCCTCCTCCACCCCCTGCAGGGATGGGCAACTGAATGTAACGACCTTATCCTCAGCGCGGAGGAGATGGGGACTGTCAGGAGCAGAAAGTGCAGAGACGTTAACTGAACTTCCCAGCAACATCAAAACGATGCCCCATCATAACACAGAGGAGAACGGAGCAATCAGGAGTTTCCTTTTTCACAGCAAATTAGAATTAAGGCTCACAGGTGATGCTTATTTAAAGCCTTCTAACCCTTCCTGACCCTTACCTCAAAACTTAGAAATACACAATGCTTTTCCATTAGAAGATTCCCAATCAAACTGGAAATAGCATACAAGTTCCTTCTAGTCTCAGGTCTGACTTTAACCCACAACACCCCACAAAATAGTTAACTTGGGAGATTCTCTGACCTACACTCCTGTGTAGCCCCCTGGCATCTCTGGGGAGGGGGCTGAGCACAGCNATACACAATACTTTTCCATTAGAAGATTCCCCATCAAAGTGGAAATAGGATACAAGTTCCTTCTGGTCTCAGCTCTACCTTTAAACCATAAAACCCCACAAAATAGTTAACTTGGGGCTGAGGAGATTCTCTGACCTACACTCCTGTGTAGCCCCCTGGCATCTCTGGGGAGGGGGCTGAGCACAGCTAATGAGCTCAGGAGAGGCACCTTGGCAGCCTCGTTAGCCTAACGAGGAGCAGCTGTGAAGGGCCATGCCCAGAGACGCCCCAGTTCCTCCAATCCAGGCTGTGGAGTTTCCATCTGTGGCTTTGGCTTGAAGATGGATCTACCAGTAAAGAAGTGTGAGGTGGCTGCAGTGCGAAGGGTGAGGGATACTGGGAACTTCATGGGATTTTCTTTTTGTTTGGCTGTTTTTAAAGCAAAGAGGCAACTACAAGCTCTCTTATAAGGGACTTAACTAGGATCTGAGACCTGCCTCTGTGGCAGGTACCTGCCCTTGGTCTTGGCTCTGAGAGCTGTCCTGCAATTGCAGGTCTTCCTAAAGAGTCAATGGTGATGTGGTGCCAAGGTTGAGTTTGAGTTCATCGCTGTTTGTGTTTGCCTGCTTTCTGGAGCATTTTAGTGTGAGACTGCAGAATTCTTAGAGTTAAATGTGAGAGTGACAAGTGATAACAGCCTTTGCAGCCATTAGATAGTAAGAAGTCCCTTGCAAAAAGAATGAGGGCAAAGTTTTCTTTATTTATAGTAGACTGGGCAAGAAGGAATGAGATTAATCAGATTGTTGGAAGAGAGAGTTTGATGGGACTTTAAGGCAGTGAAGAGAGGCAATAGATTGCATGGGAGCACACAAGGCCTCCAGCATGGCAAAGCTCCAAGGAAAAGCAGAAAAGTGTTGGTGAAGTGCGACTGCGGTGGAGCTAATCCTGCGGCGTGGAAGTGGGGTGAGGGTTTTGAGGAGCTTTGTTCTGAGGTTGCTTCTGGCCTGGGAGATGAAGGGGACTGTTGGAAAAGCCTGTGCTGGTTCGATCCCTCTTGCCCCGGGAATCCCACTGTATCTCGGGGTTGGTATCAGTGGGAGCAGAGTTAAGCCGCCTGTGCACACCTCGTCCTCACTTCATGAACGCTCTGACATTGCAGCTTTTGACGTGGGGTGACTTTGTTCCCTCCAGAGCAAGGGGTACAGCCCGGAACAGCGGATTCCTTTATTTTCTTGTTAGCCTTTTTCTGATAGTTCTGTAGTTCTGAAGGCTTCTCTGTGACAGATGTTCTTGCTCATATCTTGCTTATTAATATTCCTATACAACTCGGTAACACGTTTCTGCTGCTACGGTGCTGCCTGACAGCTTACATTTGCAGCGTGTCGAGCCAAGATGTGTAGAAGCCCTGTCTGGCTCCATTCCTCCCTTATGGCCTGATTCAGAGGGAGCAGAGAGAGAAATAATGATGCCAAGACAATATGTTTGGCAAGCGACTTCTGTCTCCCATGGCAACTACATAAAATGTTTTTAAGTGAGCAGGAGCTAGTATTTTTTTCCTATTCGGGCATCTTTCTTTCTCTGGATCCTTTCCTGCAGCTGGGATTAAGCTGTGTGTGTTTTTCTGCTTCTCAGCAGGAGCACCAAAGTTAGGAGCGGTGTTTCCAAAATTAGATGGGTGTTTTTGAGGGGCAGGGCTCTGGCTGTGGAAGACCTGGTAGAGCTCAGCCAACTGCCTCCTATATTCACCTTGTTCCAGGCGTGGCAGAACAGCTGGAGCATCTGGCTGCTCTTCGGAAGGGTCATCCCCTTGAGCGGCAGCTTGGAGCTCGGACGGGCATGGGGACAAGGGGAGGAAATCAGGGCACTGCTGTGAGGAGGGGGAAACGAAGCACCAAGTTGTCTCTGCTGCTGTCGGAGGCCAGGAGGGAGGAATGAGCTTTTCGTTTCATCCTGCCTGGTGCTGGACGTGCACCTTGTATGTGAGCCTCTCCTGCGGGCACACAGGGCTGGGGAGCTGGCATGGGGCCAGGGGATCTAATTCTGAAACGGTCCTCAGGTTTTCTCTCCCTGGGTTCCCAAGGAGAGCCACACAGGCGAATATTAACCCCGGGACAACTGCTGCTTGCCAGTCCCAGCTGTGCTTCTCATTAGCAGAAATCTCCAAAGTGCTGACTCTCTCAGATGAGGAAATAGTAGCGCTCTGACGACACGGCCCCACCTCTGAGCGCCCGGCCAGTCAAGACATGGAAATATCAGTGCAGCGAGGCCGCTTGCACCGCGCTGTTTATTTGTTTGGCTCTGCTAACGCCTGGGCAGCGCCGTCCGAGCCAGCCTGTGTTTTGCATGAGCCCCAAAGAGGGAGAAAGACCTTGACAGTTGACTTCCTTCCAAGCTGACCTGTCTGTTCCAAGAAATAGAAACTTTCCATGCTGTATAAAGCAACTGGCGCTCTGCTTGTTTACAGGGTCTCATATGCAACTCCACGCACTGCGTTTTACAGGGGGTAAATCAAAGTGCAGAGCTGGCTCCCAGCTCTGTCCCAGCCCTTGCTGTACCCACCTGCATGGGAGACACCTGATTGGTGTGACCCAGGCAGGGAAAGAAGAAATAAAGGGAAAATGGCAGGTTAGGTAGTAGTTTCAAGGCAAGGATTGTGAAGTGGGTTTGGGTTTGCAAATGCAGGTCATAGTGTGCCCTGAGAGCTGCTCTCTTCATCCATCTGTGCAGTAGATAGATTCGTGTTCATAATACCTGAATATCATCTGTATGCCGGGTAAACAACGGGGATGGGTGGGATGGAGCAGAGGAGGAAAACGGGGCTAAATGTAAAGGGATTGGGGACGTGCAGGGAGTTCATTACTGGAAGTGCCGCAACCTCAGTCCCACAGTGTCTACTTGAACGTTACTGAGGAAAAACAGTCTACTGAACCCCATGTTCCAGCTGGCATTTATTCTGTACGAAACGGCTGCTGCCGTTTTCCTCTTCGGTAACACAAGCACCAAAAGGATGGTCCCATCCAGCCTGGGAAGGAATTGTCAGGGGCAGGCTGATATCCAAAGGATGGGAAGCCATCTGAGCAGGCTGTTAAGGGGGACGTCTGCCAGAAACAGAGGTTGCCAGTTAGTTTTTGGGGTGTGGGGAGGCAAGGGCAGTTGCTGCATCTCACTGACGTCTTTTCTAAAACACGAGTTCCTTTCTCATGGTATAGAATGAAGGCAGCGCAGACTGCCTGCCCTTGGAAACTGGAGAGGTGTCTCTGTCTTTGGCTATAAAATGCTTTTGGCCATTGAACAGACAGTAATGGGACTTAGATGGTCCTTGTTCTTCAGGCCTGGATGGTTATGGGTGCCCAGAGCCTTTCCAGTCTTGCCACTGACCCATAATTAGCATGGGACAGGGGGAATTATACGTCAGCAGTCTTTAACAGCTGCCTAGTGGCCTATGGAAATAGCAATATTGGGCACCACGCAGTTTCCATGGGGTCAGATGTCGGCACCGCAGATCCATCACAACTGTCATCCTTATTGGCAGCCTCTACAGAACAGCTGGGTCCGAGGGAAACCTTAAGGAAGTGCAGGTGTGCTGGCAGGCTGGCGTGGTGGAAGGTTGGATTTGCTTCCTTTGCTGTTGTTATTTCTGTAGAAAGAAATAGTCAGGCTCCAGTGTTGCTATTCTTATGCCTCTTGAGAACGCCGCGTTGCCTGGACCATGGGGAGAAGCCATATGGCTGGGCTGAGTTGCTTCATGTCCACTTCCTGGGGAGAGAAATAAGTAAAATAACATGGAGCCAAATAAATATAGTACCCAAGTCCCCAGACACAGGTGGAGGACACTTATTTGGAGAAACAAATTAGCAGTGAGCGGTGCCTGTAGGTAGGTGGGCATGTTGAGGTCAGTTTGTAATAGATGGTGGGAGAGGGAGACTCCAAGTAGGTCCCACAACTCATCCCCTTCCACCTGTGTCCATACAAACTTCCTGAAATACTCCTTTCTTTGCAAGTAAGAGCATGATATGGATTTGTGAAATGTGCTTAATTTGCACTTTGAGTTAGCAGGGCTTGTGTGCAAGTTGGATGAAGTAGCATGCATCACTAATTAAATGAATTAAAAATGTTGTATCAACTGTACATAGCAGATGGCGTGTATGGTCTGCTTGGACCTCTGATCTGGAGGGTCCTGCTGTGGAGAACTGCAAAGTTGTGATGTCAGAAAGTTGCTGATTTGGTTGTTAAATGTAATATCATTACAAGGGGAAAAATGATGGATCGCAGACAACCTTGGGGCATTTGTTGCCTACAGAATGGCATCATTTTCACTGTGAGAATAGATGCTTTCAAACAGTTCGTGTGTGAAATATTTGTTTTCTGCTTTTATTTGCATGAAGCTCATGAGGAGAAACCACACTGCTTTATCTTTCATCAAGATGGGATTTATTTCTTCACTGACATCTCAAATGGCACCAGGGATGCAATAACAGTTAATTATCTGGGAATGCCTGTGCTGCGAGATGCTTGGGTTCTCTGGCAATAATAATTAATCTACCAATTGGATTCCCATATGGCTTAATTCTGTAAGTCCTTAGGCTCCAAACCTGTATAACACAGGTTTGTATGGTGAGCCCAGTATCTGGCTGGCTGGGAGGGGAACAGCCCACCAGCGCATAGTAAACTCTCTGTTCACCTCTTTTTCCATTACTTGCCTCTAAAACATCAAGTTTTTAGCTTGTTGTTTACGTTGTTTCTGCTGAAAAGACAAAAGTGTCTGAATGTTCTGCTTCAGTGTTTTTGGAAAACAATTTAAAGAGGTATGGAAACATCTTGACACTTTTGAAATGTAGTGATGTTGATCTCAATTTAAAATTGCGAAGTAACTCTTCCTTCCCTGGCCTCTGCCATCCCCCATTTCAGAGGTTTTCAGTATGGTAAAACAGCCTGCAAAGTGAACGACTAGCGGGAGTCACATTTCACTTTTTTAAAAAATCATAAAGCATTTTCTATTCTCTCCTGGATAAACACAAAACTGAATTTTCTAGATATTTTTTCAGTTTTGCAATGGGATTGAAAATTCAGCTATTTGCCCATCTGTGATCATTTTCAAGTGAATGTGAAATACTGTAAGTCTTTGCAAGGTTGAAACCCAAATACTGTGCAGCTCTACTGCTGTGTGTAGTCCCATTAAACTGCAGTAAATTTGGGTCTTTTAGCCAAAGAGGTGAAAGTTCATAGGTAGAGAGAAGAAAGGCTAAAATGTCATTGTTGTCTACAAAGGCCTCAGATCTGGCATTTGAATTTGCTGTATCACTTCAATGTAGAGACTTGGTCAAAGTTAGGTTCCAAATAGTTCTTTTTCTTTCTTTCTCTTTTATTTTTTGCCTGCCATGTGTTGGCTGGTATGTAAGTGCCACTGTTGACCTTACCAAAAGAAATGAATAGGTGCTCTTATTCAAACCACTCTTAATGTGGTTGACTTTGTACCTCTGAAGTCTTCTGTGCCCCTATAAAAATCCACCTACATTTTTTTAAAGCAAGTCCTTATGAACAGCCCTACAATAATAAACCTCTGTGTGCAGTAACTGCAGTAAACAAAATGCTGTGCGCCCTAGACAAGCTCCAAAATAATAAGGTAGTTCATCTGAAAACTGCCAATGTAGTGATGCAGTGGAAGCACCTCAGGAAGGAAGCAAATAAGTTGCTGGTTATGACCATAAAGAAACCATTAGGAACAATAATATCTTTAAAAGTGGTATAATGTGTTTCAGTGCTGATTGAAAAATGTCAGAAAAACTGTGATGGGAGGAAAGGGTTGCTGAAATACTGGTTTTTCAGTGACTTTTCATTTTCCAGGCATCTCTGTCTTCCTTTAATGATTCCCAGGGCTTCTCAAGCACTCGGCAATGGTCCTGGGTCACCTCCTCACTTCCCTGTGGTGGTTGCTCCAGTGACTCCCCTGTGCTGCCCATAGGAGCTTGAATCCAGCAGAGCCCTCTCCAAACGGTGGCCTGGTAGGAGTGGGGTGAGCACGTGGCATACAGGGTCTTAATACCTATTTGCTATCATGCAATTAAATCTATCCAAGCCTCATCTGTAATGGGGAATTTGAAGTGCAGCCCTGGTTTGAAATGGTCGTAATTATTTGTGGTGAAACTTCCCTTACTGGATAATTCCTCTTCTCAGGGTAAACAACATCTCCAACTTCTAGGTTGACATCATTTTATGATGTCAACAGTGCTGAATCCTTAAAAGTGAGGAGGTGCCAAAACCAGACACAGTAGAAGAAACTAACATTGAGCTCTAGCGCTGCATTGGGCTCTAAATGCTGAAACTGTGGTTGGAGAGTTGTGTTTCGCAGAATGGGGACAGGCTGAGAGGGATGTGCTGTCTGTCACTGACAAAACGCTGTCAGATACCTCCTGGCACTCGATGCAAGTTGGTGTCAAAACAGACTAAATATTCCTGCTGGAAGGAGAAGGGAGCATAGAGAAAGAAATGAAAGAAAGGAGAAAAGGGGAGAGAGAGCCTATCAGTTTGCCCGAGCATGTTTGCTTTGCTTTCCAACGTGAAATACAGGCTATTCCAAGCATCTGCTAGCAGGGATTTTGACAGGAGTAGTAGGGAGGTGTCTACAGTCGCCTATCGCAGCGCTGCCAAGTTGTGTGTAAGGGAGTTAGCTATAGGTCATTGTAGCTTCACGTTCTTCTGTGGAGCTGAGCGTTGTAGCTGCAGCTCTAGCATGGATCCAGCAGCAGCGTTGGGGCCCCTCAGCCTTGGGGAGCCCATGGTTGCATTAGGGCAGAGTTAGCTCATGAGCTGGGCTGGCTGGCAGTGGAACGGACTCTCCTGTCCGCTCTCATGATGAACCAGCATCATGAGATGTTGGCAAGCCGAGGGTGACGCTCCTTTGGGGCAGTGCCCTATGGTCTGTGGCCCTTTGTGTTCCCTGAAGGGCTGGAGATGCAGAAGGTGATGGACTCCGGAGCGGCATCCAGCACCCTGCGAATCCAGCGTTAGGAAAACAAATGTAGGAGGCAAAAAGACCATTCTAAAGCCAGGGGAAAAGGAGAAAAAATGCCAGTGATGGAAAACAGGTCACCCCAAGTCACGTTGTGCAACTTCTCTTGGCCGAGCTGCTAGTTAGTACTGAAAGCATCTGAAGGGACAAGGGACAAGGCCATACCTCGGGGGCAGAGCCGGCTAGCTGTTATTTTCGGGTCCCTTCGTCAGAGCTATGATCCCAGTTGGAGCCATGTGTGGGCTGCTCCGCTCCCTCCTGCCTGCGCTGTCACACGACAGGGAATTTACTGCTGGAATGTCACCAGGATGCATAAACATGGCAGAGGGAGCCAGCTGCCCCCCTGCCGCCGCGGCCGCTTCCTGCGGCTTGGCCGCTGCTCCCCGGCCGAGGAGCTGCTGTGTCACCCCGGGCCGTTGCCAGCAGATTTATGGAGAAGCACAACCTTGGCTGCTGCCTTTCTTCCTTAGTTTTCCTTTTTAGCCTGACTGCAGTGTGTCCAGAGCAGGCCCCGCTGCTAGGGCTGCAATTCCCAATTCATGTGCTGCAACACGACTGTCCAACCAAGCACGCGTTTAATTAAAACCCATGAAATGCAGTTTAAATAGGTTGATCTAGACCAGGCAGTCGAGCCTGCAGCCCCAAGCTGTGCGTGGTAGGGATGACTCTCCGTGTTTTCAGGCTAAATTATAACCACGTTACATGCCACACAGCTCTTCCTGAAACCAAGTCAAGTTCGAGCCTTGAAGTTGGAGCAGAATGAATAGACGGCATCTTCGGGGAGTGGGTCCAGCAAATGGCTCGAGAAACAAAACAATAAAGAAAAACAAAACGTGGGCTAAGCGCTCTCAACTGCCTCTGCTTTGTGTCCAAAGGCTGGAGCGTAATTTGAAGTGACTTATTTGAAATCCTGGCTTGGTGTGGGTAGCTAAAGCCATTGGGTATTTTGTTTACTCGTCTATAGAACATGTTTCTGTTCACTTCTGGCACCGCGCGCGGCTGCTTGCTTAAACACGCCTAGGAGGAGAGGCTGTGTGAAAACACTCTGAAAATCAATAAAAAAATAGTCATAAGGCTGAACAAACACTGCTGCTCAGAACAGTCCATGATCTTCGGCACCAAGATAGGAGGTTTTTTGGCTAGCTCTGGATCTGTTCACTTATTTTGGCGATCAGGAAAATATGCGAGGGTATGTAGGGAAAACTGAAGTCTGGAAGAATCCAGGTCTAAGACCACAGTTAGTATCCTGGACCTGGTTTTGTTAGAAATAAAATTGCTTCTTGATGGGTTAGTTATCCAACAAAACTATTGATTACCTTTTTTTCCCCAACATACTTTGTTTTTTACTCTTAACATAAATTTTTCAATATTTCTGAAAACAGGTTGATTTTAAAAGTTGATATTTTTTCTTTAAGTAACAGAAGTTTGGAGGTTTAGAAAGTAAGATGCATTCTACTAAAGAATGGCAATTTTTTACTGAATATATATTTTAATTAATGGTTGTGATCATTTTTGGATATAGTCATTGCACATCCATAACAATTCAAATGTAAATCAGGGATGTACAGTAAAACTTTGATCAAAAAAATGGAGCATATTGTAGAACGAAACTTGAAAACTGTGAAACAGAGCAGCAAAGCACAGCCTAGGCACGTTATGGAAAGGGTTGTAAGGCTTAGAGGCCTTCCAGAGACAAAAGGGTCACTCTTCAGACAATTTTACAATAATTTTTTTTTCTATGGAACATGTTCTTGCTTTTGCCCATGCTGTGAGACTTTCAGGTAACTTTATATGTGAGATATTGAGATTGTTTGACATTTTATCCATGCTGTGTTTGCATGCCTGTGTACACACACACATGTACTGAGCCTGGAATATAGGAGATGGGGGGTGCAAAGGAAGGGAAAACAAGGAGCAGCCCAGATTAGTGTTTGCAGACGGAAACTGCCAAGTGCTCCGCGATTTATGCTCTCCCCAGCACTGATGTGGGGCTGGCATAATGCATCCCAAGGCTTGCACGTGTAAATTCACTTCTGATTCTTTAGTACGTGCACAGCAAGGGACTGAATTTTAAATTTAAGGAAGGGGTATGAGCAGACCTTTGTGTGTAGCCTGGAGAACTAATGCTATGCTGGGGATGGAACAAGGAGCAAATGAAAAAAATTCTTAGCAATGTCTTTTTGAGGGAATGAGTATCAAAAAGCAAAAACAGGCTAAGGGATTAGATTTTCCCACAGCCATGCACTACTTTGCTTAAATAAAGAGCAAAATATAAATTCTCTGCATGTAAAATGCACCTTATTCTAAGACCAACTTGGTCATCTGACAATTTGAGCTGGAGGGTGGCCAGCCCAATTGGTGCATCTCCCGTCGAGTGTTTTATGTGGAAATAACTCTTGATTAATAATGTTCAATGGAGTGGAAGGAAAAATAATTAGAAAACATTTTAAAGCTCCCTTTTGAATGTAATATGTGGGCAGTGACTTTAAGCAACCTGTTAGCTTCAGCAGTCTCGGAGATGAGTAATGCATGGATGAGCTCAAGGGCAGAGCTCGTATCAGCACCTGGGGCTGCTGCTGGTGCGAGGAGGCGATTGCTGGGTCTTAACAAGCGTGGGCTTTCCGGCACTGAGGCTGAAGCACCGCGTTTGAAGCACCTCAACGATTTGTTTATCGAGCAAGTGGTACCAGCCACGACGTTGCCTCGGGGATCGGTTCCTCTTGCGCTGCTGCATCGGTCCTTGATGCCTCCGTGGTATTAACGCCCCTGCCCATCCTCTCAAAACGCTGTTAATGAGGCAGTGCTGACACATCCAACACTGCTGAATAGTGGTCGTGTGGAGGAAAGCAGACTTGGGAAATACAGGGATAGAATGAGGGGGAAGAAGACATTTTTTTCCTGTGGAAAGATGATCAACTGGAGCTTCTAGAAGTGACTGGGGAGGAGAGGAAGAGGGGAAGAATAGTTTACAAATGGGGCAAAGGACCCTCTGTTCGTAGCAGCTAATTGTTACTTGGTCAGAGAGGGCTTTGGGAGTAGGAATCTGCTCCTTGATCTGGCTCTTAGCAGCTTCGAGCTCAGGATTGCTTTCAAGTGAGCAGTAAGCGTAATCGGATATGCATGTACATATTTGCTTTTTATGTCTTTGCTATGAGGAAAGGTTGGGAAGGAATCACTCATGGGTAATTCCGCAAATGTCCCAAACACGTTGAGAAGCTCTTGCTATCGGTGCTTGATTGGCTTGGGTGCCTTGGTGTTTCTGCCATCAGAGACACTTGGTAGAAGCCACATCTAAGGGTTTCCAAGAGGGCTTCATTGTTGGAGTCCTGCTGATTTTATTATGCGTTTCCCAAGGCGAGTGGTGGTTCCCTTTAGCCGGGCAAGCCACTGCCTTCTGCTCTGCTTGTTCTGGCTGAGCAGAAAGTAACTAGTACCTTTAATAACCATAGAAGAACTAAGGGGAACCAAGTTGCTGAAAGTGACCTCAGCTTTCTCCTCCCTTTTGGACACGAAAGATAAAACTTGCCTGAGTCAGCACTGTGGGCCATTTACACAAGCATAAAGTCTCACTCTTGGAAGGAGAAGTGCTGTTTTGTGCATAAAACCCTTCTCTGGTAATCAAGAGCTCTAGATTAATTTCTAGGCTCTGATACTAGTCCCTTGAGAAAACTAGAGGCTCTCTCCTTACTTTAGCTAGCAGTTTTGTACTTGTCCCTTCCTCCTCGCTCTGGCGCTGTTTAGTCTGAGCACTCGAGGCACGGCGTGTCCGCATGATGTTTGTGTAACGCACTGGCCGGTGTTACATGTCCACATCTGGGCCTGATCTGCAGAGGATATTGGTCTCTTATAGCTCCCAGCTGCCTGGCCTGGCTTTCCACCTCGAGCTCGGGTGAATCCTGCTTTTATTGCTCCGCTGGTCGCTGTTTCAACTCTGGCATTTGCCAGGATGGCATCTGCCACATTTGTATGGAGCTGAGCAAAACCAGCGCCGATGTCCGGGAGAAGCGCTATGGCAATAGAAATAATAAGAGGGAAGTGGGAATAAGGACTGCACAGCTTGGCTTTGTGCTGATCACTGGTGGGAGAGCGCGATGTCTTCCCCTGCCAAGTGTTTTTCCAACCTCCTTTGCTACTTTTTTGTTCCCTCCTTATCGCTATTGCAGTGCGCTCGTAGGATCTCCCGCCGCTCGCCCCGCTGCGCCCAGCCCTCGGTCCATCCGCAGCCCCTCCGCAGAGGCGGCTCCCGCTCTGCCCGCGCTCCCCGGCGCGCCGGTGCAGCCGAGCAGGACGCCGGGGTTGGTTTTCTCCCTGGGAGTGACTCAGGGGATTTATGTGTGGCTGGGCGCCAGCGGAGCAAACGCGCTGTCCGTGCGCGTTAGCGCAGTGCCAGGGCCTTCCTGGGCACGGTAACTTTCCTCTCCTGGGCTGCTGCGTGCCAGGGAGGGAAGAAGGGCTGAAAGGAGGAGGAGGAGGAGGCAGGCTTGGATCAGCTGTGTGCCCTTCTGCTGGCAGTGGGCAGGTATTTCTCCAGAAAACAAATAAAGGTCTCGTTGTCTGGCAGGTGTTCTCATCCCTTGCGTGCTGCTCTGCCTCCCGGCTCATCGCAGCTGCCCTGGAGGCCGTTTAGGTAGAGGGAAGATTTGGTATGTGAACCAGGAGGGGAACGGAGGCTGCTGCACGGTGAGCTGAGCCGTGCACACACTCATGACACAGCTCCGTGCTCAGGATGAGTAGGGACAGCGTGAAGAGCGTCAGGGCTGGTGTCACCCAGCAAAGTGATCTGCAGGGCAGAGCAGGGAGGGGAATTTTGGCCAGTGCTAGAGACAGATTTGTCACCCCTCCTGTCTGCAAATGCTGCCTTCGGAGCAGATCAGCTTTNTCTCATCCCCTGCGTGCTGCTCTGCCTCCCAGCTTCATCGCAGCTGCCCTGGAGGCTGTTTAGGTAGAGGGAAGATTCGGTATGTGAACCAGGAGGGGGACGGAGGCTGCTGCACGGTGAGCTGAGCCGTGCACACACTCATGACACAGCTCCGTGCTCAGGATGAGTAGGGACAGCGTGAAGAGCGTCAGGGCTGGTGTCACCCAGCAAAGTGATCTGCAGAGCAGAGCAGGGAGGGGAATTTTGGCCAGTGCTAGAGACAGATTTGTCACCCCTCCTGTCTGCAAATGCTGCCTTCGGAGCAGATCAGCTTTCCTGTTGGTGGGAATGGGGTCATGTTCTCCTCCTGCCTCTGCGCCCATTGAAATGCAAGGCCTCAAGCTGCACTATACACAGAGTGGTTAATGCCTCAAGTATAAAGTACGATCCTGCAAAGCCATGGTCTTGCCCCTCTTCTCTAGTAAAACCCCTATCATCTCCTGTAACAATGTTATTGCTCTCAGTTTGGGCACAGGAGGAGGCTGAAGGGCTCTTAAATTTGTTCAGTGTTGTATAAAGCGGCATAGCTCCTTCCCAGGAGATGTGTATTTAAAGAGCAAGGTAATCCATCACAGTGCCACCTGCTACCGTTATGTAGACACCTCATCCGAGCGGCTGAAGGATCTGTAAATTTATGCTTGTTAAAGGAAACACAGCCAAGCTTAACCAAAATGTGTTTTTTTCTTGAGGTTAGTCCATTCATATTCAGCTACCAGGTGTTCAACGTTCATCCAGGGCCAGATTTCAATACTCTGTGAACACAGTTTAGTGCCTTGCATGCCTCGCTGCCCCTGCAATGGCAAAGGATCGATCCGCATGAGCAAGCAGTCTGATTTTGGCAGCTGCCGTCTGACATGGTCAGACCTACCACCTGCACATGAAATGCAGCAAGGGACACTTGTCAACAATGCCAAACAGTGATCAGAAAAAGTAGTTTCTGATCCTGAAAAAGGAGTAACTCCTATTTCCAAGTGCTGGTAGACATAATTTGTGGTAGGGATTATTATTATTATTGTAACTGAGCCATACTGGGAGAGAGACAGGGAAGAGGAATGGGATGCCCATAAACACCTTATGACCCACCGAGACAGCAGCAGTGCGGGTCTTCTCTCAGCCTGAGTGTTACTCTTACTGGTGCCATCAATATACATGATGTTGAACCCATTGCTAGCCTCTGCTTGCGCATCTTGCAGGAAGATGTCATAACACCAGCCTCAGGAATGAGGAAGCTTAAATATATGTTTTCAAAGCTCTTAGGAATCCTCAGGAGGGCAAGTGCCACAGATGTCTCTTAATACAGAGCACCTTGGCAGCAGAGCATGTGTGCGAGGCGTTTGGTTCTGCTTAAACTTGGAGCAAGCGTCATTACAGGTAGTCAGTCGTGCTCAGTAAATACAGAGGACTGCAAAAAGGAAACACAAATCTTAGTAGACTGTGAGCTGATAACAGCATCTGCCCTGATAACTGGAGAGAGCAGGATGATTTGGCCACAACTACAAGGTCATGAGGGCCATGGTGCTGGGTCTGTATGCGATGGGGAGACACGGGCAGAGCAGCACAAAGCTGGCTGGTTGGTGGCCTGAATGGGACTGAGCGGACAAAAGGAGCCGTGTGTTAGTGCTCCAAAGCTTATAGATCAAGACAAGAAAAACAATTGCAGGTAGCAGCTTCTCCCTTGTTTCGTGCTGTTGTGAATGCTTGTCTCTGCAACCAGCCCACGGGATGAAAGCGGGTGAGAAACAAGGGCTTTCCAAAGCTGCGCTCAGACTCACGCGGGGAGGAAATGCACAGGGTGTTTGAGAGCTGGCTGAAGGAAATGTTCTTAGCATTTTCCTGCCTTTTCCCCCAGTGGCTTCTTTCCTTAACATCCAAGTCTTTAAGTAAAACTTAAGTTCTAATGCAACAAAAATATAATTCCTGTCTATTTTTAGCAATTACATTGATTGCATAAACTAGCCAAATAAACAGTGAATGACTGTGGTCAGGAAGCTCAAACAGGCTTTGGATCTTGAGCAGAAATAGATGTGGGCTTATCCACCCAAGAGCTCATAGAGCACATTTCTTTCACTCTTTTTTCCTGGAACTATTATGATTTCAGGATTTTGGGATCATGTATAAATAGAACTGGCCAGCAGACCTGGCCAGAGGTTTGGAAAGATTGTTCCAAGAACTTTTTTTTTTTTTTTTTTTTTAATAATAACTTTAAAATCAATAAAACTTCTAATGTTTAATAACTAAAACATTATGGGGTGGCATTTTTTTCTCTTTTCCTTGTGAGTTTCCCGGATGTTAAGATAAAGTCCGGTAGTTATTGGGACACTCAGTCCCACCCTTTTAGAAGAAAAAACCTTAAGTAAAGTTGGAGGGATGAACAGTTTGAACCACAGCAATAGGATGATAAAGCGAGGGAAGAGCAATATCTAAGTTGGCTTTTGACAAAACGTTTAATTGCTGGTCTGTAACGCTGGGGTTTCAGTGCTTGAGGCATTTAAAGATGGATTGCCCAAAGCCTTGGAAGTAGACAAATACTGCAGTGAGTTTAGAGGGAAGATAAACACGTCAGGAGCCAGTAGAGACTTTTCTGTTTCTAAATTTGCTTCCTCCTTGGACCAGCTCCCTGGTAGAGCTCTTTGTGCATCCAACCATAGGATGAGGTGACTGTGATGCTCATCAGCCAGGAGAGCTTTTCTCTTATCTGATAAACTTTTGAGATTATTAGATGCTTCGTTCCTCCTAACTTCCAGTACTACAGATCCTGTCTTAGCAGAAATGCTTGTCTTTAGGGACTAGAAAAGTATGCACTAAATAAAGGTTCCTGGGCTGCCAAAAATATAATAACGAATAGGCTGGAATGTCAGGGAAGATGCCTCAGTGTTTCTTTTTCTCTTAGTCGATAGCAGAAGGACTGGATATGCCGTGGGACCTAGACACTTCAGTGCTCAGTGTACTTCATAGGCACTGGACAACTGGAATTGAGCCCTGGTCCTGCTTTCCCACATCCTGCAGTGTGATCTTACCCGCAAAAATTATTGGTTGAGAGGGCAGCAGAAGCCAGTAGTGTGCTGACTGCTGTCCTTCTAGCTGGGGACTTTGTGGCAGACCTCGTTCATGATGGTTTTCACAATATCTGGCAGATGAGTTTTATAGATTAAGTTCTCAAGCAAATCTCCACTTTTATGTTTTGCAGGAGTCTCAAGGGCTTCTCAGTAGATCTGTGATGTCAGGATTTAAAGCGTGTGTGATGGTCAGCAGAAGTGTGGGCACTGAGGTGGTTCATAGGCACAAGCCAAAACATGAAGATTTTGGGCAGCAACTGAGTGGATCTCTGAGCTTGGAGCAGGCAGTGAGATACGAGCTCAACTGACCCCTAGGTGAGGAGGAGACTATTTATACATATGCAATGAAAGAGAATAGACTGTACTGTATGTAACAGCTTTACAAAGTGGTTCGGATATAAATATATTCATTCCATTAGGTTCTTCCTTCCCAGATGACAGCTCCCTCGGGAAGGCTTCATGGCAGAGTCTATAGATCAAAGTCATATACAGAAAGGTTAGGCTAAAGGTGCATTTGGGGAGAGAGTTCCCTCCTTGGCCACATTCAGCAAGGCCAAATCAGATCAAGACTCTCTTTCCCTGACTAATGTTCAGAAATACCTGGGGAGGGATGTATTGTAGCCATGCATTGAATTGGCAGAGAACTGCAGTGACACTAAAAGCACCTGTCTGTTACTGCAGATACGACTGGGAGGATCCACTGCTAGAGGGGATGTCGTGCACTAAGGTTCACCCAGTATTTACCAGTCTCTTTTGGCTGGCTGGTAAATGTTCCGAACCCAAATGCAGACACATCTTCAGTGGCAGACCAACTTTAAAGATGCTGATAAAATGATAGGAGAGCAGTTGGCTCCTTTAACCATTCTGTTGTTGCCAAAGGTCTCATGAAATGAGGATTATCCACCAGTTCTGGCACCCTTTGGGTTCGGATCAGCCGTGTTGCTGCAGCAGTGAGGGCAGCGGTCGCATGCACGTGCCCACATGCTGGTGTTCGCTTGCTCGTGTGCCTGTGTATGTAGGGAGACTACACGTGGCCTTCTGTGCTTTAACTTGCTGCTTCCTGCTGACGGCTGTATGTGCAGTGAAAGGTGCAAGGCGAGCTGAATTTAAGCTTTATGTGCAGTATTATGAGTCCCTGGGGGCTCTTTGGAACCCTGGCACGCTCAAAAACTAAATTGCAAACCCATTTAACCATATCTGGTGACGTGGCTCCATTAGGGCAAAAAGTTAGCTTTGAAAACCCTTAACTTTTCCGCTTCCTCTGGGTGGAGAACATTAGCTGGCTGTTTGTCCTCTGTATGCCCTCTTGTTTGGTAGTAAAAAGAGTCCAGAGTGACAAGCACAGAGTTGAATCCTGCTAGTAAGAGGCATCTCTTCTAGCTTATTTACTAAGTCATAAGATGACGTGTCCCTCAGGAACTCGGGTCCTAAATTACTGAGAACTTTTGAAGACTCTGATATGCACTTGATGAATAAAAAAAAAAAACTAAGTGGGCTTAACTTCTCAATGGCAGAAGGATCGTGAGATCCTAGTCTCTTACTGGTAAGTAGCATCATGATGTATTTATGTAGCACCAGTATAAACAGTATTTTCCAGTGAGCTTCCCCACTTGAGCCAGAAGTGTTTTGGAAACAGAAGTTGAAGTGTCTAGAAACATCCTCTTCATTTGAAACCTGCCATCAGTCCCTTCACATCAGTGCTGTATAAATATCCTGTGGATGTAATGCGAAGGGACAGCTCGATGCCAATGTCCCAGACTGCTGACACAAACTACAGACTTGGAGAACCGCTCACTGGGGTCAGCCAAGTTTTCCATGGACTAGGGAGGCCTGGGGCAAGATTGGGGGCTGCCTTAAGAAATGGCTCTTGAAAATGCAAAGTGGAGAGGGGAGAGGACCCTGTTCCTCAGCAAACACAGTTGGAAGCAGCAGCTACTGCTAGGGGATCCTTTAACTAGACCTGGTTTCCAAACAGGCCTCCACTCGTAAGAGGCAGATTCAATTTCATTTGAAACTGGAATGGGCAGTAAGTTCTAAATAATAAGTAATGTTCCTATAATTGCTACTATTCTTGAGGCAGTTGTCTTTAATTTTCCACAGTCGCTGCTAAGTTTCCATTGTGGTGAAATAACCCAGCGTGGCTGACAGGAAGAAACAAACAGGTCTCCTGTCCTTTCAGATCCCAGAAAAGCTGGCTTAGGGCTTTAACAAGGAAGGGCAGAATAAGCAGAGAGCTTTAGCACAGGGAAGATCCCTGCTGAAATAGGGAGAGTTTGGAGAGCTTCCGTAGGGCTGTGAGAAAGGACAATGCTCAAAGCTATGAAGTAGCTTCCATAGATTCCATAGAATCATTATGGTTGGAAAAGACCTTCAAGATCATGAAGTGATGAAGATCAGGGAACTATTGAAAGGGAGGGAAGTCTAGTTGTGACATTGGGTCACATAAAAGGGTGGATTCAAATTCCATAAAGCCCACAGACATCTGTGATTCATTGAGGACATGATCAGAGTTGAAAGTGTGTTTAAATCAATCCCCAGATCAGAATAGAGCTGGATGTTCAGATGCCATAACTCCAGATCTTTTTTTTAAATTCAGGACCCACTCTTTATCTATACCTAACTAAGAAATCATAGAGATGTAGCTTTGGAAATCCTAAGGAAAATCAACTACCAGCAGCTGTTCTTCAAAGCACCAGCTGTTGTTAGAGATAGTCCCGAGAAATCTTGAAGATGGTAAGAGAATAACCAGGCTAAAGCTTGAAACTTCTAAGCTAGGTTATCAGTTATCATCTAAAGCACTCCAGCTTATACCCATTTGTAACTTTTTTTTCCCAACATCTGTTGCTTATTTTTAAATTATTATCTATGTCTCTAACTCCTGTTTTGGAAGAAGTGCAAGGGAATGCAGCTTTCTGACTGTGGCTAAATGCATGTGGCTTGAATGCCAAATTTGACCACTCTTGCTTTCTGCAATGTATACAAGCCAGTGCCAGCTCTTTCATGCTGTTATGTAGTCTGCATTGCTCTACCGTGTCCTCTGTGATCTGTCTCCCTCTTGAACTGTGTAGGTTGTTCTCTTTCATGTCTCTGTGTGCAGGAATCTATCCTACATTTCTATTGTATGTTTTTAGATTCTTTCCAGCTTTGCCATTGGGTGGAGACATGATATTGCAGGCAGAAAACTGTTGTTAAGACCTGAAGGGTTTTTTATTTAATACTGTGATGAATTGGACTAGATTGCTGGAAAGAACCAGGAGAGAAATGCCTGCAGTTGCAACAGTTCATACCAACTCTAATTACTGCTATTGGCTTATGTCCAGCTAGATCAATTTGGTCTCCAGGCCAAATCTATTCTTTGCATAACTCAAATGAAGGCACCGAGGTTGTGCCTTGGGTGACTCTGTTCCAGACTGTTCTGTAGCTGGCAAGAGGGTTCTGTTTGCCCTGAACATTTGCCTTGTTTCTCCCTGTACCACATCCCTGGATGTCGCATGTGTTTTGATGCAGGAGGATGGAAAGGGCTTGTGTTGCTGGTGCGGCTGTATCTTAGGTACACCTGAGAATCCAAGATACCATTTCTTTGTTTTATTTTGTTTGTTTGGAAAGGGAATGACTGTTGTTGTGGAGTCCCACAAGTGGAAAGTTGATGGATGCACCTCCTGGCTACTTTGGGTGTGAGGGAAGAGAAGGAATATGCAATTATGTGCATATAATGTACAACTGAAGTGAATAATAAGGTTTGCCTGTGACAGCAATTACTTTTTCCCTAGAACATCAGCTGGTGCCAGATTGCTAGCTGAGTGTGCAAAGACAGCGCCTAGCCCAACTTTCAATTCTCTGAATCGCTCTTACTTCTTCCCCAAGCATTTTCCTTCTGTCAAGTACATGTCCTGTAAGTGCTCATGCAGTCCCATCAGTGGGACATGTA
>VWPW01006101.1:0-298936 GCA_013389825.1 Crypturellus undulatus
TTCTATGATTCTATGATTCTAAAGCATCCTTGGTAATAGTGGCAAGAGTGACCTAATGTCACTTATAGTAAATATTTACTTGTGAACAAGCCACCCCACCTGCCCTGTTGTCTGTCAGTCAGTCAGCTGGAGCCAGACTTCTGGAGTGCTATTTGGTCAGCTCAATAATGTAGCCATGGAAAGGATACAAAGGGAACTAAGAAATGTTCTTCATAGTTCATATTCCTAAAGATGCTTCAAAAACCAGGGCATGGTTGTGTCAGGCACCTCACAAGCTCAAATCTGTAAAAGTTTGGGCTACTGTGTCCTTGAGGTGTCCAATGCACATGGGTAGAGTGTAGTAGAAACAAGATTTAAATGTTGAATCCCGTCACTGCCGTAACACTGATTATTCCCAACAGCTGGCTGGACTCGTATCAGAGATGATATATCAGTCCCCATATTTATTTTTTTTATCTATGAGGAACAGTGTAGTCACAATGAGAAGTCACACTCAGTGATTTCATATAACAAAGGGGAGGTTTTGGAAACACCCTGAGAAACCAAAAGAAGATTATTCGTAAAGAACCAACAGAGACATCTTAGGAAGTTCTCTTCCCCCACTCTAATCTTTCCCAAATACAGAAATCCCTCTTGTCATGTGTCTTACTGAAAGCAGAGTGCATATATACATCTGGTTATTGTAGGTATGCAACAGGCTTTTCTGTTTTCCTTTTTTTTCCTGAAACTGTTTCAAATGCACATATAAGTCAAGCACATTGTACTTGGCTTTTCCTGGAGCATGTAAGGAAAACAGAGCAGTCCCACTGCTCCTCAGGAAGAAATTGTGTGACAGTGCTAACAAATGCAACAGCTTGAGCAGTATTCTCCCCTGTGTGACCCGGAGGGGAAGTTTTTACACAGCACAGATGTAGAAGATTGTGTCCCAGCTTCTCTTATTGCTTCCTTCTCCTTAATCTTTTCTGACCTGCCTTTCAGAGCAAGATCTGTACAAATCATCAATGAAGGGAGAAGAACATTGCAAAGAGAGAAAAATGCAACAGAAGGGAACACTGTGTCAAAGAGATGTGTGGCAAATGCCATTTTTTTCTGCTTCACAGGTTTTCTGAATTGAAGCATTAGCCTTGAAATTTTACTGTGGTGGTGAGGAATGAAAAATATATGTATGTGTTATTTTCCTTGCCCTGTGAAAACATCTCTGAGACAAGATTAAAAAAAAAATCAGCAGGGTCAGTCTTTTTGTGAATTACAATCACTTCACTCAAGAACTTATACTATAATTTTTTTTTAACATTAAATTTGTCAGATTAATGTTTTGTCACAAAACAACTTCTGACTTGCATAGGGTACCTGGTGTAAAATATAAAGCAAATGAGTGACTTCCCAGATGGCCATTCAGGAGAGATGAGGTACATCAAAGATGATGTTATGATGTGAAGAGTTTTTTTCCTTGTACATCTAGGCTCATGCCACACACTTTCATCCAAAATGCATTGAACTATTCCTAATAAATGGAAATATGACTCAAATTGACAGTCAAAACTGGGATATCCAATGATAGTATGAGCTATATTGGGGTTAACCAGAGTGAAATTTGTCATGAGACCAGGCATGATGAGTAAATGGTGGCCTTTAGAACAGATTTCAAAAGCAAAGCTGTTCAGTTAAACTGATCACTCTCATATAGCTGCTACTTTGACCTGTAAGATCAGATCTATGTCCCCCTCATGCCAGTCATACGCCAGGACCTCCCATTATACTGCTACTGTTACAGTTGTGCCATGAACCAGAGTAGGGAACGGATTTGGTTGAGAATAACCTTTTTTCATCTCTTTTGGCAAGTTGTTTTTTTCAGTTAGGCTAGTTCAGTTAGTTCAGTTCATTGTACAAACCCATGTTCTTGCTAGGATATTTGATGACAGGGCTAGGAACTGTATCTGGTTGAATGTTTGGAGAAGTAGAGCTTTAGCTTTGGCTTTGCTCAGTGAACCAAAGAAGTGACTCCAGCTTATGGGGCCTCCAGCTTATGGGATTGTCTCATGAATGTATTAGTCTTGTACCTACATCCTGCACCTGATTTCACAGAACCTGAATGACATGGGGCAAAGCCCCACAAAAATCTTGTTATATAGACAGGTGGTGAGAAGGTGGTGAGATATAGGTGAGAAGTTGTGTTGGAGATGAGCTACAATTTGAGGTGCAGTCTCCTGCATTCATGCTACACTGAGCAGTCAGAAAAGGGTGTAACAAAAAAAAAAGTACACTGAACTACAGCAAAAATCAATAGTTTGTAATCTATTCTTTTAATTTTGTGCATTGCGGAATTGTCTTGCGCGTTCTGATCATTTCTCTAAATACAATTTCACATTGCAATTGGAGTTTGAGGGGGAAAATCTATTATCGCCCATTCCAGAAACCTCAGTGATGATGAGGCATGTTCTTCAACATTACTGTTCCATTTTACTGCTTTGAATAATATGACTTTTTTGGCCTTAATTGATTATTTTTCCTCTCAGTATATCCAGTTTAATACTTACCAAAATGTTTGCTATGACTTTTACAGAAGATTGGCTATAAAAAACTCCTTGTATGAAAGATAAGGGCACAGTTCATCATGCTCTGAATACCTAGTGATTCACATGGCAAACAGAAGTTGGTTATATGTTGACCGCTTTTCAAACAATGATTTTGAGGCCACCATGACTCACACAACACCTTACTGAATTGCTCTCCAGTTTCTCCAATGTATGTTGACTTGCTCCCTAGTGTTTTATTCTGTCTTTTGCTTTATATTTGTAGTTTTTGACTGGAACTACTGACGCTGTCTGAATACAAACAATAACATGCTGTAAAGACATGGAGGGTAACTGATTTTCTTTTTCTCTATGTGAGATGTTTAAGCGAGGAACAGTATTCTGAAGGACTTGGTCTAAAGGAGATGCTCTAAAATCCTTCCCTACATTATCGCTGATCCACCTACACGATTTTTCTGGGCAAAGTTGTATTCTCCATGGTGACATAAACCTTGCAAAATGGTACAGTATATTGGCACCTTCTAAGGTGCAGTCTCTCAAAATTATAGTCTTCTCATGGGCAGAGTGTCTTTCAGTGAACAGTTCCATAAACAAGGGATGGTTTAACTGTGGTTTAACTCAAGTGCAGGAGAGCTGAGACCACCATCCTATCAATGTCTGTCACTCCATAACTAAAAAACTATCCAGTGAGTCAGTGAAAAAAAAAGGCAAGTAATATAGGCTGAATCGCTTGATTAGCGAATGAAGGTCAACCTGTTGCATAAGTTAGTGTAAATCCCTTGAGATCATTTTGGGGTTCAGAATAACTTTGTTTTGGCTGGTTCCTGAATGAGATGAATGTTTAACTCCCTTTATGTAGGATTGGTGCCAAGAAGCTCTATCATATAAATGGTAGTTGTGTCTCTGTAGCACTCCACTAGATTTAACAAATCCTACTGTAAGCCTGTGTGTCACTTCCCTAACTTGTATGTTAGGGATAAGGAGGCCTGCTGACAGCTTCAAAATATTTTCTTTATTAAAAAAAAATAGGGAGCGGTTTTTGTTGAAGTGTCTAGTATTCACTTGCACGCAAACTAATTGCTGTCTTCTAAGGAAAGGCTAATTAAAGAAACTCGTAAAATATGAAAAATACTAGCCTAACATCTAAATTGTCTCTATTTTTAACAGGCAAAAGATGCTTTGATTTTTCTTGTGTCTTTCCACAAGTATTTCTCCCCCAACTTTTTTATGGGTAATAAGCAAAAAGAAATAGAAAGTGCTACTGAGTTCTTCTATGTTGCAAGACATCTTGACTGATGCAAGTCATATATGAAGATGTCTTCATGCCATGTGGCTATTTATAGCTCTTCTCTGCCTAACAGAGGTCTAGACAGTATTCCCAAGAGATCTATTTTGCTAACCAAATGCAGTAAGGGGATTCAATTACCTAACACAGTCATGTATCACCAACTGAAAGCTATAGGATACCCAAAAGATCTACAAAGGGCTGGCAGACATGATCCAATGTTGCATCTTGTGAAGACACGGACTCAGTCTGGGGTGCAGAGTGAGACAACTTTATTCTCAAACCAACTTCTTTTTATACTCTCTTAACACAATTGTTGCAAATCTTACAATCAATCAGCAGTTGTGGTTATCTTCTTCTCCTTGGTGGTTATCTTCTTCTCCTTGCTTTGTTCCTTATCTGCTGACAAGACATTCCACATGTGGTTGTAGTCCTCCTCCTCCTGCTTTGCTCTTTGCTGACTAGACATTCATCTCTGCAGTTAATCGTTTACTACCACTGTCTCTGAAGCGGGCCTCCACATCTCCCCCTTCTTTATTTGTTTTTAGTTGAACAGCTTAGTTAAATGATCAATCAATCATTAAACACATAATAAGAAACAAAGCAGATGATAGATACACTAACCATAAGCAAAATACAGTTAGTACAAAATACAGGTAGTACAAATGAACAAAATACAGTTAGTACAATATAGCTAAGCAAAAGATTATTTAGTTTGTTGCGTTTACTCCCATAGTTTGATTCCAACAAGCATAACAGTGTCTTTTTCCCAAGGTCTCTCCACCAACACTCTGGAATCTGTCCTTGAGATCCCCAGATCTCCCCCTTCTTTGTTTATGAAGAATGCTTGTTTCAAGGCACGGTCTATTAAACAATGAATTGTTTTTAACAAACATGGGTTACAAATTAAAAGACAAACAAAGATTATCAAGCACATCAAACCTATTTGCAATGTTCCCTTAATCCACGCGGATAATCCTAAATTCCCCAAAAGATTCCCAAAAGTATTGAGACCATCATCTTGATGTAACTTCTGCACTCCTTTTTGTAAATTTCCAATGCTTTTATGGATGGATTCCGAATGGTCAGATAAATTCATGCAACAGATTCCATCAAAATCCTGACACCCATGGCCTTGTGCTAATAACAAAAAGTCTATAGCAGCTCTATTTTGAAGTGAAGCATGCCTAACAGAATTAACATCTAGCAATAGCCCACTCAGTGCCAGGGAAGTAGCATTAGTCTGTTTTGCCAGCCAGCAACCAAGCTTATTTAAGGTTACTAGCGCTTTCCCTGATGCCACCCCGGGTGTAAATATAGATGCTGATACGATTTCTGCAGTGTTCCAAAATGTTACTTGGTCATCACACTCAGATTGAAAAGCGTGTATGGCACGCTTGGGGCATTTTCTATGGTTATTAATCATTGAAATGTTGGGTGTCAATAGAGTCAGCCTTCCAATGCTGCACGGTCCTCCGCATGCGCGAGAGGGAATACCAGGCCAGGCACGATCTCCGCAAATTAGAAATAGGCCCTTTGGTAATTTGAGTGGGTATCTACCAGATAAGGTTGATTTTGCGGCAGTATAGTTGCACCACGCAGTGGCATTTCTATACTCCGATAAGGTAGCATTCAGCCATTGTATTTTATGTGGTTCCGGATCCTTTGGATTTCGTCTTTTGTATCCTGGGAGGGGAGCGGATACTTCTTTCCAGTTAGCCCATCCATCTGTATAGTTAAGATACACACAATAATCCATTTTTACTGATCCTAACAAATCTAGCTCTTGTGGCTCTATATTCATTTTTGGAAACCATGGGACCCAATTATTCCATTTATCAACTATGTCAGTTGGTTTATCACTTATATATGGACGCCTTTCGGGGGGAACCTGCCAATCATCAACAGGTTGTCCTACCAGACAGGTTACAAAAGGATTTCCTGGACTAGATAATGACAAACATAATGTGTTCTGTCCCGTTTGATTGGCTAGAGTTACCCATATGTTAGTTTTAGGCTGGGGTGGCATCCACTGCTGTGTGGGTGACATCACGGTGCAGATGATGATGACGACTCTTTCCTTTCAAGAGGTGTTGGTGTGCGCACAAAGGACACTTCCTTTCAGCGTGATCCTTAGGCTTCCTTTCAGCGTGAATCCCGGGAGTTCAGCTGGGCGATGCAACCGGAGAGACAGCTAGTCTTCGAGCCCCACGTTGGGCGCCATTTGTTGCATCTTGTGAAGACACGGACTCAGTCTGGGGTGCAGAGTGAGACAACTTTATTCTCAAACCAACTTCTTTTTATACTCTCTTAACACAATTGTTGCAAAGCTTACAATCAATCAACAGTTGTGGTTATCTTCTTCTCCTTGGTGGTTATCTTCTTCTTGCTTTGTTCCTAATCTGCTGACAAGACATTCCACATGTGGTTGTAGTCCTCCTCCTCCTGCTTTGCTCTTTGCTGACTAGACATTCATGTCTGCAGTTAATTGTTTACTACCACTGTCTCTGAAGCGGGCCTCCACAATCCAAGATTTACAAGAGATCTCATCTTCTGAAGCAGCTGGAGGCCAAATGAAACAGACCAAAATTCCCAATATTTGACACCAGATGTTTATCTTTAGGCAACTGAATCAAGCCCTGGGTAGCTATTCCAAGTGAGTTAAATAGCACTCTAGGCTCCACTGCCTGCACTGACTAGTTTTCAGTAGACTATAATGGGAGATTATGTATTTGCTCATGTTGAGACATCTATTGACTAGATTGATAATAATAAGGATTTAGACATCTGGCCCACATGCAGACAACAAAATTTTGGTGTCTTAATCTGTGAGCAGAATCATACTCTAGAAGAGTTAAGATTAATTTCTTTGTTCTATGGCACTTTTAGTATTTGAGTACTGCCAAGAGAAACCTCATAAAACATATGTGGTAAGATTCTAAGTAGCAAAATTAATATTAGTTGCTCATGTTTAACACCTTAGTAGGAAAATATCTTTTCTCTTTAAAATTTAGTTCCCCAACAGCTATGTGCTGTTTCCAGGCGGACCTTGATAGTAGTTAGTCTACTAATCTATTTTCTATGTAATCTATTTTCACTGAAATAGGTAAAGCATTACAAACTCCACTGAACAATATTTTCTAATCTCCAAAAAATATGATTGATTGATTTAATTGCATGCCTTCTTAAAATGAGTGTTATTATCAGAACATGCTAGAGATCTGTTCCTAGCATAAGTAAACAGGAAAGTAATTACCTGTAAAAAGCATCATTTGCATTGGCTTATATTATATTTCTTGTAGTAGCATAAAAGGGGATTTCTTCAGTCAACAAGCTTCCAGTAAAAAAAAAAAAACAAATGGAATAATCAACAGCATTTTTATATATCCTTTTATTGAAAGGTTCTCCTTCCATTCAATCCTTTTGTTATAAGCCAGGTTCTCCTACAAAACCAATCTCTTGTAAGTCTAAAGTGTTTCTATAAGTTGAACATTCAGAGAAGACACAATTTTTTTCCAACTTTTAGAAACTAGGCCCTGATTATTTGCAAAGAAAGGAAAAAAAGACACAAAGATAATATACTAGCTCCTTGAAAACACTTGATTTGAAAGGCTGCAGAGAAAATTAGATCTGCCTGTGATGAAACACATTAGATTTATTGGGAATGCATGTAAATATCTGAGTGTTCGTGACTGTATATGCATCAACATATTACCAAAGGGAGTGCTTTAATGTATTTCACAGCTTAGTTGAAGTTCAGTAAGGATCTAAGTAAGATCTTGAGTCTGGGGTGTATGTCAGGTCCAATACAACTTAGGTATTAAGAAAAATATATATATATAGTATTGAGGCCACCTGTCTATGCCCGTCTATGGTAATTTACAGGGTGGTAACTCTGAAAGATCACAACTGAGACATGAACTATTTTTGCTGCAGACTGTATACAGCCATAACAGAAACATTTAACTTCAAAGAGCTGTTTAGAAGAAATATATTAATTTTGAAAAAGAGGGAAAACAAGTAGTTTGGCTAAAATCACTGGGAATTTCTCCCGTGAGGTGGAAATAGAAGGGAGAAATTGTGTTCAATCTGATGTCTTCTCTGTGCTCCTTTGGTACTGTAACTTCAAGTTATTGCTTCTTTCAAGAATTTAAAAGTTTAATCTTTGGGTTTATAGCCTTCTGAAGGATAATTTAGGGTTGAGTGTTTAATCCAATATGCACATATACTCTTTATTCTGCTTTCACGCCTGAAATACTCAGGATATGCTTGTTAGCATGAAGAATGCGTGCCCAAACCTTAATTAAATCTTGCAAATGTCCTTTGAAATTGGAATGATGTTTATTGTTAAAAATAAATAAATAAATAAAAGGCTTACACCTTCCTTAACACCAACTGGGGAGCAATTACATTCATGACTTTTCTAGTATCCCATGCATCAACCTTCAAAAGACTTATCAATAGCCGAATCAATTCTTATTAGCAGCCTTCATAGGGCAGGTCTCCCTAGCAGTTCAGTTCAATCAGGAGATTATTGTCTAACATTCAAGGAGAGCTCTTTGCTTCCGCGGTAAATTGAACTATCCATCATATTGCTGAACTCAGGCCCAATGGGCTTTGGAAAGACACTATGATTGTTTGTACAGTGTTTAGCTGGGCATAGCTACATTCTGTCTATATAAATGAAAATTCGTTAGGCCTGCCTCTAGTGATCTTCTTTCTTATTCCTTTGTCACAAATATTTTTAAACCTTTTATACTCCCCTGCTGTTGTGTTCAATAATGGTGTCCACATTGCTTCCAGCATCAGTCAGGAGCTTTGTGTTTCCAGCTCTATAGAGGTGGCCACCTAAAATGATGCAATTAGACAGATGCAAATAGACAGTGTTGAGTCTAAAGAGCAAATGGAAGCCCTGTGGGAGGGAGCTTACATAGGGGCCAGAGTTATTCATTTATGTTTAGCTTTAAATAATACAACATGAGGAAAGCCACTTAGTGTGTTTTTCCTCTCTTTTCTTCATTGCCATCCTGCACTGTGTGATTGCTTGGATGAAACCTGCCTGGCTCTTCTTTACTGCCATTGCTTTACAGGATAGGCTTATAAGAATGACATCCCTTTAAGAGTATCTCATTTGAGATGTATTACTGAAGATGAAATAAGTGCAAGAAATTTGACAAATCTTGTCTTCACTGTCCGGAGGACAAGATTATTATTGGTTATTTGAGAACCTTTAAGATTGCCAATCAGGATAGCTGCATGGATAGCTGCATGGATAGCCTTACTGAGTCACTCTCTTTGGTAAAGGGTAGTTACAAAGTAATTGAACAGCTTGTAAACAAAACTCATAACAGCTTATAAACAAAATAAAACAAACAAATCAAAATGGGAGCGAAAAGAAAGTCAACAGAGTAATGGGCTCTAGTCAGGAAGAAGCATGTGATCTCATTAGTGCTTACAAAAGGAGTCCTATTTATTAGATGATAAAGCAACACAGTGTCAAAAAGCTATACCTCAACAAGGTGATTCATCTGCTCCTTCTCCTTCATGTTCCACAGCTAACGTGTTTAGGATTAGCTATGAACTGCCATTTGGGCACTTATCTCTTCTATATTTGACAATACCCATTTCCAAAGCACTAAATGCAAGAGAATCACAGCAAGAAGTGACTCTCAAAAATCTCTTAGCGTGTGAGGCTAAGAGATGTCAAAGGCTTGTCCTTCCAGAGAAATCCATGCACACCTGACTGGTTTCCATGTCCACCTTGTCTTCAAGATTCACCCCAGGGATCTCTCAGCACAGGTCCACTCAGTCTGGGTGTAAAATCAGAGAGACAATTCAGTTGTTAAAAAATAGGTATGCCATGCCATTATAGATGCTACTGAGGATCTGCACAGAATAGGCAAATGCTAAGCAAAACCTAAAAGAAATACACATCTTTCTGAAGACCAAGTGGAACATTTCCCTTGGGAAGTCCTCCTGTCTCTCCACCGTCTCCCCAGTAATGACCTTCAGCTCCGCAGCAGTGAAATCGTGCTTGCTCCTGTCCAGTTTAAATTTCCCTTAGACTATTTCTTTCTCATTCTGCTTCAATCTTGCCACGTGTTTCTTAGTTCTATTATATTAATAACATTAATTTTGCTCACTTTACTGCTACTGCCATGGTTGAATCATCTTGCATTTTTATCATGGCATTCTTTTCCTTCCAACTCAGAACAAAATGTTCCAAGTCATTGTGTCCTTCTATCACTCTGAATGCACTATCCTCTGTGAGGAATTTTTCCAAAGTTTACAGTAGTGAAGGGTGCCATTGCTGAAACACATATGAACATTTTTGTGCTACATATAATATGAACAAAGAGCGAAAAACAAATGCTTCTTTTGTGAAATTAACTCTATAAGAAAAGGGGATTGAAGGGAGATTAATAAAGAACAGAAGAGCCCACACTAAACATAATGACATTTTCCTAGGTCCAGTCACCCCAAAGATCCTCTTCTTTTATTATCACAAAGTGGAACCAATATTCCTTGTTGAAAGCTTTGATATAGTAAATTAAGATTGATTTAAGTTGAGATTTATAGACCTCAGTGAATTCAAAAAGGTCAAAGCTTTCAAAATCCCTAAAAATATTTGTCGATAATAGCACATGACAAATGATTATTGATTGTTCTGAGGAACAGAATGTCTAGGTTGTGTGGGTGTGTTTATAACTTCCAGTTGCTATGATATTTCATAAATGAAACAAGAATAAAACACAGGAATAATAACGGGTTATATATATTTCGCAGCATAAACAAAGGCTAAGGCAAATGCCTGGAATTATAATCTCTTTTTTTTGTCCTTGAGATTGCACAAACAGATCATTTAGCTCCCAATTATTAACGTGATTTAAATAATTCATATATTATGAACAATCTTCTTTCAAGAATTTTAAGAGCTCCATGAAAACATTAATACTAATAGCTAGAACATGCAAATACTTACAACTTGAATTATATCAACATGATGTGTGCAGTATCAGGCCCATAAGCATTGACTGGGTATGACCAGCTTTGGCCTTGATCAGTTATGACCTGCTAAATCATCTAAGAATTTGTTCTTTGCAACACTGTGATCAGTAAAACATTTTATAAGACTTTCTGGACTGCCAATTGCTATGGTTCATGACACACAGATTTTTACCAAAGAATGCTGGTCCCAGATGGACCAGTATTTCTGAGGTTATCAGTTTGTTTTACCAGTACAGCAAAAATAACCCTCCAGAAAGCAATATGAATTCTTAATTCTTAGTGTATTCATTAATTTTAATTTGAGATCAATCTACGACATATCCTCACCACTTCGCCTTTCTTAGTATTCATGTCTGCTCATCTGCTCATGGAGATGCTACTCTCCTATGAAAGAAAAAAAGTCTGAAGGGAGGGGTGGAAACAAAGGTATGGAGGAGAGAAAACCTTGATATTGCAAGTCATCTCATTGTAAGCCATTTCCAGTATGAGATTTTGAGAATAAGTTCCTCACAGAAGAAATACTAAGTGGCAGACAGAAGTATCTCAGGCTGATGTCATTGGGTCCTAGACAACCCATCTCTTCAGAGGTAATATCCTGATGGTCCAAAACAGCTTGTCATGGGGATAATTGCATTGCTGCTTTTTCTTTTTGTTTTGTTTTTCCATCCATGTAGCTACCTTGCAAATAAGAAGGAGATGCCCAGTAGGTGAAAGACAAAAAATAGGCCATAGACTCTTCTCACCTGCCAGGCATGTCCTTCCACCAATAAAAGATAGAGAACTTATGAAAGTATTGAGTCTTGAAGTATTAGCATAGCACTAGCATTGCAACTTATACCCAAATTACCAACACCATACACTCGCAGTCATTTTACCATTGAAACTGGTGTTTTGACAGACATTTAGAGACAACCAAGTCTCTCTGAAACTCAGTGTATCACATCCATCTTCCTTGAAAATACCTGCATATAATTCTCCAGTTGTTCTCTTTTTGAGGCTAAACGAGTTGAAGAAAATCAGTGTTTCTCAGAAATCTGTGATGAGAGTGCATATTGCTGGTAAGGAAAGTAAGTAAAGAATTACTTAACTGTTAGAACATGGGGCTTATTGATTAAAAATATATTCCCCCTTGTGCAATGCATGACCTTAAAAGCAAAAAAAAAAAACACCCCATTCTCACTGAATCATTTGCAAGACACTAACATAGCAGAATAGAGTTAGCAGATTCAAGTCTAACTCCTTAACTATCACAAATAAGTGTAGCTCTCTTACAGACAGTAGCTTTATCGTGAATATTGAGTGATTGCAACTGCAGGCATGGAAAATGCATCCTCCTGGTGGAAACTTTTGGAGTTACTCTAAAATGGTGGTGTCGGATGCAGTGATGAAGATTATGTGCCATCTTGGTTGGTGCAGGAACATGTTAAAGTCTCTACTTGTTGTGAATAGATCAGTTATTGAGGAAGGTACAGTCCAAAAGTCACATTAGTCTGAACTTGCTACTTTTTCTATAGATAATTGATTTTGGCTGCTGGGAGTCAAAAAGCTACTTATTCCAAGAGAAATCTGTCTTTTGAGCACTACAGACCTCAATATTCCTATTCACTAATCATGACCGATATGTATTAGATGACTCATCCAATGAAATGTAGATGATGAATATATAAAATTGGGTTGCTTAATTTATCCCACACCAACAGTCATAACTCTTTTGGCCTCAGCAGTATTTTTGCAATTGACATTCTTTTAATAGGCATTAACATTAAAGTCTTTAAGTTGACAAGAGTGCATAGTTTTTAACACTCTTTATTTTGGTACTCAGCTTGAGTACATCACAACTTCTGACATTTGATAAATTAAAAAAACAAAGCACACAATGGGCAATTTTGGTCTCCACAAATAAAAGAAAACTGCCTTGGACCAGAAACATTTTAAACGATGTAAATTCACTGAGTCCTGTAAACACCAAGGAAAATACACATAAGTGTCTACTGGATTCCCCATGGTAATATGTGGATCCTTGGTAGAAAAGAGGAGGAGAAGAGAGGAACAGCACCAGCAAAACAAGTAATTCTTATCTTTACCAATATACAGCTCTCCCTGAAAGTGAAACTGTTTCTTTGTTGACCAATATTTTGTTTTCAAATCTGTTCCTAAAGATGGAATAATTCTGGGAACTGAATTTTTCCATAATATATGCATCATTTTTTAATGGAGAGAGCTATCAATACTGCAATAATATCACAGTTACAATAATCCTAAAGGTATTTCATTTCATTTGCTGCTGATGAATTATCCAAAGACTTTGGTTTTAATTATTTTTGAAGAAGTCATACTTACATGGCATGTTTTTCAGTATGAGCTTGCTTAGATAAGAGCAGAATGATTCACTACATTATCAGTTTTGGAATGATTTAGAATGGAGATTCATTATTTATCAAGTGTTTTGAAACTTCTTTTTTAATCAAGATTCCTAGAGTGCTCCTGAAACTAAAGGCCAATGGAGCAAAGTGAAGTTATAGTGAATTACAGTTCATGACTACACAGAACCAAGTGACGGAGCCTCAAAATACCCCATGAAGTAAGTGAGAGGTGGTTCAAAGAACACAAAGGAGTAAAATAACGTGTCTGCAGTAGTAAAAAAGAATCTGTCTTCATGCAAGACAGAGGTTTTCTTGACTCCCAGCCAACAGTTAGACCCATTTGAACAAGCAGTAACCCAGTCACATTAAAATATAGTCATGGAATTATTTTTTGGAGCTTAGTCTTCGGAGATGTCATTTTCATCAGCCTGTGTCACTCGTTTTGAGGTTGTCAAGCTGCAGCCTGTTCGGAACATATTGGCAGGTGAAATTTGCTCTCCTTCCATTTCTGAGTTACTGACAGTTCTCTGACTGCTGCCCTCAAAATGTCTTGAGACATTAGAACAGGAAGCACTTTAGACAAGGAGAAGCAACTTTGCACACTCACAGTTTAAGCAAAGTATGAGTATGAAATTGAAAGATGCTGAGAAGGCAAAAAAGGAAAAATCCAAATACACTTGCAGCAATGTCCATCCAAACCCACAGAGGCCTCTCTGGGTGCAACAGCTAGCAGTAGACTTCACATTTTCTCTTTAGGCAAAATATACAGAACAGGATGGGGATATACCGGAAGGCTTACTTGGATAATGTACACAAAGGCTTAAGAGACAGTCCATCCCAGTGAGAAGTAAATCAGAACTGCAGACAAAAAAAATAATAATAACATTTTGTCTGTTGTAGAGGACTGTATCCGAGTCTGCTCTTCTTGACTAGTGCATGTCTGCATTTTGTTTTGGTTCCTTTTTTCTTAGTCAACTTAGTCCATGCAGAGGCATTGGACTAGATGTTCTCCAAAGGTCCTTCCAACCTCAATCATTCTGTGATTCTGTGATATTATAGAAAATATTAAGAATTAGCCATTAGAATCTTCCAATAGAATTGGTAAAGTGTCCTGAACAAGATAGGATACTTTTAAGAAAGTTCAGGAAACTTTTAAGGATAGAAGATAGACCAAAATTTCTTCACTATGCATAAATTTACACTTTATGTAAATAGGCCCTTTCCTTCCTGGCAAAGGATGATGGTACAAAACAGACTCAAATCATGTTCGTTACATTGTTTTGGGAAGATTAAATGCTAAAGTGGATAGATGCTGACAACTGAAAAATCAGATTTGAGGAAACCTCCGTCCAGGACAAACATACTCATTGTTCCACAGAAAACTGTTTTTGAGATGATTAAGCTAGACATTTTTGACATTTTCATGCTGTTCAGAATCATTCAATTTTTGCAGGGGGTATGTTGCAGAACCTAAGCCATATTTCTGGGCTGTTAAAATACTCTGTACATGCTGATTAGGAGCCCATGGCCATACATTCCCACTGTAATCTCAGAGGACACAACCAGAGGCTTTTAGTTGCAAAAGCAAATTTATAACATATCAAAGCCATACTGGGAATAGCCCAGGGAGATGCAGCATCCTGGTGCAGAGCAGTCCTGTTCCACTGTAGACGGGAGTTTTTGCCTGGTGTCAAGTGTGAATGACTGTTTCTGAAAGGGTTTTCTTGTGGATGTCCTTGGTCTTTGGAAAGATGAGCTAAACTACACTTCAGAGACTGAAAAAGCAACAGGGAAAATGCAAACTGTGATAAACCAACTGCAGAAATCCTAGAGCAAGCACTGGCTGCTGTCAGCTGTGCTCTGCAGAGATTGGTTCCCCATCTGGCCCTGCTGAATGTTCTCTTGAGCTTCAGAAGTCTGTGTCTATTCAAGAAGCTTTAACGACAGAAAAATTTTGCTGGAATTCAAAGGATTCAGGGAGCTGCATATTCTGAGCCCTGACCTTGCTTGTTTTCCACTGTGTGGGCTGCGGGATTTAAAACTCTTCCCATCTGTTTCAGATCCTTGCAGACCTAGCAGAGCTTGCCCCCCAGTTTTAACAGCTTTGGGCAAGAGGCACTGAATAGGAAAAACACTGGTTGGCTGGTTCTGCTTTGGACAGCAACATTTAACTTCTTCTGATAAAATGAATTTGTATTATTTACATACTATACAGGGAGGTTAAAGCTTGAGTGGTCGTGCTCATTCTTGAGGATATGGATTGTGTGGTCTCTCTGATTCCCTGGCACTATGAAATGGTCAGGAGCAGATCAAAGCGTGGTTCAGGGAAACTTGGCCATGAGCATCCAACTGTGCATCAAAGGCAGAGGTGAAGTGACCCTGATCAGTCTCTGTAAAGAATAAGACAAATATTTATGGGTAGGAAATGCACTTTCCAGCTCATCCCCTAATGGCACCAAAGCAATGCTGCTTTCCTGGCTTGTTCAGTCTGCTCAGACCCCTCGGGAGCAGGAGGTGCTTTTAAAAGCAGGAGCCCAACCAGCCCTGAGCTGCGCCAGTAACATGTGCCTGATTAAAGTCTAATTTGTATTTGGCTAAATCACAACTCATAGCAGGGCTCCTTATCTTGCTTTTATAAACATCACAAGGTGGTAAGTGCACCTCAAGCTCTGGAAGCTGGTTCTGATAAACAGGTACTGGGAGTCTCAGGGAGCTGGGGGAGGAGTAACTGTTTTGCTGAATTTGTTTTTTTTTTTTTTTCCTGCCTTTTTTTTTCTCCCACATTTGTTACTGCTCTGTGTCTCCCCACTTCAGTAAAGAGGATTTTGGCATCCAACACCTTGTACTCATGAAGGTAGTCACCCACCTTTCATTATCAGAAATATGTGCCATATTGCAGAGATGAAATGATCCATTTATAACACTTTTCTTTACCCTCTTCCTATTCAGGTACCATTTTCATCCCATTTTGAAAATTTTGCTCTGCAGGAGCAAATGGCATTTAAGCAATTGCAAGATCAAAGCACAAGCTTGAAGTTCTTCTGGGTAACTGCTTCTCTCTCTTCCAGCCCGTATCATTTATATGCTACTGCAAATTAAATTCACATAAATCCGTTTCCAAAGTCCTTGGCTAGACCTTACATGGCATTTAAGTGCTGATTTCAGTCTTGGTCACAGAGACAACAAACGTAGTAACGCTTCAGTTCCCAATCCCTGTTCAACACAAACACATGCAACTTTTGCTGGAAGGTGCTGCTAATCTCAACAGGGTGTGAGTGTGAGTGAAGTGAAAGCAGTTACAATACTAAATGTAATTCAAAAGGCAAGACACATCCACATGAAATTGTGATGCATAGCACATGTTTAGTAATTTATGACAAAAGGATCCTCACGGCTATCCCTGAGACTGCTGATACACTGAAAATAATGCATTTTTATGTGTTTCAGAGGACTGAAGATAAGATTGAAGGTCATGCTCCACATATATACTTTTGAGTGGCTCCAGGTTGAGGCAACAGATGTGTCTGAAGATTGGTGTCCCCATTTCAGAGAGATGTCTAAGGTGCCCTTCTAATTAGTGGAGATGCGGGAGGGGACATACGCATGGACATAATGCATCATTCTGGACATTGTGCAATTTTTTTCATCTGTCTACCAGTTTCTCTGAAGGGTGTGAATCTTCTGTAGATCTATGTAATATTTGCCATGTGTTTGTATCTTACACAAAGAAGAGAGAATTAAGAGTGTCTCCTTTCTGTAGTAGAGTTCAAAGCCTGCCTTTAGGAGACATTTCACAGAATCACAGAATCACAGGATGGTTGAGGTTGAAAGGAACCTCTAGAGATCACCTAGTCCAACCCCCTGCTCCAGCAGGGACACCCAGAGCACGGAGCACAGGGTGGCATCCAGGTGGGCTGGGAAGATCTCCAGAGAAGGAGACCTCACAGCCTCTCTGGGCAGCCTGTTCCAGGGCTCTGTCACTCTCACAGGAAAGAGGTTCTTCCTCACATGGAGGTGGAACTGCCTGTTTTAATTTTCCTGTTTAATTTTCCTGTTTTAATTTTCTGTTTTAATTTATACACATTACTCCTTGTCCCATCACAGGTCACCACCGAGAAGAGTTTGGCCCCCTCCTGTTTGTGGTCCACTCCTGCATCTTTGGTGTGCAATAAGAATATTCACAGATATTCAAACCAGAAATAGCTACAGCTTTTCACATCCCTAACCTAACTTGACCAAGTATGTGGGAAGTGCAGTGAATTTTACTGCTCCTATATCAGTATATAGCTGTGGGAGGAGGGGAAAAAGTTTAATTTTGAATCTGCTGACGAAGGTGGATTGGAGCTAAGCTGCAGGACTTTGCACTGAATGCAGAGTTCTGATGCTTTTGCTGTGCTGACTGCTACAGGAGCTTACACATGGGAATGGTAACTTCCTAAGATACTCAAAATTAGATGCTATATAACTCACCATTGGCTTCACATATCTGATATCCCAGCAGGCAGCAACTTCTATCAGGCCTAATGTATTCATCACATCTTGTGCTATTGTGACGAACGTGAAATTGGTTTTATTGCCTTAGTAATACGTTAATGCCATGCATAATTTTATATGTATATATAGGTTAAGAACATTTAAAATTACTCTTGAATGTCTGTGATGGAGCTTCATTAATAAAAACTTACAGATTCTCTTCATCCCCTTCTATTTAAATAATTTTTCCCTGGTTTCATAAACTGAAGAAGCTATTTAGTTTTGAGTCAAAACTTTCACAAACAGTGAAAGAGAGACTAGAAGTTATATCTTTTCTGGTGCATACAATTGCTAGGGGGCTGAGACCATGATTTCTTGTGTGCTTCACATCTAATCAGTCCAATCTATATACATACTCATATATCAAGGTTTTAGTACTGTGATAATAACATTAATGCAAATAATAAGATCTGTGGTTATGTGCTAGGACCTCATTGTGTTGAAAACTTACCTGTGCCTGAAAAGTTACCTGTCCATGAAGCTTGCAAGCAGCCAGGAAATAATTTATCTCTTTACATGCCAAAACTAGAGTTTTGTGATTAAAGTACTCAAGTCAGTCTGTAAACAAAAATATTCACATTCACATGTTCACACATACACACATTTTCTAAACAACTAACAAACATTTGGTGTTCTGTAAATTTCAGAGATCTTTCTTCTCTTTATTTTTACCCCTGAAGAATTCAGTAAATGTAAAAAAAATTCACAAAAAAACTTGGACTATATTTTTTATAGGGGAGAAGATGATAAGTCTGGATATCTCACAGTTTCACCAACCTCTACCTGCAATATTCCTTTACTTTCATGAGTATAATTTCTTAAGGTCACATGCAGATGCAGAATAAATGTGGGAAGGAGGAAAGATTCCTATAACTTCACTTTTAGCAACACATAGTTAATGAAGTACAACAATCATGAAAGATACCACCCAGTTGGAGAGAGAGACTTTGCAGATGCTTTGAACAAAATTAGACCCTGAAGAGCTTTAGATATTCATGAAAATTGGTGATAGCTTCTGAACAAATGAATTCGGATCATTACAAGTAATAACTGCACTTTCCCCTTTTCTCTCAAGAATAAAAAAAAAATCAATTTTCTCAGTATTGGTTGTCTGATACCCCCATTGTACACCTAAGAGTGAACAAATTCTCAGATGACCCACAGATGCTGGCCTGTTCATTTTATCCTTGGGAAAATAATCTGGAAAGAATGGAACTACTAGCAGCAGTAAAAGCCACTCATCTGTGCTATTCTTGTTTGTTCTGCAAAGTCCTAATTATTTTGTTTGGAACTACTCTGCGACTAGTGTTCAAATAATCCAAAGCAAATTTTGTCTGTGCAACATCTGCCTTGCAAACTGCAGCCCCATATTCCCCATCATAATGAAAAGTAAAGCAATGAAACTTCTGTGATGGAAATAACAGGACAAGATGAAGTCCATCCAGTGGCAAAAGCTGAAGTGATCTGGAAAAATCTAGGGACAATGAGTGATAGGATTGATTTTTGGAGTAATAAATAATAATAAAAAAAATGTTGCTGAGTATTGAGGTTGTTTTAGGCATAACTACCTCAGTGTTGACTTCACACAGTATAACCCATTGCCTCAAGTCAACATACTTGATCAAGAAGATCCTTGAAGAGATCCTGTCTCCAAAAGATGGATGTATCACCATCTTTTCCATGCATTTTATATGTATGTATGCCTGAATACATCCATACATTGATGTATTCAATGTTAGACAGAGGTAGGTTTTAGAAAAAATGAAGATATTGTAACTACACATACAAGCATCTTCAAAGTTTTGATTAAACATCATTCTCGTGTGCTAACAAGGACAAGCTGAAAGAAGGGAATTTGTGACCAAGAGGAAAAGAAATCCATATAAAAGTCAGTCTACAAAAAAAAAAGGCAACATTACTGCAGCTGCATTCAGAAGCTAATATTATACAGTTGTGTTTCCAAATGTGAATGGGCTAGAGCTCTAGAAGGAAAGGGGGCCCAAGAGAGCTGGTTAGTTTTCAAGGAGCGCTTCCTCAATGCCCAGCAACAGTGCATCCCTGTGCATAAGAAGTCAGGCAGAGGGGGCAGGAGACCTGCGTGGATGAGCAAGGAGCTTGTGGCAATGCTCGAGCAGAAGAAGGTGGTATACAGAATGTGGAAACAATGACAGGTCCCCTGGGAAAAAATACAGGAGCGTAGTCAGGGAATGCAGAGATGCAACTAGGAAAGCTAAGGCGCATTTGGAATGTAAGCTGGCAAGGGATGTTAAGAACAACAAGAAAAACTTCTTCAAATATATAAACAGCAGAAGGAAGATTAGGGGAAATGTGGGTGCCCTAGTGAATAGGATGGGCACCCTGGTTACGAATAACACAGAAAAAGCAGAGTTGCTGAATGCTTTCTTTGCTTCGGTGTTTACCAAGGGCAGCCCTTTAGAGTTCAAGGCCCTAGAGACGAGAGAAGAAACCGCGAGAGAGGAAGACTTGCCCTGGGTGGAAGAAGATTGAATAAGAGACCACCTAAGGAAACTTGATACCCACTAATCCATGGGCCCTGATGGGATGCACCCCAGAGTGCTGCGTGAGCTGGCGGATGTCGTAGCTAAGCCACTCTCCATCGTCTTTGAAAGATCCTGGAGAACGGGGGAGGTGCCAGAGGACTGGAAGAAGGCCAATATCACAGCAGTCTTCAAAAAAGACAAGAAGGAGGCAACTACAGGCCAGCGAGTCCCACCTCACTAGTCAGCATGGATTCACAAAGTGGAAATCATTCTTGACTAACCTGATAGCCTTCTACGATGGGATGCCCAACTGGATAGATGAGGGGAGAGTGGTGGATGTCATCTACCTTGACTTCACTAAGGCTTTTGACACCGTCCCTCACAACATCCTCCTAGACAAGCTCCGGAGGTGTGGGATGGATGAGTGGTCGGTGAAGTGGATTGGGAATTGGCTAGATGGCAGAGCTCAGACGGTGATAATCAGTGGTGCTGAGTCTAGTTGAAAGCCTGCGGTGAGCGGTGTCCCCCAGGGGTCAGTCCTTGGTCCAGTCCTGTTCAATTTATTCATCAATGACCTGGATGAAGGCACAGAGTGCTCTCTCAGCAAGCTTGCTGTTGATACGAAGCTGGGAGGAGTAGTGACACCCCAGAGGGCTGCACTGCCATCCAGAGGGACCTGGACAGACTAGACAACTGGGCAGAGAGAAACCTCAAGAAATTCAACAAGGCCAAGTGCACAGTCCTGCACCTGGAGAGAAACAACCCCAGACACCAGTACAGGCTGGGGACCGACCTGCTGGAGAGCAGCTCTGCTGAGAAGGACCTGGGCGTCATTGTGGACGACAGGTTGACCATGAGGTAGCAGTGTGCCCTCGTGGCCAAGAAGACCAGTGGGATCCTGGGGTACATTAACAGGAGTGTTTCCAGCAGGTCGAGGAAGGTGGTCCTGCCCCTTTACTCAGCCCTGGTGAGGCCACATCTGGAGCACTGTGTCCAGTTCTGGGCCCTCCAGTACAAGAGGGGTGTGGAGCTGCTGGAGAGAGTCCAGCGCAGGGCCACAAGGATGACCAGGGGCCTGGAACATCTGCCCTATGAGGAGAGGCTGAGGGAGCTGGGCCTGTTCAGCCTGGAGAAGAGAAGGCTGAGAGGGGACCTGATCAGTGTGTATAAGTACCTCAAGGGAGGCAGTGAGGAGGATGGGGCTGGCCTCTTTTCAGTGGTGGCCACCAACAGAACAAGAGGAAATGGCCTCAAACTGAAACACCAAAAGTTCCACAGGAACTTAAGGAAAAGTTTTTTGACAGTGAGAGTGACAGAGCACTGGAACAGGCTGCCCAGAGAGGTTGTGGAGTCTCCTTCTCTGGAGATCTTCAAGACTCGCTTGGATGCAGTCCTGTGCCAGGTGCTCTAGGTGGCCCTGCGTGTGCAGGGGGGTTGGACTAGATGACCTCTAGAGGTCCCTTCCAACCTTAGGCATTCTATTATTCTATCATTCTATGATTCTATTCATTATTTTTCAGGAAAGTTATGTCTTTTCTGCAAGCTGTAAGCATGTACTTTTTTCTCTTATGACACTACAACTGACTAGGAGTAACTAATTAAGCAGTAGTAAACTTGATTGTCAGTCTGAGTCATTCCCTTCAAAATCACCTATTTGACATGCCTTGTTTTCAAAGAATAGGCTGCTATTAAATGTTAAGGGCTGCTAGCCCGACTTATAGAATGAAATTTGGAGATTTATAAGAATCTTTAAGAATTCATTCTCCTTATGCGAAAATTATTCAGCTGCAGGCCATGTTAAGCCCCCATTGGTAGGGATGAAGTAACATTAATTTTGTGATAAAAGTGAATTTAAGTTGTAAAGGATGTTTATGTACTTTACAAACTCACTTTCTTTACATAAACATGCGTAATTCTCACCTCTGAAAAACTGTTCATTATTTGTTCTTTAGCAAGCTGTTGTATGCTGAAGAAGTCTGTGGTGGGTCCCTATCTTTATGCTCTTTTAATTCCTCTGTGCTCTAAATTCACCTACGGGCTAGGTGAGTAATAGGATGCTGTTGCTTATTAATGAGTCAGAACTCTGTTCAAGAAAGTTGCCTTCTTTTTTATTTTTTTTTCCTTGGCTCTTTCCGGTTATTGCCAGTTGAGTAGCTGTGGGATTTTCACTGGAACTGTAGAGAAACTAATTGGGCATCACATAAACCGCATTTCTTATTGTTTATTACTGATTATCCTTTAATCCAGGAAGAAGATACCTGTGTGCTGGAAGAAGATTCTGCCAGATGGCAGTGACATAAATTTAATTTTCCATCCCCAAGTTTGTTTTGCAGCTCTAGGTTGATCACTGGAGACGTAGGTGTTTGAAGCAAGCAGCTTCTATCCAAATCATGATGTAAACAGCTCCATCTCTGCTGTCACACAAACCCAGATATCCCTTAAATTCCATATTGACCTGAAATTTCTTGGATTCCAGGCATTACCTCCCTGTGCTTTCCCAGTAATACTGCTGTTTGAGTGATATCAACAGTGTCCTGTAAGATCAGGCAATCCCAGCCACTTCACGCAACTGAAGTATTCTGAGCCATCTGCTTTTAATGCCTTCATTTACTAAGAAATCATCATGTTCCAAGAACATTATAGGAAAAGCTGAAAACTTTTTGACGTTATGATCTTTCTGTGTAAATCCTGTTAAATTTTATGTCATAAATAGACCTTTTTTTGGTTTTGATTTTGAATTCTTCAAATAATTTTAAAATATTTAAGCAAGAATATGCATGAATTTGTCCGTTTTTTTTTTTTTTTCCAGATGTTATCTTATTGAGATTGTTGGGAAGGTAGTATCTTTAAAAGCAAATTACTCATACAATTAAAATAATCATTAATGGGAATGTCAAGGGACAGAACCAGGTCTTTAGAGCTGAAAAATATTCAGAGCCCTAGCTAGTCCCAGTAACAGAAAATTAGAAAGTGAAGATTCTTTGGGATAAAGGTGAGGAAGTAGAGCTTGAGCTGGGTAGAAAAATAAAAAATGAAAATTATACAAATTATGTGCAAAACCTTTTGAAGTCCATGTTGCTGTGAAGAAGTGGTTTGAGGACACTGACTGCTTTGAGTGTTGAGGTGCAAAACACTTTTCCTTGACAATGTTTTGAACCTAGCACGTAGCTCAATCATAGCTGAAAGTGAAACCATGCCAGTTCATCCCATTTAAATGTAAATTGAATAGTATGTTCATAAAATGCTACTAATGATATTACACAAGGTCTCTACAGAGATGAAGGACCCATTATCGCAAAAGTATGTAGTAAGAGATAACTTTACTACTTCTTGAAGAAACCACCTATTCTTCTTGACAGTGGAAAAGGAAGTAGCAATGTTCCTCTACTCAGTTTGCCATCCAGAGATATGGTATCCTCAAAATATACCTTCTTTTGGCCCACTCCAATGAAGACATGGCCATTCTTGGGTCTTTGGAGAAAGTGAAACAGTTTATTACTGAAGATATATAAACTGTATGAAAGATTGGCTCCCTACAGTATGTTTACCAAAAAAAAGATGTCCTGTCCTTTGGGATATAACTTCCATTTTACTCCCTGGGCTCAGGTTTCCATTTTTTTCTTGTCTTTTGGATGTCTTAATTTAAAGGTCAGAAACCACTACCCTCATGCCCATTCCAAAAGTCATCCAAGTTGGAGTAATCATTGCATTTTCTTTTTACATGTTTTTAATATTCAAAGTTCCAACTTTTAAAGCACTTTGACCATCACAACTAGATATTTTGAAGCCAAAACCACTTCAGATCAAAAACTGTTTTGTTTTCCTGTTGGAAAATATCAGGCAGCACATTTAAAGAAATTCAGAAGTCTGATTTTTTTTTTTAATATGGAGATTTGCTGTGTTTGGTACATTGTTTAGAACAATTTCGCTTTTGACAAATCTCCACTGCTTTTGAATCAGAATAATCATGTTGGAGACATTTCAGACAGTTCTAATTTAAACCATTCCAAGTCACTTAGCACAATAAACCACTATTTCTGGTATCCATGCCAAGCAGACAACGGTGGTTGAAGCACATGCCATGTGAATCAGTCCAGTCTCTCATGGACAAAGCTGATGACAAAATGACTCTGTTGCCTCCACACGTGGCGAGTTCCAATGATTTATGAGGTCTTCTGAATATAAGTGCATGCCATGTTTGAATTACTCAATTAGTACTTGGGTTTGAATTGCATATAGGCTTTTGCAGGAAAATTTACACCTCTATCTAATGCCCCCAAAGCTTTGGTCTTGCAGCTACTGTTTCAGATTGCCTGTGGAATTTGGGCCAAGTCTGCATGAGGATAAATATTGTAGAAAATATAAGGCCCTGCAATATTTTCATATATTTCAAGCACCATATAAGTACCTTCATCAAAGATATAGCTAGATTATATAAACTTAGTTAAGATAACAGGCGAGTTTTAAGAAAATGTATTTAATTAGCCCCAGTATGTTGACCAATAACACTTTTCAGTTAAGGTTGTTGGTAGCTAAGGAGAAGAGGAACAACACAGTCTCTGACAGTTGCAAATCACCCATATGCCTAGTTGCACAGACACTATCTTCTATATGGCTTATTCTGCGATTTAACCACTCCTAAATTTTAGAGTCTATGGAAGAATTTTTTCAAAAAGATCAAGATTTATTGAGTTGAGACCAGCAATCATCATTTTTTGTTTATGAAAGGAAAACCATGTTCAAGTGGTTCTTGTATTTACCTTTTTACAGCATGGAAGCCTGCCAAATTAGGCACCATTAGCCCAAATAACTGCTCTGCTCCCACCTGCTTATCTGTCAGATGTGATAGGGCATAATTATATGGCGACTCATCTACGTCATGGGTTCTAAGCTTCATGACCTCAGACATTTACAATATGGTAAAAGATTAGTTGAGCAAATGTTGAACAAATATTTGTTTGTAATAGGAATGTTTTCTGGAGGAAATGGTCTCCCTGGGCTTGTGTTTGCACTGGTGTGTCCTGAAGGGTGACTTTGGCTCTGTGCTAGGAGCTACAGCAATTAGTAAGGTACATTGAGTTCTTGAGTAGCCATGCTCCAGTGTCACAAGAGTGTCACTAAATAGTGATTTTTTTTAGAGATTTTAAGGCTTCTTTGGTTCCTAGTTCTCTGATTACCCTCATAGTAAAACCCTTCCCAATATCTAATTCTGCTTCCTTTATTGCAATCTGTGTGTGCTGTCTTTCATCCCATCACTGTGGACCTAGGGGTAGATCCTGCCTGTGTATTTTCCCTGTGCCCTGCTAGATTAGTAGAGTCAGTTGAAGAAGATATATATAGAGAAAAAAAGCATGGATCCATAAACGTGCAAGTGGCTGACACTCAAGACTTCATCACTTCTTTAATTTTTTTATCTATCTGAATAGTTTTTTTTATTCACCTAAGAAAAGTATAAAAGCAGCATTGGTCCTACTGACTAATCATCCTGTAAGTTTTGCCAATCCAGAAAGACTTAAGAAAAAAAAAATAAAAAGCCTGTGGCACAGACTTAATCCAGAGATTAAAATGGGGGAAAAATAATCTTTTATTTCTGTTTTAGCAGCATAAATATGGAGCCTAGACTCAGGCTCTCTGGCATCTCAGTGTTCAGCATCAGCACCCAGCATGCTGTCTAATTACTCCAACATATTTCTTTCCCTCAAAGTAATAATGCTTCCTATACCTGCATGGCCCCCAGAAGAGTCTTTTCAGGAACACCAATGTTTTCATATCTAGTGATTTTCCAGGTAATGTTTGCGCACTTCATTTACATTATTGCTCTCTGGTCTGAACAGTCTTCTCCTTCCTCGCGTTTTACCTTGTAACGCTCATCTCAGCCTGTTCCCAACCTGTCTTCATTTGTTAGACTAAACAAGGCATAGCTTTTTTTTCACATTTTTCCCTTTTAAATTATTCTCTGGCCACATTTTCAAGCTCTTCATAGCAGTCATAAAGGCTAAATATGGTTTTTTATTCTCTCATCTTCTGTTCTCTTCAACTTTTTATACGGTTAGCTGGGAAATATGTAACTGAAAATAGCCTGAGCTTTATTCATTTTCACCAGCTAAGACTTTTTTTTTTAAAAAAAGCAATCACCAAATATTAAGAGAAAACAGTATCTGGAAAAATCTGACATCATTGTTAAGGACTGGCTGGGAGTTTAAGGAGTTAGGTAGGCAAAGAGCAAAATCATCTCCTTCTTTTGTCTCTTTTTTGTAATGTTATGGTAATAGATTTTTTTTTAATTATTTGCATGAGTTAATTCTCATTCATTTTACTAGCATATGCCACCCATTCAATTTGCCTTGTAGTGGCATAGGAAAATAATTACATATCTCAGTCCAAAGCCAACTGAAGCCTTGAGGAGAGAAAAATTATAGGCAATTCTATCCAAATAGCAAGCTTTCCAATAAAATCGGTATTCTTCCCATGAGATCTGGGTCATCATTTTGAATACAGGCTGCATTTTTCCCTTAGAAATGTTAATTTCAAGATTATCAGGTGCAGGGGTGTAGCAGAGAGACTATTGCACCAGAATACCAAGACGGCAATGTGCTGATCATATTTTTGGCACAGATTATATTGAAAGTGGATTAGTAGTCAAAGTGTGGCAGAAATTTAGCTATCAAAAACATGACTGTGTTTCAAGATCAAAGAATATTTCTGTCTCACATGCCTTCAGTAGTCTGAAGTATTTGTAGATGCATTGTTAAAACAGGCAGATTAAATTATTTAGGGAAGAAATAAGTGAAGGAAGGCTAAATAGTTGGGCAATTTCATGAAGAGACATGAAGTTGGATCAAGGTGGTATTAGTAGGAAGGACTTTACCTCCAGGTGACGGCATATAAAATCTGCTTGCCTTGATGTCAGGTTCCTATCCTTGTTTTAATGTTCTGAGAAGTTAGCAATAGAATTTGGTATGGTCCTTGAAAAATTCCTGCTGAAGTAGTCTGAGATCTTCAGTGACAGTTTCAGTAACAGAACCTTTGAATGTGCCATGGCATAGTGTGAGCCTGTCTAAAGCACATACACTGCAAATCTGTTAAAACATACTGTAGTAAGTACTTACGCACTGCTTAAAACAGTGATTTAAGTGAATTGAAAGATGAGCACATCTTTCTCATCTGACACATACACGTCAAAGACCATATGCAGGCATATTTTGAATACCATCCTACCAAACATTTTATAAGTGTGCAGGAAAGAACTAAAAGCTTTCAGTTCCCAGCCCAGCTAATTTCCTCTTAGCTTGTTTTTCTTCTTCCCAAATCTGGAACTGGAATTGTTTGCTGCATCCCCGATCTTACTGCTGACACCAAACCACCTTATACAGTACTTGTATCTAAAACACTAATGTGCTGAGAAATAAAAATGAGAAACAAAAAAGAAAAATGTGACTGAGTATTTCTTTTTCAACACATGTCTTTGCTTCCCTCTGTACATTACCTAATTGTTCATTTTCTATATTCTGGATTGTTAGTTTTTCAGAGGACATGTCTGCATGATAAAAAGGCTGAATCACATCCTTCTCCTCAGGGACACAGTTTTATCTAATTACCCATGCTTCCATGTTTTAATAAGGGAGTGGAAAGGTCTTCTTTTCCTCTTTGCTCTATTCCATCCCTACGCGTTGCTTTATTTATTTAAATTTGTTTGCTTTGGTGGATGTGAACATTATCTGGATTGGACATTATCTTACTTTATTTCTTTCTGAAAAGCATATTGGCATGATGAAACCCTAACCAGACGAGCTTTATTAAATGTTTAACCTCTATTAAAAATATTTTTTTTCTCATTGCTGAAACAGAAATAATATACCATAGCAGAGATAAGAGGTGACTTAAATTAGAATGTCTGAAAGCACTTACGTCTCTCCAGTGATCCATATAGAGAGTCAAAGAAATCTAGACCATGAGTGTGAGGTGGAATGTATTTCCCTTTAGTAAGCATTTAAAACTGGGATCTTGTTTACAAGTAAAGTCATCTAATTTGAAGTGCAACTGGAAGTCATACTATAAGTGGAATTTTTTTTAGATAAAATTTTAGAGATATAAACTTTTTGGGTGCAAATTTATGAACAGAGAATATTTCTATCATGCATAGCTACAAGATGTACCATAAAGGGTCTTGGGAAACATTAGTGTAGTTACTTCAAACGCCTTTCTTTACTCATCCTACCAATTTCGGCTATAACAATACTCTGTTTTGAACACAAGAAGGCAAAGCCCATGCCATTGTGTTCAGTTTCTTTATCACTATTGTTACCATTTTATTTTGGGATATTTTTTCCCATATTTCCCAAGAGTGAAATGTTGCAGCTGTGGTAAATATTTGAAGGACTGAAAATTCTGTCCCTAATGGTAAACAGAGTTGTTGATATGTTCAAATTAACTGACATCATTGAACAATACCAAGTGTTTTCTTGTGATTCTTCTGGCCAAAGGCAATAAAATAAGGAAATTTGGCGGCATAAATAAGATTATAAATGAAATTGCAGATGAATTATCTCCAAAAAAGAAATAAAGAGGGAAATGGAAGGAAAGAATCAGAGATTCGGTGAAAAGAAGGGATGAAGCTGAAATCACAGAATCAAGCCTTAAATGCAATATCACTTGAGGCAGCTTTGAAAAATTTATACGAGTCAAAGAAAAAGGGCAAAGAAAGAAACAACAGAAGATGTCCTGGAGGATGCTGAGGAAAGGAGGTTGCCGTGGAAATTCCAAATGTTTTTCCTTTGCTTTCCAATTCTGCTGCATTTCAAACAACATTTATAGAGAGGCAGCTTAGAGGTCTTTTTTTTTTCCTCAAGCCTCCAACTAGATTCATAGCTAAAGCTGCAAGAATTTTTTATGCATAATAACAATGACAAAGAGCAAAGGACTGAAGAGCAATAGCAGAGATGAACCACAAAAGACACTGCACAGAATAATTTCCCTCCTGTTAATAGATAAAAAGCAGAGAGGGAGATAAACTTCTTCAGGAAAAACCTGCCAGCTGAAGTAGCAGTCAAGAAATAAAAGAGCTGATTTATATTTTGTTTGAAGGTATTGTTTCAGGCAGTAGTAGATAGATAGATTGGTATATTAGATATATAGTAGTAGATAGAACTACTTCAATATACAACTGGAATTAAAGCCAAGTGATATTTTTAACAGCTAGAATTAAATGTAAGTAATATTTTTTATCACCCAGGATACTTCTTATTGTGGACTACTTATGTTCTACACAGCATGCAGTTAATCTATACACAAGTCAATAGAATTTAATAAACAAAGTATATTTATTATTTTAGCAGTGGAATCGGCTTTCCTCCAGGGAAAGGAGATTGATTTTGGAGTTCTGATCAATAATTTAATAATGTAGTAACATAAATTTTTAAAGAAGAAATAAGATAAAACTATTATCTAAGATTTCATCTCCCTTCTTCCAGTCTATGAAATTACAACCTTTCATCAAAATGTTTTCCTTGTTTCCTTACACTCCATCAGCTTTATTTTTTTATTTTTCCCCTTCACCTCATTCCAGGACAGGAAAGTTAGAGCCCCAAAAATGAAACATAAGTTGTTTAGGAAGACGTAGGCTAGATCTTGCTTCCACCAGGGCAAAAATCCCGCTGATACCAGGTGACAGATGAACTGCATCACTTTTAGGATGGTTTTTAGCTCTTTGGGTTATTCTGCCTCCCCTGGGAGTTTCATAGACCATAGCAGAAAAACCTGAATTTTCAGTAGAGGAACATCATGGTCGAGCAGCCAAGCCATGGCCCTGGAGAGACCCGAGCTCGACTCCCAGCTGTAGCTGCAGGATATGGATGTGCCACTTTATGCACCATTCAGTTCATTTTCCTTTCATTTCTCACTTTTCCTTCTCCCTAATTGCCTCCAGTGTGAGCTTTCTTGCCCAGGAGCTGTCTCTCATTGCAATCTGAGAGTTTATAGAGATTATGGCAATCAGAGAAGGTTGAAAGAAACTTTCTCCAGAGCATGATCAAGAGTCCTTCCCCTCTTGTACAATTTAATGCTGAACTTATTATGAAAACAAACATCCAACACAGACAGAGGTTAACTGTAGCGTGGTCTGCAGGATTGTGGCATAGAAAGATAGTTGTTTTTAAAGAATATCTGTTCTTTCTGCCTCTGTGAAACCCTCTTATCTGCATCCACAGTTAATATAAATTGTTTTCAGGCAAACCTCCTGTGTACAAGTTAAGATCTGACATGCCACATGCAATTTGAGCAAGGTACATTGTTTCCTCATTATATTTTCTTAAGCCTTAAAATCAGAAGTGTGTGTTCCTGGGGAAGAGTGGAGGAAGCAAGGAAGAATTTTTGTTGTTGTTGTTAGTATAAAAAAAATAAAGCAGAATATCCATTCGTACAGGGGAGCTTCTCTTACAATATGTCTTTGTGGATATTCTTGACATAAAATGAAAGCATTTCTGCACATACTTATTTTGTTTTAGATTCACACTCTCTGTATCCTAATTAATGTATCTGTCCAGAAGAATTCTATGTTCTGCACTTTGGGCCACTTCTTCATATATTTTATGATGAATAGGATTCAGCATCCCTAGTCACCCAATATTTTTGCTTCAGAGCAAACCTCAATGCTAAAAATTAAACAAGTTATCATCACCTGATGTGGAATTATCAAGCTGGGTGCTTCTTGGTTGTTGACTCACATGACTTTAGCCAAAGCTTGGAGCAGTTCCAGATGTTGCTCCGCTTCTGCTAAAGGTCATCACCACTGCAGAGTAACTGGGAAAATGGAAAATGCAAACTCAGGAGAGTGAATACAAAGCCATGAGACTTTGTGTTGCAGCAGATGACATGTTCTGGTTGGTTGACACTTCGTGGGACTGGTGTCCCCCAGCAACTGCAGAAAAAGCACAGCTGGAAAAGGTCATATTTTAACTGAACACACTCAGCTATACTGTCTCAGCTGGCAGATGAAACAGAGCAGTGCTTGTATCCTTCCCTGGTATCCACAACAAACAGTTTTGCATGCCTTTACCTTGAAACATTTTACAAGCTTCGGTGACTCTTCCTTAAATTGACGCTGAACGTGTCAGACTGAGGTTGCATAGTAACTGGGGGCCATGGGAGAAAAACCCAAACAGAGCAGAGCAAAAGGTTTTCCCAGCAAATATTTCAGAGAATTCACATTAAGGGATGACAGCTACTCCCACACCAGGAGCATGCTACTTGAAATGAGGAGCATAGCTGGGTTTAATGCTTATAATAATAAATTTATTCACCCAGATGAGGTGATGAAGTGCGGATTTCTTATTTCTATTGTTTGTGAAGGGTAATATTTGATTTCCTGATGTCTCTCAAAAGACAAGTTCATGGAATTGACAGAAACATGCATCATTTGGGAATGGAGGCATGTGCACATTTAGTGCTGGATGCTGATACTTGATGCTGGATGTACAGGACTGTTCCATCAGGAGAAAGATTCTCTTCAGGCAGGGTTTGGCCTGAGATGCCTGTGCTCAGTACTCTAGACAACATAGTTACTGTCCTTTCTGACCATAGCCATATATGTGTGAAAGAAAATTGTGCTACACAAACTACTTTAGCAACCTTGACTGGCATTTGCTCTGCTGCATCTTTGGAAACACAAAGACATAGGCCAATAATTTATATTTTCATTATGGAAGTAACTTTTTTTTTTCATTTGAGATCTGTTCCGGGTAAGAGTCCTAATTAGTCTTTAATTCTGAACTAGGGCTTATTTGGATGCGAAACACTTCTACCCTCACAAGGTAACAGGACAAGAAAAAATCTACATAAGAACCCCTTTGTATTGTTAATGCAGCCAGGTGGCTCAGGGTATTTGCTGTCCAGCAATAGAAGAGAGAAGAAAGACTCCTTGGGTGGGATTTAACTCAAAATTAAGATATCTGAAGTTAGGTGACTAGATGTGTTTGTTGATATGTCAGTTAGATATTTAAACTCTCATTAAAGACACTAAAAATTCAGTCAGTGTAATCACTGGAGTTCCCAGCATTATTCAGTACCCAAACAAGTTGATATCTACTTTTAGATGGGTAGAATAAACCTACTGACTGTTCTGATCTTCTCATTGACCATTTACTGCAGAGTCCATTGGCATAAATGTGATTAGACAACCAGTCATTATAAGCATAAACAAAGCAGTCCGATTTAGCTGTCTATAACACAAAGTTTTATAGTGTCATTTGAAATGTCCTAGGGTCTCTGAAGCATCCGCATGAGCTGGCAGATATAGCACCCTTTTAGACTGACAGTTGAAGCCACATGGTAAACTCGGGGACACCTGTAAGTTGCCTATATAGGACAACTGAATCGAATCACAGGTGTCTTAAAAGTCTTGCTCTTTGTTCTGTCTCCTCTCCATTCCCCCTGCTTTTAATAGGGCAGATTTGAAAACGGATTTTAATTTCTGGTAATAGATGAATCAGTAGATTCTCAAACAGAGCATTCTGCAGCATGGGCTCAACAGGAAGTATTAGCTGCTGCCTCCCTAGTGCTTTTGGGGTTGAGCATAACACCTTGGGTAGTTCACCTGACGTGTCAAAGCCTAAGGCTCAAACTCAAGCTTAATATACTGTGTGCGGATACCTACAGAGTGCAGGAATGAGCCATGCAGTTTCATTTTGGTGAATGCTCATCACTGAGCCTTTCCCCTATGTGCTGGGAAATACCATTTCCTAAAGGCCGATTGCTTCTTGGGTCATGGATATAATCAAACTAGCAAAATCATGGGATTTTCACAAAGGAAAATGAATTTAGTTTTTTTTTTTAATCAAGAGTTATTTGTGTGTTTATTTATTAAGAAACACTGCAGCACCGTAGTGCGGTAGCAGTTTATTTGAAATGCACCCTGTTTTACTGAAATGACCTTTTACATGGTAACAGAATAGAATCACTGCAAAGAATACATGACATACATGACATCAAAAACGTCTCCCAAAAGCAAATGCCACCTCACCAATGAAATGTCAGTAGACAGATCATTTTGGAAGCAACAATGATGGGCAAAGTCAATGGGTTACACTGTAGTTTGTGGTTTGCAACATTGTTAATGGTTATTATTGAAAGACTCCAAATATTTCTTCCTTTGTGGTTGGATTCTTCCAAGAACCTAAATGATTGATGCTCCCTAATCATTTAGGTTGATGGAAACCTGAAAAATAACAAACTCAAAAGGAGAGAAAAAATTTAATGGGTTATAGGTAAGGGCAAATTAAATTATCTAAAATGACTGAATGTTTTTCTTCCAATGTTGTTTGCTATGCATTTTTTCTAGCAATCAGCTTGGACTAGTTCTCTCTTTTTTAGTAAATTGTGTAATTATGTAATAACAATGTAATTTATTTTAGAATGAATGTGACTTCTTCAACTCTTACAGGTTTTAATTTATACACTGCCTTTTTCTCCCCTGTCCCACAACATATATAAAGAATTTAGTATATTTCAGTATAATTTGAACATATTGCTCAGAAAATCAAAAAGTAAAGAACCAGATAGTATTTTTTTATAACTTCACAAGTATCAAATGTTACCATTCCCCACATACATATATATATATCATATTTTTTTCTGGTAGACACTAATTACTTCAAATCTTGCAAATGTAGAAAGGCAGATTCTGTCCCCAGAGTACAGCTGACCAACATTATCATATGCCTAATCAGAAGAGCTACAATGGTTTAAATCAGCTGAAAAGCCTGTCCCTTCAATCATTTAGTGCACCAAGATGTATGGCCATTCCTCAGCTTTCACTCACTCACTCACTCGCTCACTCACTCATTCACTCACTCCTTTATTTTTTTACTGTAGTAATGTGGAAGCATCAGAATAAAGAGAGGAAATTTGCTTCCTTGTGTCTTTCAAACCAGTCTCAGTAAACATTGCTAAGGTAACCACTGTGAATCCATGTAATTCATAGAAGAAAACACTGCATGTGTGGAATGGCAAACATCAAACATGAGCCAGCAGAATAGCACAGTCACAGTCTCAAAAAAGCTCCCACTGGAAAATAGAAAAGCTAACCTAAAGATACGATTTCAAAGGAATAGGGAAGATGAGCTTTGTCTTTTATGTTCTTATTACTAACTTCAGCATCATGAAAGAAAATTTCACTGCAAGAAATTGACTTTTCTAGCACACACACATGCACATTCCCATCAGTTGCTTCTTTGTGCTCTTATTGTGTCCTATATCCCAGCTTGAGAACAGTTGACTGTTATTTTTCCTAATTATTGGAAAAGAAACAAGAGTGAAAATATTTTCTGATGCTTTTGATATGAGAACAAATAGATATAAACAGTCTTCCAACTGTAGGCTATGCTTTTTAATGCATTTTTAGCCACAGAAGTTATATTTCAGGACAATCTTTCAGTATGCTGGAGAAGGAAACTAACCTGGTTAATATAAAGATTAATTATAGTAACTTAGACAAGCAGTTAATTCGATAGCAGACTAGTAAACTGGGGATGAGATTCCCTTGCTAATAGAGAGAAGTAGGCATCTGCAGAGAGCAATAGATCTCTATATGACGGTCTCATCTGCAACTACAGAGTTGCCCATTTCGCTCAGATGAGACGCTGAAGACCAAGAAGGCTATTTTCAGTCAGACATGAATTTTCTTGGTAGAAATCTTTAAATCTTATAAAGACCTATAGACATTTTATCAGAGGCAGTTTATGTTTTCTCAAGCTGTATGTATCTTCAAGGAATCCTTTTTGTCTGGTTATAGTGAAGGTCACTTGGCAATGTCTTAGTACAGAATATTCACAAGTGAAGAAGACAAATTAAAAATAAGACTAATAACAGTGTCCATAAATAGGGAACTGATAAAACTTGTGTGGTAGATAAACTGTACCTCTGTGTAAAGGAGGAAGGAGGAATCAGAGTCCTTTTCTACACTTATACATAAATTGCAAGGCTATTAAGAAGTAGTGAGATTTTGTGCATAACCTAAAAATACATTCCTACCTCCTTTAATCATCTTGCTGTTTGCCCTCTGCCTGATCTAACAATATAGTTGCCAGTCAAGCCCAATGGTTAGAAAAGAAATACCTAGACAGGACTGGAGTAATAACTCCAAATAATGAAATTAGACAGGAGAATAGAGCCAAGGAGTCAACATGAAGTTGGATCTGGAGCAGAAACAGAGGTCTAGAAAAGCTGGAAATTAATCTGGAGTAAAGACAGAGGAAATCTGTAGTCTTGTTATGGTCAGCCTCTGCTTGAATACGCGTGCTGCCATGCTAACCCTGTGTTACATGTGTTACATCAAAATAACAGGGATGTAGCAATGGATTTCTTTTGTATATATGAACAAGTATGGAAGAAAAGTACTTGGTCCTCCTCCATAAAGCAAAAAGGATACAAAAGTAAAATGTTATGACTGAGGTTATTTCTACACTGCTGTCCAGAGTCATGATAACACATCCAAAATGATATTAAATCACTTCTCTCCAATGCCAGTTCCATTGTTACTCAAGGTTCATAGACTTCATTAAAGCTTGCAAAACCTGTGCAGAAGTATTCAAAGCTATAGATTTAGATATATATAAATATATTTAGATATTTTATATGTATTGGAATTATAAGTTGCCAGGTGATGTTGGAATTATACTGACAACAAAGTTTTACCTCTGTTTTCCAGAAGAACTAGATATTTAAAATTACTAATACATAGAACACCAGATAACACAGCAGGACTTTCATGGCTCTACATGAGATCTGTCACAAAAGGAGAATGTCTGCTGAATACCCAGACCAAAGATTGCCCCCACTGTCGTAGACTTACCACACCTTCCTGTTCCTGACGTGTTCAGGATTCATCTGCATGCCAGTTTCATTACAGGATATATGTCTCACTGAAAGCCAAAAGAATTTTCATTCTTAAGTGACTAAATAGCTTTTGAAAATACAATCTGTGCTCCTTAGGGGGTGGAATCCCTTCAGAATAGAAATGACAATTAAGCGTCTCTCATCACAATTGCAAACAGATGAGTAATAGTCAGTAAACTCATTGAGTGAAAATCATTTTAAAGTAAGTGTAATTTTCTTGTGTACTTTGTGAATAAGAAAGAAAAATTTGATATGTTATGGTATCGACAAGGCTTCTAACAGTTCTGCTAACATTCTCATGATAAATTATAGAAAATCTGGTCTGTGAATTTGTTATAGCATGGGTATAAATCCACTCAATATAATACCTAGGGAGCAGTTATTAGGAGTAGTTGGTAAAAATCTATATGCCTTTAGGACTTGTTTGGGATCTGCTCTGCATTTACTACCTTTTAATAACCTGAATGATCCAGTAGAGGATAAGTTCATTAAACAGGTAAGCACAAAGATGGGAAGGACTGCAAGAACACTGGCAGGCAGGACTGGCACTCATAAGGATCACAACACAGAAGAAAATTCATCTGAAAAAAAAGATAAGACTCAGTGGTATTGGAGTAAGATATTGCACTTCATCAGATAACAAAGGTAAGATGGGAGATTGCAGGCGAGACAACAATTTTTTAGGAAAAGGATGAACAAGAGTCAGTGATGATCTGTGCGGGTTAAAAAGGCAAGTACCATTAAGAGAAGTTTGGCCTGCAGAAATTGTTAGCCAGGCTGTATATATTGCAATCCAAAGATACAATGTGAGTGTGATACAATATAGTCATGCAAACATAATTAAATGTAAATACAGTAAAACTAGTATTAAACTGAACTGAATAGTGACCAATGGCATCACCATGACCTGGAGACTCTCGCAAAGGAGGAATTTCTTTTGGTATTTGAGAAATGGGACTTTCTGAATCGTATTCAAGCCCAGAAACACGTGTTGGAAAAATATCCTGAAAAATATTGCACAACTATCCACAATTAGTCATGAGTATGATTTCAAGTGTTGGGACTGCAGGACAGAGTAAGAGCCTCTCAGCTGCTCAGGAAAAAGACTGTAGAAACAGGAGGTGTTTAGCCTAAGGAATAGAAATCTGGGAAGAAATCTGCTCATAGTTCTCAATAACCCAAACATCTATTGCAAAGTGAATGGGGATAATCTATTCTCCAAACTCCTGATAGGGAACTCTATGGATAAGACAAGAAGAAATAGGCTTAGATCAAGGCACAGAAATCAAAATTTGGGAATTTTCTTACAACAAGCATATAGAGAAATAGCAAAAAAAAAAAATATAGGCGAAGTGTGGTGTATCTGGCAATTGAGAATTTTAGGGACAGGTCAGATGAATACTTCTTACAAATGATATACAGGTCACCACACAGGAATTATCCTGCCTTGAACCAGGGAAGGATTAAATATCCTTTTGGGTTTATTTTTCTTCCGTTCTGTAGCTTGTGTTACAGTCTGTAGTGTTACTTTTTTAGGTGAAAAATGAAGGCAGAGTAACAGTGGCTGTCCTTATTAATTTGTTTAGTCTCTGATGAATTGTTCGTCTTAAAGCTTTGGAAAAAATGAAAAAAAAGGAAATATGTTAATTTTACATTTCTTAACCAAGTCATTCTGCTTTTTTGATGTTTAATTCCGTTTTTTTTTTTTTTTTCAAAGAAGTGTTGCAATTGGAATTTCAATTTGCTAGAAAAAAAAGTTTTAAAAATTAGCTGCTTTGCCTCATGTGGAATTGCCAGTTGATAGAAATTTGTGTATTTGACAACTTTAGTCATGGCAGCAAATTAATCTAGCCAGTCCTGATTGCTTTTCTGTGGTTCTGTAGCACCAATGGGAGCTAAATGTGTTGTAAACAAATACAACTTGGATAGATGTATATTGAGAATATCCTGTAGAAGAACTTGTTCATTTAATACTGACTTTCAAAGTTAATCTGCTCTTTCAATGCAACTGCTTCTGGAAGAAGAAAGTCTGATGAAATACTGATGCACTTTCCTACGAATTACCTCTTTAGGTATATGCCTGTGCATGTTTCACTTTGATAAAGCAAATTAAGCTGAAAGACACTTTCCTGAAAGACGAAATGTGCAACAAGACAGATATAACTTGCTGTTGGGAATTTAAATTTTACTGAGTTGTTTAGAAACCTGCCAAAGACAAAATACTGCACCTTCTTGAGATACTGCATGCTTTCCTTGCATTGATGGGGGCCCTTGCTGGTTTGAATCTTGGGACAGTGGCACCCATCAGGAGTCAGATGGCTTTCAGTGGCTCTCCTAGTTGCCCTTAGCCTTTAGTCTTGATGTTAGAAAGCCAACCGCTCATCATAACTCAGCAGATTCGGTCTGGATTTGGAAACAGGATAAACAACATCTTCAACTCTGAACTACAGGGAGCTGTTGAAGCAGATCACACCCTTTGCTACTCACAGGATGGAAACAAGTAGCATGGTAGCACAGTACGGTTGAGGTTGGAAGGGACCTCTAGAGATCATCTAGTCCAAGTCTAGAAGAAGACTCATTCTCCTGATCAGCCCTGCAAGGAAAGACTACCAACTGTTGCAACATGGTGGTGTCAAAGCTTAGGTTGCGCGGGACATGGCTGCAGCTCTAAAGTGCCATCACAGTAGGATGAAATGGAGGAAAACAGTGATCTTTCCCTTCTGCTAGACCTTACTTTATGTGACGGAGCCTAAGGTAGGGAAGGACATGCTGGCTTTTGACCTGTGCACCTCAATAAAAGGAGCAGTGGGAAAAACATGGGTTTGGGATGACTAAAAGCTTGACATATTGCTAAAATTCATCTGCTGTAGAGCTGATGAAGTTTCAGCTACACCATCCTCCCTCCCACACTCATAAAGGGAACAAAATTGGAGTCAGCAACTTCCTTTCTCTCCTGATGTTCTCACAACTGGGACCTTGGCCACCCTTTGTTCAGGACAGAGAGACAAATCACACTCTATACTGCAAGATTTAACTTTTCTGGAATGCAAAAACACAAAATCTGTAGATTGGCGATTTCTGTAGTGCCTAGGTCTTTGCATACTGCTCCTCCTATTCAGATTGTATTTGTCTGTCACCTCAAATGCCCTCTTTCTCCTTATATAACACTTGTGTTATCACTGCTAAGCAGTGATCCCTATCAAGCATTTTTTGGATATAAAGCAAAGGGAGAGGCATTGGCCCATCCACATCAGCTCAAGATCTGTGCTTTACGCCAGGAACAATACACAGGTGGTTCACCGTAAATCTCAGATTTGGAAGGCATCTGTAGATGCATTAAATCTGCTGCTTTCTTCTGTAATAACAGAGTAAATAAATCACATAAAATCTTCCAAGGAAGATTCCTTGCAGAAGATCTGGTGTCCCTCAGGGGAGCAAAATAAAACATAGATCCACCTTGCTAGAACATAAATACCTTATATACAGATTTAATCCACAGCTGGAAGGTGACTGGGAGCCTGCAGACTATATGAAACAGTTGTTTTGACTGACTCACATCATCCTTCATGGCTTAAAGATCAGTAAAATGCTAATTCATAAACACTGGTGACAACAGCAGTTGGTAAGGACTGGAGATGCTAACAGCAGTGTGCTGATCACTGTTAGAGGGTAGAGGATGTAATGAGCAGAGAAAGGAATTCAGCTCCTAAATTCAGGATTGTCTGAGATATAAGTCCAGAAATATCTTTGTGAAAAGAAAGTGTTGGGAATTCCTTCATTTATTAAATCATCTTTCTGTTTCCATGTACCCATTAAGTGAGTTAAAAGAAAATCTGCACTTGATAATAGTGATATAACTGCTGCTTTCTTTGGTAAATCCGGTAATTCCTACTTTTCCACAGCTTAATAGTTCTCTGGCCTCCTTTTTCTTTAAGTAAATTTGTAACATGAGAAGATCACTTTAATACAATTCATATAACTTGACTTTAAATTTCATCTTTAGATGCCTAAGTCTGAACTGGTCACTCTGGATTCCCTTTAGGAATAATCAACAGTTCCACAGAGTGATTCACTTCAGTCAATGCAACGCTTTTGTCTGTAAAGAGGGCCTACAATGACCATCTTAGATATAGCTACTTAAAATGTAGATATATAGAAAAATCATGAGATATAAGTCATAGCTTAAGTTACCTGAATCTCACTTGTCTGGTGTTGTAAATTAAAAGACTGATCATAAATATTGTGTAATCACCTAACAATGCACTTCTAAATGTTGCCTCTCATGAGCAGCACTGAGCTCTCTAAAGGATGGGGCCTTTCTTTTCCTTTACTCTTCATCTTGCAGGAGTTTAGCATGAAGTAGAGGAGACAACAAGAAGCTTCTTCTATAGACAGCACGTCTGAATGATGATCTTAATGTCCTATCATTACCAATAACCATCTTCTCTAAGGTGGAATTTATGGTGGTTTCCACATCTATTTAGTTTCCTTGATGTGTTCTTCTTTATTTATGGAGTTATTCAGGTGAGCCCAAATTTCTAAGTTTCATCTTTTATTTTTTTTCTCATAAATCTTATTTCCACTCATAAATATATATTCCACAGGGAACAATGGACTTTTTTCTTTTAATCTAATAAGTTAGGTAATGTAGTAGTTATCCTTCTCACAGGTCAAAGCAGGTGAGCAATAAGCATCCTACCAAGATCTTTTGCAATTTAAATTTGGGTATGTTAGAGCACAGGATAAATTTTGTTATTAACCAGAGAATTCGACTATGTTTGTTGTTCGGAGGGAATTAACCTCTTCCTCAAGTAGCTCATAACGTATGGGAAATCCAGGGGAAAAGATCTGCCAAAAGAAATCAAAAGATGGTATCACCTACTCTTATCAGACTCTGGCAAATCCAAATGAGCTTGTTCATGTTTGATTAACTGTAAAAACAAGGAAACATGAGCTGTAGACATAATAGTGTAGGTATCATTTGTATTTGAACTGGTTGACATTAGTCAATGGAAAGAAAAGAGCCCTTTTAGAGAGCAATTCTTTCTCAAATATATTTCAGATTAGCTCAGATGAATCACAACCCAAATTCTCCTATTTCTCTTTATTGGTTATTATAAAGCCACACTGTGACTGGCTCTGATATAACTCCTACCTTATAGTCACCTGAAGGGTCAGCAAAAGGACTCTTACTCAGCAGAACTGATTTTTCTATTCTATGTTCTACTTGGGAAAACAAATGAGGAATTCTTTCATTCTCAAAATGAAACGAGATATAGATGAGAATTGCCCACAAACTACAGAATGGTAGGATCTCAATAGCTAATACCATCTTGTAAGTCCACCAACCAAGAAATGACCAACTGGCTTAAAGAAAAGTTAGTCTGTGAACATTGTAGTTAAAGAAGACAGTGTAGCAAGTTAAATATTTTGAAGTAAATGTTAGAAATGACCCACAGTACCAAAGAAAGGCCTTAGGCTGAGATCTGGAAAGCCTTAGGCAATATCTACACTTCTAGAATCATCCACTGCAGGGAGACTTCCCAAGCCAGATGATATAGGGCAGCTCTTGTCCATCCTGTTCAAGATTAGCACCTCTAACACACAGTGGTGTATCCACATAACAACATGTAGCCCACACCTTTTGGGGCCCCATAGCGTGCTCCTCAGACCCTAGGACAACACATATATATACACAAACATATAAATATTTGACTATTTTTCCAATTAAAAGTGTCTGATGTAATATGAAGACTATGCTACAACTTTCAATACAAATGTTGTTGTACAAAGCTTAAGGTTGTTATTGCATTTCCAGGAATGAGATATGAGGTTATACAGTCCTTGTAACAACCACAGTGATATTTCCATTTAGTGGAAATAGACCTTATCCATATGTTTTTCGTTATCACTATGTGCTGGTGGAAACACTAAGGTGAAATAACATTATTAGGAAGTTTTCCCATAGCTAGAACAGATGAAGTCCATTCTCTTGGTTCTTCATAGTGAAGAGGATGCAAAAAAAAAAATGTATCTTTTCAATGTAGTAACAGGGCAGTAACATAATTAGGGAAGTTGTCTAATAGTTCTTATTTAAAAAAAAAGGAAGAGAGAGAGAGAGAGACTTTTCCCTTACATCAAGCACTGCAGAACTTTGGGATTTGGGCAGAGGAATAGTTTTGAAAAGAAGTGTTTCACAAACAGGCATTTTTGACTAGTTGTTTGAATATCCCTCCTATTTGGCCAATAAGCAAGAAGTTGAAAAAAAACAGAAGATAGAAGTACCATTTCTTGTCAGTGTTTCACACAGTGTGGTTTATTTTTGGCTTGCTGCTAGGCTACAAAGTGTTGCCTGCCTTACATGGTTCAATGGCTTCAAATAAACAACCAACAGTTCATCTCTAATGGGGACTGGATGTTGAGTAATGTTTGCAAATAGTGAATATTGAAGGGCACAAACATGATTGAACTTTAGAATTCAGATTGATGTTTGCCATTTATTTTGTATTTGTTTTTCAGGAAGAATTCAACCAAATGATAATGAAGATATAACAGTTTAAGACTGGCAGCTTTAACCCAGAGACATGTGGAGTGAAGAGTAAATATAACATATCATTGTATGCAAATAGACAGAAAATCTCATTTTCAAAGCGATTTGTTGTGTATTTATATAGACATTTACCAATCGCATGCTGTTGGCTTACAATTCATTTACTTGGGGTCAGGCGATGGGCATCTTCTCGGAAACTGAATTACAGTTAACCGAATAGCTGGCAGTTTTCTCATTCTATTATCACATGACTTTTGTTGGCTGAAACCAGGGCTTAAAAGTTTCTATTTTGCAAGAGTAAGACCAACATCCACAGTAGTTCTCAATGCATGAATAAGACAACAGAGCTAAATATGAGGTTGATTTCAAAAAAGTATGGTTTTGGGGATGCACTATAGCAGTAAATCAGACATACATGTCACACACTTGGCAAAATAGTGGTGTCCACAAAAGTGTGAATCAGACCTCTCCATACTTCTGAATGCTATTTTGACAGTAATGAAGAGATTGTCCTCAATCCAGGGATGGGAACTGACCAGGAGAGTTTTGACAGCTTCATATCTAAGCAAACCCTTTGCGTTTCTCAATATTTCATTAGTGATCCCTCTCTAGGGACATTGCCTCTACTTTTCCATGCTCCTGGGCTTGGACCATGGCTCAGACCTCTCTGCGTATGATGCCAAGGGTGGTGTTAGCCAGTAGATGTCACTGGTGGAGCACTGGGCATTGAACCAGACACCATGGACTGTCCTGCAGATCCTGTAGATCTGTCTACAAATAAAATGGCTAATTACCCAGTGGAAGGAAATGCAAATACACAGACTAAATGACTGAAGCCTAATTTTTCTTTTCTATTCTTTTGTTCATTTGTTTGTTTAATGCAAATCTGTGTCAGCAATAAACTGCATCTGGGAGACTGAGTTTTAAAACCAGCATCAGTTTGGAAAATGATTAGCAATTTGGTTTGACATAGTTCTGTGGCTATTTCGGGGAGAGAGGGGCAGTGCAGAAGAGCAGGCCCAGCTTCCTCTGTGCATTTTGCATTCTGCTGCTCTCCCTGGGAAAAGCACATGGCAGGTGGATTCCACGCAGAAAGGCAGCAGTTTAATGAAATATGTTACGGGTGAGTGGTGCCCAGCATGGATTCTTCTCCTAACTTCCAGCTGAATGCCAAAAGGCCAGTTTCTACATCAGAAAGCGCCAGGTGTTGAAAGATTTATCTACGCAGAAGCCCAAGGTATAACAAAATGCCATTAACATCATGGACTGAGCAACATGGAGCTCAGTACGGGCATCTGTAGGACCTTTTGTTAAAGTTTTCACTGAAAAAAAACAAAATACATTTGGCTTCTGAAACAGTCTATTCATATCTGTGGCTAAAGGAAGCACAATCAACTTCTGAGTACAGTACTAGTAGAAACAGTTCAATCCAAAGCTGAGACACAGACAAATTCTCCCAGGAAACAGTTTAATTTTATTCACAGCTTTTTGTCATTCAGATGAGGTATTTCTTTTCACTTTGACCTCACCTTTGGCCTTGAATATGCCTGCAGTTTAAGTTTCATTTGCATAGACCTTGGTTTAACTTAAAATAGCAGGATTGGTTTGGAGAGTCAAATAAAAATATTTCATTTGGACCTGAGTACCTCAAACCATTGACTATTTACCATGTTTTTTTTCTAACTCATTCTGTGCACTAAACACACTTACTTTATGGACTCGTGCCTTATTTCTATTTAGTCTAGATTCATCTTTCCAGTCAGTGATGGTTTGTTGTTTTTATTTTTCTCTTTTTAATAAAAAGTTCACATCTAATTGAATTTTCCTCCATTTTAACTTTGCAAATTGTATCTATATCACCAATAGAAACCATTTGATTCATTTATGCTGTTCAGTAGATCAGAATAATTGCTCGGAGGGGTAAAGAAGTAGAAATATACTGACTCATCAAGAGACAGTTTTTATGAGCCAGAATTTTTCCCTCAGCTATACTAATAAAGTACCTTTTATAGTGCCTTACATTCAGCAGGACACAAAAGCAATTAGGAAATGGATCAAATGTCCCCATCTTTGGGAACACTCATAAAAAGAAAGAAGCTTCAAAAATAGCAACCCAGGCTCATTTTATTCATCCCTGGTAGGACAGAGCCCATTCTTAAAAAGTCCATAAATTATTCCCATGATGCAGGCAGCAAATAACCACAAGCATCACCTGCCCATTCCACAGGTGGTAATCCTGGCCTGCCCATTTGAAAAAAAATAAAGGAGGAAAAATAATCGCAATATCTGTTATTGTAATGAAAAGAGGAATTTCATCCCACTTTTCCAATTAGTCGTCTCCACACACTTCCAAGAAGAGTCAGGCTGCTCCCAAAAGTGATGCAATACTCAAGAAATTAACACTAAATTCACAGAGCATCTGGTTATTTTCACAACTTTAATCAGGTAGCCAGAGATACTGAGACAACATCCTAACTTTAGCACAAGGAAGGCTCATGAACCAGTGCATTCATCTGAATACAGAAAAATTCAGCTCTCCTTTAGGGACTTTGCCCAACATGATGTAGTTTGTTTCCGATTGATCCTCACTGCTCTGGGCTTGATTTATTTTTGGCAGGATTTGATTATAGGTTCTCTTCATGGTTTCGCACAACCCTAAGGTTTGAGTGCAGTGAGAGGAGGAGAAGAAAGCCTTAATTCTGCATCTGACTCGCCATGCGAGTATTTCAACTTGTAAATTCTCTGTTTAATAATTCCAGTTAGGACTTGGGATGCCATAACTCTGTAATTTTTAGGGTTTAAATCAGGCTTTGTATTTTACTATTCAGAAAACTCACATAAATAAAATATACAGTGTAATCATTTGCTTTCTTATTATATCTACTATAAACATACTAATAGGAAAATAAATGAACGCAATCAAACTAAATGCTCTCTTGGTTATTTTGTGGGAGGTAAAAGTAATCTGCAAACAAAATCAGGATATGTTCTGTGGGTTTGAGCTGCAAAAAGGATAATCAAGGTAATGAAACCTAGATAGTACAAAGTTCATTTTAATTCAGAAAAGGAAAAAGAAAAAGGTATCATGTTTCTGTAAGACAAACAGCACCTCAGAGAGAAGCGTGTTGAGAATTTCAGTGTTCAGTGATGTAGGGCATGGTCATTCAGAGAATGATTTCCTCAAATGGGCATTCCCATCAGTTTCATGTCTCTCATCTACAAATGGCCTAGTTCTTCCAGGCAAAGACATTTTGGAAGATCCTAACCAATTTTTCTGGCAAACAATACGGGGTGTTGTAACACACAGCAGTGTTTGTGCATGCCTTTCTTCTGTGCAGCAGCACGGCACAATCAATGGGGCTTTACGGACAATGAACAATCCGGAAAATGGAAAGGAGAAAATAAAGCTGATTGATAGAGAGCAACACACCCTAGGCGCGTACAGATTGCTTAGGTGTTGCACACGAAGAGCTGATTCACAATAGGGGTTTAGTCATCACCTCTCATAAGCGTTTAAACATTTAGTTGAATATTTGCCACTGTCATTCAGCAGCTGAGTTTGCTACTCAAGGGCCTCAACAGAACCAGGCTCATGCAAAGGGATTCTAAAATAGGCAATAAACCTATTTAATCCTTCATCTCAAATTCTCCAGGACAGCCCTAACCTGCTGGGATCCCCTGCTCTTGTTGCTCACTACAGTTGTGACCTTTGGTTATTTTTGTTTTTTTTTTTTTCTGGTAAAGGGCTAAGAGTTGGATCTGCTTTAGAGAGCCTTTTCTAACCATGGGAGGGATGGAGAAGGGAAAAATGTATGTGGGGTGGCTCAAACAAGATCTGAGATATAGCTTCCTGCAATTGTATTATGCCAATAACCCCAAAAAACCCTGAGTGAGCTCGTCATCAAAACATGACCCAGACTGTCCTACTGCTCTGCAGACTAAGGACGTGCCTGGAGGCATCTATGCAAGAGGAGGGAGTCAAGATTCACCTCCACTCCAAAGGGCTGCCTTGCTTGCTTGCCTGTACTCCTTCTTGGGCATGAGAAGTGAAGCCTGTGGGAGATGGGAAGTGTTAACATTCATAAATAATCTATTTTTATACCATCTTTCACGTGGAACAAGTATAAGACCTTATAAATATTATTCTTTAAATTAATAGGTAGGCAGATGACAATGCAAGGAAGCAGTTTCAGGAGGGAAAAAAAAAAAAAAAAAGACAGAAAGAACAGGAAATCTTTCATTTCTGACCCTAGCATGAGTCCCTCTCATTAACAAAACTGTCTTAATCAGGATGGAGGTAGCACATTTCATCCTAAGTCTTAAACAGACAGATAGCCCTACAGTAGCCACCAGCAGAAATTTATAAGGGAATCTTTGGAATCTTTAGGCACTGATAGTGTGTTCTGGAAGCTCAGTAGAAATCTCAGTTTTGTTTTGTTTTGTTTTGTTTTTTTTATTATTTTGGGTGCGGCAGGTGAAATTTTTTACCCACTAGTTATTTTGGACCAATGCCTTCGAAGTCACTGTTAGTTCACACTAAAAGCCTTTCTGCGAGGCCACTTGCTTCACTTTCAGAGTAAATATCTAACGCTCTGGGTAGCCAACTTCATCCAAGCTTCCTCCAAGCGGGAATTAAACTAAACACAAAGTCAGTTGGGACCTAAGAGAATCAACAGACGAAGGAAGTTTATTTGTCCAAATAAAGCACATTTTAAACAGCTGTCCCACGTGGGGAAAAGTCTACCCATAGATCAAAGCTCTCTGCTGTACAGGTGCTAATCTAAAGTAAATCCATAGTGCCTAATTGAGTTGTTCCAAATTTCCAAGTGTAGCAGAGAAGAATGTGGCTCGGAAGCTCATTAGGGACTCTGTGCTGCCAGGCTTCGTAGACCATGCTTAGCGAAAAGTCTGTTTACATTACATTTTCATTGACTAAAAAAAATGGAGCCACCAGTGTTACAGTTTAGTGACTGCCTTCCTCTAAAATAGTCTTGATCAATTAAATCCAGTACATTTGGATGGTTCTGAGGTGGAACGGGGATTTTCAGTGATGCAAGGAATTTAAATGGGATTTAGCAGCAATGGCATTAATGGTGACCTTTTGCCCAACACACATATCATATATGTAATCACATCAAGGGGAATAAACCCAATCAAAGAAAACACTGTCAAGGATAACTAGCGCTAAACAAAATCATCTACAAATAAAATCATCATAGGCCTTCAAGTCTGATCCATGCTTCTGTGTGGATGGGATAAACAAGGCCTCAAACCTTGTTAGTGTTAAGCTAATATTCATTCAAAGCATAATATATGATTCTTCCAGGGAGACATATCACTAGGAAATGTTCCTGTCTTCTCCTGCTTCGCGGAAAACCTATGCCAATGCAAGGGAAATCAAATCAGTTGTGCTAAAATGGATTGGCTGCTTTTATCTTCTTTTTTACTTATTCTTAAACATATTCTCCTCTCTCATCTCAGCGTTTTAATCCTTCACAGAGCAGTAAAAGGTCATATCACTTGCTAGATGGGAACAGACATCGACTGTGATGAGATTCAATCTCAGTCAGATGCTAGGAAGAGAGGTTAAGAAATACCACTCTGTGGCAGCAGTTTACCCCAACAAGAGATTTCCCCCATCATCTCCAATCACATAAATTGTTGAAAACTCTAAAGCTCAAGAATTTTGTCATTAATGACATTTTCCCTCACTCTTGGCACCATCTAAGTGTTCAGTTCTTTGGGAATCTTGTTAAATACTTAGCCTTAGAAGGGACCTGTCAATGTAGCTACATCTATACCAGGAAATTAGCTGTGTCCAGGAATGCTCCCACATTCTGAGGTCAGCTGGTGCAGAATGACCTACAGCTAAAACTAACTTTTTTCAGCCACTAGAACAATCAATATGACCACCTATAAATTGCCTATTGAAAATGGCTTCTGGCTTTTACTAAGTGTGAACCAAGCTAAAGAGGGCTACTTGGCTGAACTAAAATTTATCAGTACAGAACATAATATTGCAATGACACTGAAGGTTTCAATGTGTTATTTAATTTACTAATGTGATGTAGCTAGCGAGGTCTATAGGCTAATAATATGCCACATGAAAAAAAAAATCCTTTATTTAATTTTATTCAATTCCTTTCTGTGTTTGACTTTATAAGAAAAGAAGAACAATCTTACTTCCCTTCTGCATCCTGTTGCTTTATTTTTACATACTATACAAATCTCCCTAGGTCACGTTTCCCACCATCCTAATAAATACTCCACCTGAGGTAGGTCCAAATAATGAGCAGTAATGTTAAGAAATGAATTTTCAGCTGAGTTTTATCCTAATATTCTGGATGATGCTTGTAAGCTGAAGGGCATCTTGTGAGAAATGTTAACTGGTGCCTACACACGGATTTAACCCGTCATTTTCCATGACTTGGAGTCAAAAGAGCCAAGCAAGATGATAACGTAACAAAAAGGAGGCACACAGGAGAGGTTTATTGATCAACAACGCCTTTTAACAAACAAACCTTGTCTGTGGTTTGCCAAAGAAACCTCTTTCTTACCATTTTATGAAACCACCCTTTATACTGAGACCTCACAGGTCTGCACTGTGAATAACCAACCCCATTATGGGCTCACTTCTACTGCCTCCATAACACAAAAGATATTTTATCACCTCGATAAAAGATTTTAAGGAGAATTGCCCCATTTTCATGATAAGAACCACAAGATCAGTGGGAGACATTTTCTTCTCTCTTCTCAACACAAGCATCAATTAGTAGTACCTAAAGCTAGGTGGAAAATTTTCCAGTTGTTTATTTTCTCAAAGAGCAATACTACTATTTGATATAGTCTTTCACTGACCCTAATTGTCCATAATTTGTACCTTGCACGACCAGCTGTTTCAGTTGTCAGCCTGAACCTCATCCACTCTGCCTTGAGAATTTGACAGAAAGCAGAAAAAAACTCAACCAGGCAGGCTGTAGAGGATATATCTTTTCTATTTTCTTTGCCATTCATTGTCCATGACAGATCTTTGGAAATTATTTTCCCCACAGATTTGAGTACATCAAATTGGACACCCAGTTCTGGGAGCTAAATATAAATGAGAATCAACAGAAAACACATACTCCAAAATGCCTAGAGCCAGACAGCATTTTTATTATTTCTTTTGTATTCACTGAATTTTACTCAGAGAAAGAGAAAAGGAAACTCAAAAGTCTGCACAGTCCTGGCAGTTACAAAGTGGAAAACAAGACAAAACTATGACATACTGAGGGCAATGGGATATGTTTCCACTTACACCCAAGCAGAAAGTCAGACCACATTGAAACTCTATCTGAGAGCCTTTGCCCCTGCATTCCTCAAAACTGGAAGAGGGAAACTGTTGTTTTCTATTGCAAATAACCATAGATGGGATCAGTGGTGTTGATCCCGTGCCTCATCTTTGCAAGCCGTGCTCCTTCCAGTCAGGGTGCCATCCAGAGAAGTTTAGAAGCCTTTTTATCTCTGCTTTGGAAATAGCACTTCCACAAAGACTGAGCTATTGCCCACCAAACCTTAGGTTCTCTGCATACCTATGAGTTATGGTTGCACGTATTGAAATAGAAAATGAGTGAAGGCTGATACATTCATTTCCTTATTCATTTTCTGGCTTGCACACTTTATGCCTAATAAAGATAACTTTAGCCTTTAACTTAATATGCTCTGCATGCTACAGGATAAAAGGCATGAGCAGGTTTTATGATGTAGTCGCAATGCTCATATTACAATAAAAAAAAATGTGGTGAAACATTTTGTTTAAAAAGTTCACAGTCCTCACAGGCACAATTAAACATGATGCCCTATAAAACGTGTCAGCAAGTTAAAACCAGGAAACGCTGAGATTTGCAGGAGGTTTTGCATTACAGCTGCCTTCCAACCTTAGGCATTATACGATTCTATGATTACAGCTCCCCATATGTGTGTTAATATACTCTGTATAAGAAAGTTAAAATATGCAGCCTGTTCTGCTCTTTCCCTCTTCACTTGAAACATGAACACAACAGAAAGAGAAAGCTGGGATATATAAACACTTTTTTGGGTTTTTGTCTTTTTAACCGAAGAAGAGAAACAACTCCCACACATTTAGATCCTTAGGATATAGGACAGATTTTAAACCATCCCTCTAAATCCCTTGAAGTAAAGGATAGTCAGTACTCCAAATTGTGAGCAACTGATAAAATATTAATTGAGGCAGTTGTTTCATATCCAGAAGTCTTCTACTGAGCATGAACTTTTCTGGGTTTTTTTCTTGTCCTTTTTCCTACTCTCCAATGAAGGTCAAACCACTCTTAAGTATTTGAAAGGGATGAAGTTCTGGAAGAGTATGTTGTTAAAAGTTATAGAGTTTCAGTAAAGTAAAAGTAAACTACTTTTGGATCTGAAGTTTGATTAGATTATGCAAGGACTGTGGTTTTGTGTGTTAGCAGAAGCCTGGAATAGTTATTTGAAAAGGTTTCCACCATCTCCCTCTCTTCTCTCTAATCCTACTCCTCACTGAAACAATTTTTTTCCTCCTGAAAAATGACTGTCAAGGGTGTGGATGGTTGGATGCACCCCAGTGGCTCTCTGTCAAGGTTAAACTGCCACCATCCTTGATGTCATCAGCCTGATCAATTCTTTTTACATTCCCACTTTTCTCCTGTAATACACCCTGGAGCATAGCACATTTGCCAGTATATATCATCCTCTGTACTCAAGGAGTACAGAAGTCAGAGCCCATTATTTATACAGAGAAGAGCCTCATTTTCTCTTCTTTGGATAAATTATTACTCTTCTGCACAATGACAGCTCCCACAGTTCTCATTCATTCTCCACTCTGCACAACTCCCATTAACTTCCGGAAAGTGTTGCCGAATTCTGACAACTCCATATCTTCTATTGAGATGTGAGCAGAAGAGCACAAGAGTGATTATGAGCACATCCATCATCTAATTGTTCAAAAGAAGGCAAAGTGGAGGCAAGATGCTATGAATGACATAGTTCCATTTAAGTCGTGTCTGGTACATTTACTGCTTTAGTTAGGTAGACTTTCAAATGATTTACCCCATCAGCGAAATAATTTCTATTGATGTTCTTTTTTTAATCATAAATACAAACTTCACAGGGGACTTTTGCATGCCCTCATGTAAACTTTGCTCTGCTTTTTAGAAAAAAATGATTGATATTAGGCTAGTTTACACTTACTGTAAAGTAGGAGACGGGCTGAGCTGATAAACACTGACTGTCGATATCTACCTACTCTTAGAATATACTTCAACATATAACCAAAATTTTTGAATGGCATCATATTAGTGACATGGATTTGACTTTCTGTCATAGGAACTTGAATTTTTACTCCATATGCCATATCTCATGCTTTTATTAGAAAGATGATATGCTAGCAAAGTCAATTTTTTTTAATCTTTCTGAATCTACTTTTGAATTGAAATTGTGAGAATGTTCCAAATTAATCTCAATGGATCGATGCTTCTCCATGATATTTTAGAAGACAAATTTTCAATGCTTTCACTAACCTATCACAATCCAAGAAACAGTCACCTATATGGGAGTTGGAGATAGTTTAGTTTCAAAAAAAAATGTTTGAATAGAGTTTTCTTTCTCATAACATTCTAATCACTTTTCAACCCATCAGATCAGATCAGAAAGAGAATTTTACATAGCTAAGAAGTCAGCTTTCCAGTGCAATAAGGGTTTTTGTGTTGAATGGTCGTGAGCTGGATCTGATGTTTGCAATACTTTGATTTGCAGATAAGCTGCAGTTAATTCATTGACTCCCAGACCTAACTTCAAAAGTCTTTCCACTGATAGCATTATCTTAACAGTTTAGCAAAACTCATGGTGAGAAAGATACTTTTCCTGCAGAAATTAACGAGCTTCTCCCCACATTCCATTTAAATGCTTGTTATTGAGGTATCCAGTCACCAATATTCAGTAAAATGTAAGAGAGAAGTGGGGTTGGGGAGAGAGAATCACCTACTAATGGTAAGACAAAAGAACACACATGGCAGAATCCTGTTAGTTTATCAGGGAGACAAGCAAGCTGTGAGCCTCGATGTGCAATGCACATCCAGCAGGATGGACTTGGGAGTCAGAGGCAAGGTACTATAGTCAGGGCATGCAAAGGTCAGGAGCCAGGCTTTTATCAAGAGGTGTAGGAATGGTAGAAAATACGGAGAAAAAAAGAGGCCAAACTGAAATTCAGAAAGCATAGTGTATAAGGGCAAGTGGGTTGATGAGTTGCTGAAACCAAAAGCTAGGACAAAAAAAGAAAAGAACTAGGAAAGAAACAGACTTCACCATTGCCAAGCGGCATGTTCAGCTGCTGAAAGCAACTACTGGAGTAGCCTCCTATGCCTGGTATACATAACAGCCCCAGCTGGACTCACTGGCTGCTCACTCCTCAGCTGGTCTCAGTTACAAGGTCTGGTGCTGCTCAGGAGAACAACTGCAGTCAGATTACCAGTGGCAGAAATTGGTTATTCAGAAGAAGCTTAATGGGGGCTAACACAAAGGGAATCTGTGAGGGAAAATACTTTCTTTGGTGTCCAAGAATCATCTTTACCATGGTGGTAGGTTGAACTATAACTTGTCTGGAAGCTTTATCTTGTCAACACATGAGTCTCTCTTTTAAACACAGACTTGCATGCTTTGGAGAAAAATTCGAATCATAAAATAATTCAAGTTGGAAGGGATCTGAGGAGGTAATATGGTTATGGGCTAAGCACACTACGAAAGGAACTCTAGAGTATACAAAGGAAACAAAGTAGTCAGCACTGATGAAGAATGTACAGTGAGTACATGGATTTGGTATTTCTATAAGAATTAGTAGATTAAATCTTCTGGACTTTGTTACAAAGAAACCTGAAGAAAGAAATCTCCACCTTAAAAATGTTCCTATCTACTACTCGACAGTGAGTCATTCATTTCATATAAGCTCCTTCAATACTTGGGAGCTTAAACACTTTAACTATTTATTGTCTTAATACTTTTTGTACCTATTTTTGTTTGCTGTGACTTAATTTCCATGATTTTATTGAGACTTCTTAATGATACTAAATATGCTTTGGGATTATGTATTAAGAGCAGAGAATGAGCTCAAAATGAAAGTTTGTCTCCTGTTATGAAAGAAGTCTATATAAACACCATCTATTCCAGCTCTTACAATTTGAAGCAACTGCAGGTATGAAGCATTATAAAAGCATATTCATATTCTTCCTCCCAGATTGTATTGCAGATCCAAAAGCTACTCCCACCCCATTATCACATTTTACATTACATTACCACATTTACATAGCTGATATTCAGTATGACAGCACCTGGTATTAAAAGCAGATGCAAACCTGAAAGAACAGTTTCTGTTCTCCATAAAGGCTACAGCATTCAGAGCTTCCTGAGTCACGTTGCTTCAGCTGCTTGTGAAATGCCGTATTGGTGCAATTTAGGAGCATTGTAGCTCGCAAGCGAGAGTAAAGTTTTTCCAAAAACCATGACGCACTGTGTGACGCCAAACAAACCATTTCCCCCTTCTCAGCCTTCACGTTGCTACCTATAAAACTGCAATAAGGGCACTTCTAATAGCAATAACAACTCTGCTCTGTCTCTGAGCCTTTCCAAGATGTACCTGTGAAAATGGAAGAGAATTAAAAATGAAATACTGTGTGGAACCTGTAGCAGAAGTTAAACATCCCTATTTGAACTGGACACTCTCATGAACGCATAATACAGACTACATGGCAGAAAATGACACTATTAGAAAATAAAAATATTCCAGCAACTTATAATCAGGTTTTATCAGCTTAGGGAGTCAGTGTTGAATAGGACAGTAGACCCTCATCTTCAGGGGGGTCTCCATTAACATTCTGCAACATCCACTTGCTTGCATAAATTGTTATACTTGTTTGCATGCAACACATACAGACACACAGAGAACCATTCTCTAGCCAATTCTGCACTATAAATAGTATACTTAGGCCCTCAGCAATTAAAGATAAAGCCTACCGTCTTCCTTCGATCTTCTTGTCTGTCCAGAGAAGAATGTGGATCAAGACACCCACTTATAGTTCAGTTTTGTTATTCAGAATTGGATTCACGATTGAATTCTTTTGGAGACAGTGAGCTAAATCTGCTAGGTAGCATCTTTGCAAAGACAAAGTTTTTTTATTCAGACAGTTGAGTACATAGTATATCTTCTTCAAAGGGCAGTGTGATGAATATAGCAACTGTTTAGGTATCTGTAAACTCTCTATTCCTCTCCCATCTCCTCCTAGAAAATCCCATGGCCCAGTGGCATCACTGTAGCGAAACAGAATAAAGTGGCAGTGAGAGAGCCAGGCAGTTCTGTCTGCTTCTCAGGAGGTAGTGATGAGTATAAAAGGCCATTTTATTTACAGAGTTCCATGAAAATGTGGACTTTTGGTGAAACATATTTCTCACATACTCCCCCAAGTACAAAGATCCTTACCCAATGATGATATGCCCATCACCTCCCCAACCTGCAATTGTCTACTTTGAGCATGTATACAGAGAAGATATTGACTGACTGGGCAATGAGCTTGGGATATCTGACTCTTGGATAAACAAACTTTTTGTCCGCTATGTTTCAGTGGATTTTACTTGCAGAGGGCGTTTTGTTTTGTTTTTATTTTTTAACCTTCAGCTTGTCTTTTTTTTGCAAACTTCTTAAGGTATGTCTCATTCTCTTCCAACGATACTGGACTCCTCTGTTTTTCCTCCTTTTCTTATGCAAAAGGTAAGAGGGAGCCAGTCTAAAGTGACAGTGGGTGAAAAGTTAATGCTAACTGAGTCAGTAAATAGAAAAAGTGTTTGAGCTTTATCAAAAGAGGGGTCAATTACTGTAGGTTAGCAACATGATTCTGAACCTGATCTATGACCCTAGTGCTAATTAATATCATGGCTGGACTATACAAAGAGACAAATGTGCTGTTATTAATGGTTAATATCATAGCTGACCCAAGCACAAAAGGTTAATGTAAGGCCTGAAGGGAGTTTTAAATGCTTTGTGTTAGCAGCTGAAAGTTTTATATATGGCATTGTACAGATCCACAGCACTGTGGATCACCCTTAAGGCGATCAGAAACAGGACAATAATACATGAATCTTTGCCTCCGTGTCTCATACAGTCAATGCTGTGACAAGCTGTTCACTGCTGTGTAAATGACAGGCTATATATACAGTAAAAGAAAGTCACAGCAGAAGGGGTGCCAAAGAGATGATGGCACAAATCTTTCCCTGTTGATGCCCTTTTTTCATAACTGTTGTTGGCCCTTCTACAGGACTCAAACTCTACTTTAAATGGGAATCCAGACACGTGCCAACACTAACAAAACTCTCTCAAGAGTCATCAAAGCACAGAGTCACTTTAACTCCCTCTGCAACATCCCTTTTTACCAAAAAGACTTTTGCAGTTCTGCTCATGCCTTGACTTGCACTGATTTCGATTAACTCAGACACACACATACTCACACTTACAACCACCAGAGTCCAAAAACCAGCTGGAGCTGCAGGCTAATNTCCCTGTTGGTGCCCTTTTTTCATAACTGTTGTTGGCATAAAGAGATACTGGGCCCTTCTACAGGACTCAAACTCTACTTTAAATGGGAATCCAGACACGTGCCAACACTAACAAAACTCTCTCAAGAGTCATCAAAGCACAGAGTCACTTTAACTCCCTCTGCAACATCCCTTTTTACCAAAAAGACTTTTGCAGTTCTGCTCATGCCTTGACTTGCACTGATTTCGATTAACTCAGACACACACATGCTCACACTTACAACCACCAGAGTCCAAAAACCAGCTGGAGCTGCAGGCTAATCCCAATCTGCTAGGCTAGTTCTGAGACAGACTACCCCATGTGGACCCCAACTAAGCGTCCTGTAACAGGCAGAGGTAATTACTTTTCTTTGACTGCAGTTGTGTTAGACCTGTGTTACCTACGAGGTAACAGTCTGTTGTTCAGAGCATAATCTGAGATACTGTGAGCCACCTAACAAGAGATTCTCTAATAATCAAAACACTCATAAGTACAAAATTAGAAAATGGAGTAAATACGTGGCTGAAAATGCTACCTCTTCTCCAGCGTGATGTCGAACTCATGGGGCCAGAGAAGAACAGTCCAGAAGGAAATGAGTCTGGACTACAAAAGATCAGGAGCAAAAAACACTAACCTGTAGACCCCTGTATCTTTTTATTGGAAATATCTTTTAATTTTTCTGGATACAGCTATGCAATTATTTTAGCTTTGTCACATAGATAAAAAATGATTCACCACCAGACATCTAGGAGCACAGTGGAAGGATGGTGGCCTCAAGCTCCAGGTCTTCAGATCCTTTTAACTGTGCCCCATTATTTCCTGTTCATTTTGCAAAAGCTCAGTGTCTCATTACACAATATGGTGGACACTGAATGGCTAAACAACTCTCCTACCACCAAATCTTCTTGTCTCTCCTGGCACGTCTGTTGCCAGGTGTGAGCCTAAAAATGTGTTGTAGGTCTCTCTTATGAGGCAGAAGATCCTGATGGTCCTGGACCTTTATTTGGAGAGGGGCAGTAAATAGGGTATTCACAATAATGCCCTGTATGTTAACTCTGGTCTGGAACATAACACTTCAACCAAAATTTAACTGTGATCAGGCAGCTGTTTATTGGTTTAAAAACATGTTTATGTGTGGTGCTCATATCACAAATTTATTTCCCCCAGAAGAAAGAAGATCAGGCTTCAGAAGGTAAGAGAGATCCCTTAACGGTTATTCTCCCCTGACAAATAAATAAGTAAATAAATAAATAAAATACATTGTCACCTTAACAGCTTGAAATTGGTGGAAAGGAGCAATGTGAAAACTGCACCAACTGCCCTCTTATTCTGTGGAAATGGCCCCATCTGGCCTTGTAGAGGTTGTGTGGGTTTATACCAAATGTTCCAACTTGTGTTTGCCATAGGCTAAAGGATAATCTGTGGTGACTCATGAAGTCTTGGAAATCTAATAATCTGTGATAGCTCTCAGAGCCTCCTCTAGATTTCACCCCTTTTCTCTTAAAATGTCAGGAGAAAATGCAAAGGCAATAAATTTGGCAATAATAAGGAAACTTTATCATCTTGCAGGCCTATGAAACCTACATTATCTTAAATAGCCTACAGTTATTTAGGCTACTCACTGCATAAATGAATGCCATTTCTATTAAGAGAAGTAAATTTGTGCCTGTGGATCATTGTACAGATTCTGGGTGCGTTATGAGGAAAGAGGAAAAAAGGAAAAACAAAACCAAACTAAACTAAACAAAAATAAAAATAACAAGGCAGAATTAAAGGACTAGTTGTCTTGGTATTGCTCAAAGGTGTGCACACAGAAGTAAAGAAATTATTTCCTATGTTAAGCATAGAAAAGTGGGAATTCATCTCCATTTAGCTGTTGCTGCTGAACAGCATAATGCATTTCTTCTTATTTAGAAATTAAAGTTGAGCAAATTGTAAATTAACAAAGTGAGGGGGGGAAATAACCTCATAATATGTTAGTGGTAAAGATGGAGACAGGCAGGCCTGAAAATAAGCAGGTAACAATGGCATTTTCTCTGTAAATACTCTATGACTCCTGAGGCATTTGTTAATCAAAACATTGAAACAATTCAGTACGCTCTTGTCAGGTCAGCTGAGTTTGCTCACCAGATTAGCTTTGGTCTCCTAAGAAACCTAAGAACTACTCCTAAAAATGCAGTTTCCAGACCTTACTCACATCATAAGAGCAACAGGATTAGGCAAAAAATAAATAATTTATATATATATATATGCATATATATAATCAGACAGTAAAACATGTTCATGATCTTTTTCTTATGATTTTCCTGTGTAATACTGATTAATTTCACTCTATTATCATCTGCTCTTTGAAAACTGCAACCTTCTTTTTTTTCGTCTTCTTCCTGCATAAAACACAGTTCATTGTCTTTTCTGATAAGAAAATGCATGTGTCACAATCGGTATTTTTAATTCCCTTTAATTCCTTCCTGAGATCTTCCAATAGAAATGTGAAATAAATTCAAAGGACCCCTTGAATCTAATGGCAAGCAGAATTTGTACCTTTATTTTGCTTAGAAGCTGGCGAGGACGTGCAGGAGATCACTGCCTCCCTACAGACCAACTTTCACTGTCCATGGTGCTAGCTGCTAAATACACAAGTGCCTGAATCTGCTTGGGATCGCTTGCTACTTTCCTGTCAGTACACTGAAAAAGAGTTTTTAGCAGGTTTCTGATGCTGCAACAGTGCCAAAATATACATATAACTGTGTTTTCTTTGGTAAACCCTCATCTCTGAAGGGCTTTTATAGATCAACCTCCTGGCCATCCTCCATCGCTGGGACTCTGAAAACCACTATAGCTACCCCAGAAATTCTTCTAATTTGGATTGAATATCTACAGCCCTGAGGATTCCCTTGACCGATGAGAGGTAGTCATCAAAGTCAAAAACAGAATTAACTTTGTCGTAACAAAGAGATCTAAATAGGACAGATATATAGCAGCTCCGAAATACCTGTGCTTTTGTTAATAAAACTTGCCTTGCTTCAGTGTATCTTGCAAAAAAGAGAATTCCACTGCATTTAAAATCATCCTGCAGAAGAGCAATCCAAGTTAGAGCAAACTTTGCTGCTTAATGTGCTTAATATGGAACTTCATCTTATCCAGCAGGGACTATCTGTAAATCAAGGTGTTTATTCAGATGTAGGGTATATTAGGCTTCTTCTGAAGTAAAAAAAAAAAAAAAAAAAAAAAAAAGGTGAAAAAGAGTGATCCAAAAATATTTTCTTAATATTTTATATTTTCTTAGGTGGGGTGAATCGTCCCTGCTTTACAAAATAGATGAGGTTAATTGGCTTGTGTTTTGTCAGCATTACTGTGGCTTGCAATATACATCCTCCAAGGGAGTGTCTCCAGATGACTACCCATCAATCCACACTGACATGCAAGCTAGTCATCTGCCAGGCTTGGTCTTGCATGTGTTTTCTTTGAAAATGTTCATTTTCCTAACTTCTTATATCTCTAGAGAAATATCTCTTGTGGTTCTCAAGTAATTTCCTAGATTTTATGTTGTCAAATACAAACCCCCAAATTGTATTGTTTTTTTCCCTTCCTCTGACTTTCAACAAAACAGACATTTGTCCTTCTTGCTTCTTCATTGTCTCAGAAACACACAGCCAACCATGTTGAACTCTTGCAAATTTCCTTTAAAGATATACAGATTAATTAAAGGTCCACTGCGTATTCCACTGTTCATCCTTTAAACCTCTAGGCTGTTCATAAACAGAAGAGAATCTTGTTTCAATAACCTCTCTTCTAATTAACATTCTTCTCTTTTTCTCCCTAGGCATCTTAAAGTAAGCTTTGCAACCTGAATGACTCATCACTCATCTAGCACCACACTGGGACTTATTTTAGACAGCGTCTTTCTACAGTGAGTGCATAGTCCACTACAACAATATTAGAGTTTGAATAACTTACGATGATTAGCTTTTTGTTAAAAATTAAACATGTATGGAAAGTAGATTTGTAAAACTATTCCCTTTTTCTTCTTTTCCCTTCCCTTTGCCTTTGGCTGTATTTATGGTCCACTTGTTTAATCTGGTTATCTTAGGCACTTCAGTTTCCCTGGATGATACTCTCCTGCCTGAGTAGCTGCATTGGTTACCCCAGAGGAGATCACTAGGAGGAAATGAAGAGAAAATAAAGCAAGGAAAGGGGTAAGATGCTTCCAAAAGTAAAGTTGTGATTCCTCAAAGGGAGCTACTCATTGGAAAATGCCTGGATACTTGGCTAACAGGTTGTCAAACATGTCCATCGTTACTCTGAATAGTAAGATACAACTTTTTGAAGACTTTGAATATTCGGTAATCTAACCATTTATAAACTTTTTTTTTTCTTAAGAGGAATTTCTTTTTGCACAATGACATCTGAGCCCTTTTTACATAAAGGATTGTGCCCTTTATCCAGCTCTTAATAGGTCACTTCTACTTCTCACATAAATTTAATTTTCTATTAACAAAAGCAATGATACCTATACTTGGTATTAAATCTATTTTAAGGAAACCTGTGTCTATACCATCAACTTCACGTTTCTCACATGCTGTAATTTAATGCAAACAAAAGTTATTCCATGCTTCTGAAACTCTTCTACTAAAGTTTCTACAGTGTTGTTTTAGCTTGTGTCGATGGAGCACATGGCAATTTGTGAAAAGATTATTATCCCAATGCTTGATGAAATCTCATTTAGCCTTCTTAATCCAGCTGTTGGGCTTTGTGGTTTTCCAAGAGATTAAGTTATTCTGAAAGGATGTATGTCATCTCCTGACAAAAATAATGGAAGCAAGAATAAAGGAATAATCAGTTGCCAAGTGACCAGAGACATATATGAAGGGTAAGATGGGCATCCTCAAGGAAAGAAAAGATCATCAGACCTCATAAAGATTGAAGTATACAACAGAAATTGGAAATGCTTGGTTAGGATTTAATAGGGTTAGGATTTAATAGGGTTTGGGGTCATGGTTCCTTTTGTGCTCTTATACAAGATGTTCTGATTTGTACCTAAAAGATGCTTTCTTCGCTGAGTGATTGAATTATATCAGAGCGTCAACAGCTCTATTTTTTGATTGAACAAGTATTCCTTGTGCTCAAAAACAAAAGATCAAGACAAATAAAAATAATAAAAGTTGAAAAGAAAAGAGCAGTGAGGGGAATAACCCTTCTTCTTCCACACTATTCTAGAAAACAGAAAAAAAAATTATTAAACCATGCTAAAATTCTATGTTTTATTTGTGGATTGCTTAATCCTTTTGTATTATTTTAAATTTATTTTAAACAAATAAATATATTTGTATAAATGAAAAAATAACAGTTTTAATAATCTGATGTTCGAGCAACTACTGCATAATCATAACCATTTTCAAATGCTTCTGTCAGTTTATCTTCATGTCTTTTTCTACTGTTCCAACAGTAAAATGTGGTCAAAATGCTCAAGCTTGAATATTGCTTTTGAGTGAGTGACATGGAGTTGCCTTCATTTATGGAATACATGTAGTTTTGTTTGAAGATGACTGATTCTAAAGCTTTTTTTCCTCTTGATTTGGCTTCTTTGAAAAAGGAATCCATATTAATTGCAAAGTCATTGAAGGCTCCTGAGCAACAAATTTACAAGGCTTGTAAGTTGCAGTTCATTCATACAAATAAAAATACATTAGTCAAATGACTTTATATGGCTTTGGAAAGAGAACACCCTTTGAAAAGTGTGAAAACATTTGGTTGTGTTGCTTCGTGAATTTACAAACATTCGTATTTTAGTGTTTTGTGGTCTGTCTTCCTGGAATTACAGTTCATTCTGTATCCCAATTATTTGCATGCAAGTGTTTGTGCATTAAGTTTATTTATTGAACTAACAGATTCAGATGGGTCCCAGAGGCTCTCATATCTCAAAATGCTACTTCAGACCTTACCAAATACCTTTGCATGGGATCAGATAATGTTCTTACTAATTCTTTTTCTCATCCTGCATAATTTTTGCTCACTTCTCATTAGCCTTGAGAACCTTCTAACTTCCAATCAGCATATTATTTTGCTGATTTTAGAATGTATACTATTTTCCCTCTGTGGGGTTCAATTAATTATTTTAGTTGTACGTTTGACATCATAGTATCTGAAAATCATTCCACAGGTAACAATGTTGATCTTCCAGTTAGGCTAAAGCTTCTTTATAGAAGAAGGTTTTGGGGTGACGTGCCTACACCCTAATGGCCTAAATGCCCATTTCAGCCAATGACAGCCAGAGGAACCTAAAGAACACCTCGGACTATCAAATTTAGCTGTGTGTTTTTGGGTGAGCTGAATATCTCTTTCAAGTTCCCTGCCTGGGGCTCCCTTGACTAAACATAGGAGTCTGGACCTTGCAGTTATCTAAGACCAACAGCCATGAAAAGGGCCAACAAAAGACCAAAACCCTCCTGAAGCAGCAGCTAGAGGTAGGTGAGACACCATACAGAATCTCCAAAACTATAAGATACCTAAGTCTGGAGAAATAAATGTGCCCTAGCTTTCCATAAACTGTGAGAGCTACACAGTATGCAGACAACTAAACAATTAGCATAAAAATGTGAGTGCCCTCATCGCCATACTGATTATACTGTCCCTGTCAAGGTCCCTACCCTGCTAATACAGGATCTTATTCTATGTGAAGCCACAATCTGCTGCTAGTTATGCTGGCTGAAATATCTGGAAATGAAGTAGGATTCTCTTGTGCTGAAAACAGATGAAAAACCCTTTAATAATGTATCAACTCCTATTTTCCACAGATAGGAAACAAGAGGGGAGGGAACATAAAACACTCAGCCATGGACAATATCAATGTAACATAATTATCGTCACAACGGGAATGCAATTAATCCATCTTTAAACATCTCAAAGCTTCAGTTGCAGTGCCTGTTTCTGACTTCCCTAAATATCACCATTTTCTCCTCTCTCCTCTGAAACTGGCAGATAGGTAGAGCTATTCAACTTTCATCTTACTCTTCCGATCAATCAGTCCCCATTTTTTCTATTACTGACTCAAAACAACAGGCAATAATGAAGGAAGAAAACAAAAGAAGTATGAAAATGACATTAACATCTTCATGTTAATGCTGTTAAATTAAATGCCATGCATTTTAGAAGAATCACATCTCAATTTTGGCAGTGGAAAGGGAAGGCTATTGCTAACCTGCTTAATATTGCATGAAACTAGTCTTGAAATCATTAAAATGTGCATCTTACTCCTCCTTCACCTGTCAGCCTAGGCCATTGCAGTCTTATTCCTGAAACATGCCCATCCTGCTCTTATAGTCCTGATTCCAAAACAAGAGTGAATTCACTTGAATCCTGAACTTCTAGGACTCCTTTAGTTTGCTCTCAGGTGCCTAACAGCTACCAATGCTCATCCACCCTTAACTAAATTTTTTCATCTCCTAGGTATGTGTAGAACTCTCTGTCATTGCTGCAATTTGATGGGATTAATTAATGAGGTAACTATAATCATCACTTCTGGGCTGGATTCGAAACCTGCTCCAAAACGGGATTCCTTCCATTTACCATGAGTTGGGCTTCAGGTCATATTCCTTATGCTATACTGAAGGCTTTGAAGCCTTTCCTCTGTGCGTAAACCTCCAATGCCTGCCAGAACACTAAGCTATCCATTTGTTTAATAAAAATAAATAGAACTAAATAAATAGAACTATAATGAAAAGCACTGAGGCCAGACCCAGGGCTGGCAGTAATCAGCATTCCTCCAAAGACTGCTGTGATGATTTAAGGGTATTAAGTGACCATCAACCCGGCGGAGCATTAAATCAGTGTTACACAGGGAATAAAAAAAAAGAACTTACCCTTACTATGTGAATATTGAGTAGGTCTATACGGCGCACTACGTATGATGTTCATTTTGGTAAGGCACTCTTCAATTTTTTTTCACAATAGGATTGTTTTTTCCCAGCATGGAGTCATTCAGTAGCCTGCATATTGAATAAAGGCATCATTCACATTCCAACCTGTTCCCAATAAGCCCATGGTTTTTGCTTCGTTTGGTGTTTATTGTTGGAATTTGTTTATATGATCTACTCATATAAACAACTCTGACTGAGTGGACAGAAATGCAATAATCTCATTGCACAAGTCTGAGGGTTGCTTGTATTTTTAGCTTGCACCAGAGGGGTTTTTGGTTTGGTTTGGTTTTGCAATTAGGATACAAATGTATAGTTTAGGAAATGCAATGCACTGAGATTCCAGAATCTGGGATTAAATTTAGGACTCCTGGATTTAGAAACTGAGCATTTACTGATGGAATTCATAGCTCTACCCCTACTCCCTATTCTACTGTGCAAATGGTTCTTGTAGAGGTATCAAAGCTAACTAGAAAACAGCTCTTTTGTGTCCTTACCAGCCCTAGAAGCTGGGCAAATACTCTGGCAACAAGCCCCTGTGGATTGTCTGTCCTCTTCAACCGTCAATATATCTCCACAGATGTCTCCATTTAGACTGTCTGTCATGCTGAATCACAGGTGGCCTTAGACAGCTCAGCCACTGGCTGGGTAGAGAGACCTGGCATGTAACATCTGTGACACAAATTGACAAGAGGAGAGACGATTTCCTCCAAAATTTGCCTTTACTCTTTTCATTAATCAATGCAAGTTTTGAAATCCCTCTAAACCGGAGATACTCTTCTTGGCATCATGTTCTTCCAGTGCATACAAGATGAATGAAGTATATACAGAAATCAAACGTCAAAAAGGATTTTATCAAAATATATCTACTTTTTCACTGAGAACATATTTCAAAACCCTGATGTTCCTAAACCAATGATGGTTCCACAAAACAGGAGTAATTGCTATTGATTATTGATGTAAGTGAAGAGTAGAGTTGTATTTTTAAGGCGGGTGGATGAGATGTATAATTTGATACTAAACATCTGGTTATTTGGTACTGGTATAAAATGATGATTCCTTTCCTTCAAAACACATAGTATCCATCTTCCATTCTAACACAAGGCTCTGTTTTGTGCTGTGGACTAACAGATAGATATAGAGAAGGGGTTGTAAGGGAGATAAAATTTCGCACAGCAGCAATGTTTAACGCCTGCAGCAATCTTGGTCTTCTCCCTCTAAGCAAGTAACCATCAACTCCAAAGCAATATTATAAACTTGTCATTGTCCTATCATGTAAAACCCACATACCACCCACATCTAATCACAAACACACAGAGCTGTACATATATATTATCACTTAAGTTAGAAGAGCCATTAGAGAGCCATGGCCTGAGATTGCAAAGATGACTTCAAACTTCCAATCTATTCACATGGTGCTTGTGGAAGAGAAGGTTACTTCTAACCCAGAAAATGAGGTACGATTGCTCCATACCTTTGTCACAAATGAAGGATCATTTTGCCTCTCTGAGTCTTGTACGAACCGAGTTTAAAAGGCATGATGGAAGCGACAATGACTGAGACCTGAATCCTCAGCAAGAAGGGTCAGATTCTAATTCTGAAGATGGAAAGGTCATTCTTGTGTGATGGAAGGTACTGGTATGACTGTTACTGCTCGAGAATGAGGTCTCAGGACAGTAATACTTTTATGGAAATGTCACTTCAGCAGCAAATAGCGCTCAGAAAAGCAAATGAAATGCTAAGAGTCATGAGAAAAGAAATAATGAAAATAATACTAAGCATTGCGCTATCCTTTATTATACATTAATATTCATTATTGCATTATCCAAAACATTATCCTCCACTGACATGATGGATAATGTGATGGTGTCTTGAAAACTGTGTGCAGTTCTGGTCAATTCCATGCGGAAGAGATATGGTAACTCTTGAAAAGCTGCAAGGAAGACATCATCAAAGTGACGAATTGAATCTGAATAAGGATCAACTGAATAGGCTGGTAGTTAGCTTGGCAATGGGGTGACTGAAAAGTAGGATGGATATTTATAAAACCAAGAGTAATGCAAACAGTGAAAGAGGTTACAGAAAAGGTAACAAATATTCTATGCTTCTTCTAGACAATTAACTCTCTGTCGTCAAATGAAAATAGGAAGTGGGGAGCTCAAAACAAGCAAAAGGGAAGGGATGCTAAATCGTGAAATTCCTTTAAGCAGGTTTCAGATAAAAGTTGCCGGAGATCAAAAAAAACAATCGCAGATATCCATAAAAGAAAAAAACATGAAAGCTGGTACACGCAAATGCATCACCTCATCTCTGAAGGTTACCAGATCATGTCTAAGTCCCGGATTGTGGGAGGCTGAAAGAATCCCAGAGAAAATTGCCCTAGCCTTGCATCCATTCCTGGACAACTGTTTTGGACCTACTAGAGATAGGATGCTGAGAGAAACAGCTTCATGGGCTAGTCCAGAAAGGACATTTCCTTAGTATTTTTACTGTTTCAGTGTGCCTATTGATGACAGAGAAACACAAGCATAGAGAGTGGCATGCAGGAACATATTAAGTAGGTTTAAAGTGCAGGACTGAAGCGAGGGGTAAGCCAGCTTATCAGTATTCCTAGAAGAAGGTTGTGCTATCTGACTTTATGTTGTGAGATGAGAGAACATCATTCAGGAACTAAGCTGTTCCAAATGAATAATGACAGGGGAAAAAATTAATACCCCAAAACTCCCAGAGGTGGTTTGCAATTATATTCTTCCTCACACTGAAGGAAGCTGAAGCTGGAAGCTGAAATAAAACAGAAATAAATCAGAAGTGTCATAGTTACAGGGAGCAGAGCATAACACCCTGTGATCTGCAACAGTCTTTCAGTGATGGTTATATTATTTACAGAAAAAAATACTATTTTTATTGCATGAAAACTATTTGTCCTTAAAAAAAAAGACATATTTATTACAGGGTCTAAGAAGTTTCAGGGAGACAGGGTAAGTTCACGGGTAGAGCACAGACCGGGAAGGCAGCAGGGTCCTACCTCCTCCTTTCAGCTACTGAGCTTCCTCCTGCCGGTTCCCTCGTTGGTTCAATCTCTGTTGACTGAAACTGTGTGAAAAATTGAGTTTTCTCCATGCCAAAAAGAAACAATAAAGTAAAGATGGAGCAGAAATGTTTGGGGGTCAGTCTCAAAGACTTTAATTTCTTAATGAATGGAAAATCTGAAAAAACTGTTCTCTGCCAAACAAACTATTCCATTTAATACCAAATGGAACATTTGCCCTTTTTATAATCTTTTATGGAAAATATTTTTTTTAATAACATCATCCTCAAAGTTAGAAATGTAATAGTTATTTCAAAACCAAGACTTTCTGGACATTTTAATTAAAAAAAAAAAAGTTTTGGTAAATTTGAACATGAACTGTCTCAGAGTTTTAATTGACATAAATTTTCATTTTTTTGGTGAAAAATAATTTGTACAAAAAGAAATTTTCCAGTTCCATTGCAATAAAAGTAGAGACAGGACTGACTCCTGTAATGAGTTTGTACTGCACTTAATACAATTTAGTGTGCTTCATACTGATATTAATTATGGAATAGTCATAACCACATTTTTAGTGAATATCTGAATGTCATTGAAACTCTCAATTTCAGTCCAAATTATTCACAAGACTGAGACACTAAACGCAATTCTTATTTAACAGCTGCTGAGATAAAAATAAATTAAGCTTGCCCATTTTTCCATATTTTTATGTTTGTCCCAGAAACTAGTGCCAAACTCAGAAAGTACAGAAAATGTAAGAAAAATGAAGATGGTTTGGAATAAATATTAGCTGAGTATTTGGAACACCTTCATGGGTCAGACTCTAGCACAAGATAAGGAAACAGTGAGGCAAAGGAAGCTAGCTTGAGTAAGTTGAGATTTAACAGATCTTGCTTTCCAAGATCAGTTATTTCTACCTGTTTTGAGCCCAGTCCAGAAACCTAGATCCCTAGACATTAAAGAACTGAGAAAAGCATTCAGCCTGCTATCCTCACCAGGCTGATCTTTAGACAGAGGGTAAACATTAACTAACATTCTCTCTTTACCAGGTTCTCTGCGCTGAAATATTCCCATCCTGTCTTTGACGTGTATGTTTATATGTTCCCCACAGTCCTTACGTGCTCTGGAATTACGAAGTTTAGCAAACAAGTCTAATGTGATGGAAAAAAAAAGATGTCATGAAACTTAATCACCATTTGTATCCCTACTGTTTGTCAGGACTGATGTCCTCCTCAGATTTCTCTGCAATAAATGCAGACTTATCATAGTTTTAAGCATGATAATCCAAAAATATCCTTCTCATAATTAAGAAGCTTACGTGTGTTGCATGTTAACAACCATAGTTACCCTTGCTGGACTAAATGCAGCACACTTGGTGTTAACTGGAATAACTACATATCTACATTCACGGTATAAAAATGGAGATATGGAAACTCTCTAAAGACTCTCTAAAACTCCAAAGAGTTTCCATAACTGATTAGTAGATGATTTCTTTTACCTAGTTGTTTTCATGAGGCAATTAAAAAGTCCCTCTGCTTCTCAGTTTGATTCCATGCTTCTGCTGAGCAGCTTTAAGATCCACTGAAAGTTATATTCGCTGAGCATGAGACAGAATCATATATAAGCTGTCTTTTATCCAAAGTCAGTACTTTTCAACATATGCAAAGACAAAGGTGTCAATATTTTTATAGTTTTTTATATTTTATATTCTTATAGGAGCATTCAAATCAAGTGGCTACAGTTCTCAGAATGGGACGGGACTGAAAGAAATCTGGCTTCCTATATTCAGCATCCTACAGCTTTCCCAGTGAAATTAAAGCGAGATTCCTCTGACTCTCTGTAAAGGAAATATCTCATTGTATAAGGCAATGATTTTAAAGGTACTTCAATATCTAATTTCAAGGAGAATTAGGTTTCTAACTACTTTTTAGAAATACTAGCCTAGAGACACATCTTTGGATTGTAGGGACTAATATATCAGACTTTTAAAGGATCCCCATTATAACCCCGAAGTAGATCTGTTCTCTCTGAATATACAGAAGCAGCTTCTTGGTTGGGATGCTCCTCACCTAAGTTATATATCCACAATAGAGACACTTTTGGTAGGATTTATCCTAGTTTTCTTTATAGTTCATGGAGAGTAAAAAGGCATTTCAGGGTATTGTCCCCCTGCCCAACCTTGCCCTACTTTATCTCTCTTTCTTCCATGGTTATCATTTTATTTCTCTTTGCACTTCCAGGCTGACCATTCTACTTGGGCCTCTGGATACAGCAAATATATGCTATTTTGGATATCAGTTAAGATAATGCTGCCCATCTGTTAAAGATCCCTAGCTGAACCCTGAAAATTACCCTCCTCCATGGTAATTTTCTTTATGACGAACTCACTTTTTAAAGCTCACCCTTAGCAGGTCCCTTCAATACCATTCCCTAGCTTTTTTTTTTTTTAATTTCTGTTCAACCACGAACACACTAATAATAAGTGAATAAAAATAGCTTAATAGCTATTGACTAATAAACGAACTAATAAAAAGTATCTGTTCTTTGCCACAGCTTATTATGTCCTAGTTGTCTTATTTTGCTCTATCTGTTTCTCCAAGTTGTTATTAAGTGAGTGGGTTGCTTTCCCATCCAACAAATACAGAATATGAATTTCTTCTGTCAGTAGTGGCTTCTTCTGCCCTGTGGACTTCTCCTCTGGAGTCTTTTCTCTGTGAAAACATTAACTGATGTTCATTGTTCCTCTCCTTCCTCCCAGAAGGGAGCTGGCATGGACTTTAAATGGCATCTCTAACAGCATTTTCCAAAAAGACTGTCCTCACTACTGATATCACTATGCGTCTGCAAAGCATCTCACTAAGGTCATCGTCATCGTTAGCGTCTACCTTGTGGTGTCCCCCAGAGAGCACCAAATGCTCTGCAAAAGTGAGAGGAGTCTTAGAGCTGCTTTGCTGAGAGGAAAATCTGAGTAGCCAGTTCAGTAAAGCTCTAGCTTGAGGTTCGAGCAGTTTCCAGCCAGGCTCCTTACTCTGTCATTTGGCTGGAGATCATTGTCACAGCATATGTGGTGGCAGGAGCGTACAAGCACACCTAAATGACCTTAGGGAGAAATTTAGCAGTTGACTTACTTACTCCCTCTTTGATGCCAGTTTACACTGTGCAGATAGACATTGTGTCCGAGCATCTCAGACGTGAGCATGTACTCCGTTCTGCTGCATGGTCAACAACTACTACCAGGGTGGTCACTCCTTTCAGAGCATCCTGGAAAGCCTCATGGACCCACCAGGACTTTTTACCTATCCATCAAACCCAGGACCTTGCTTGTAAATACATGACTGTGCTGTCTACCTTCCAAGTCGTACAGGGTGGTGGGCACTGCTGGACACGTGTCTGGTGACTCAAAGGGACACCATGCTTTATGTGGCCATATAGTGGCAGTCCAGTGAAAACTGTTCAGACTACAACTCTTTCACTTGTTATGTGAGACTGACATCAACAGAAATCATTTGTGCTAGTTAAGGTGTGATACTGCTAGAGTGTGATTCATTTGGCATAATTTCAGCTTAATTGAACCACTGCCTAAAGGGACTCTAGGGAAATCCAGTCAGACATTGATGTCTGGAGCTACGTGAAATGAATCTCATCTTTAGGGTTGCTATTTCCATATCTCTTGCCTAAGCCTTGCCTTCTCTCTGCCACACTATTTTTTTGCCAATGCTTCATTTTCACACACACACAAAAAATCATGGTTTTATCTAGCCAGTATGCTCACTGGGCCCAGTATGCAGAAGAGTCAGGTCCCAAATGCACCCAATGGTTTGGAAACACCAACTTCTCATGGTTTTGTGCTCCTTTAATCGTTGAGTTTTCTCCCAAGAACAAGGAAAACTTCAGTTCTGGAGAGAATACAGTTAAAGCAAAGCAGGTAGAGACCACAGGAGGATCACACTGCACAGAATAGGGGAAGGTGAGAATTTCATTCTTGTGAAAGCCATGACTGGTTTCTTATAACCCCTCTCCAGGAGAAGAGCTGAAAGATGCATTTAAGTAAAGACTCCACTCTTTCTCTTCATAAATCATTGAGCAATTCCTGTTGGTTAAATTCAGTCTGAAGATCCTCACTGGACCTGTTGACATTGAGTGCCAAATCCAAGCATTCAAATCGACAAACTTAACTTTTTTTGTCATTTTGCAGTGCAGAAAGAAATCTAAGATAGACATCACAAAGGGTTACTCATATACCCAGAAGCAAAATCATTGCTTGAAAAGGAATATATAGATCTCTGTGTTTGCCTTTTAGAAAATTCTTGGGAGGACTCAAGGAGTCTTAAGAGACTAAAATGCTGTAATAAAAATATCAGAGTATTTCTATATCTATTTATACATATACACATACATGCATGGATATGTATACATAAATCATAGAATCATAGAATCATTATAGTTGGAAATGACCTTTAAGATCTTCAACACCATACCTGCTAAACCATGTCCCCAGCCGCCTCATCTACACGTTTCTTGGACACTGCCAGAGACAGAGACTGCACCACTTTCCTGGGCACTCTGTTCCAGTGCTTGACTACTCCTTCCATGCAGAAATTCTTCTTTGTCTGGAAGTTACACTGGAGAAGAGACCAACCCCGCCTCACTACAACCTCCTTTCAGGTAGTTGTAGAGAGTGATGAGCTCTCCCCTGAGTATCCTCTTCTCCAGACTAAATTACACCAGTTCCCTTAGCTGATCCTCGTAAGATCTGTATTCCAGACCCTTCACCAGCTTTATTGCCCTTCTTTGGACACACTCCAGCACTGTCGTGTCCTTCTTGTAGTGAGGTGCCAAAAACGGAACACAGTATTTGAGGTGCAGCTCATCAGTGCCGAGTACAGGAGAACGGTCACTTCATGCTCCTGCTGGCTACACTCTTCCTGACACAAGCCATGAGGCTGTTGGCCTTCTTGGCCATCTGGGCACACTAATGGCTCATGTTCAGCCAGCTGTCAACCAATTTAGAGTATACAAGAAATCACCTCATGCTAGCGTATGTACTATTAAAGGCAGGAAGGAAAGTCCTATACCTTTCAATCTCTTTCCTCTGTATTTGATTCATCAATATTTCTACTTTAGACCTTCAGTATAATCAATGAATTTACCTGTGTTAAACCAGCATCCCTGAATGATGAAGTAAACACTGAATTCCCAAAGAGTAAAACATCAGCGCTGAGAATTGATTTTATGCGTTCTCTCTTTCTTCTCTTGGCACTCCGCAGGTGAATCCATGAATGTGTACAAGACACTAACGAGGATGTAGAACATTGTTATGAGAATGCATTGAGTCCACAGGCAAAATAGTTCCTATTAATGACTCCTCATGTTTCAATTGTATTTACTTTAGCTTAATGAATCAATGGTGCATGCTGTGACAGCTGCAGGATTGCTGCCTCTACCCAAGCTAAATCTGAAATGCCAAGTCAAACACTCAGGATGCAAAATCGTACACTATAAACCCAGAAGGGACCTCAAGAAGTGATCTAATCTATTCCCATCACTGTTTAACCTGTGAATATATCATCATTCCACACTCTAAAGAGATTGAGTATAACCCACATCATAATGCAATTTAACTATATAACCCTAAGCGCATATTTGCACCACTGGGAATATATCTACAATCTCTTTATTTCCACACCCCCCTCCTCAGCAGAGGATGCATCAATACAGAGAACAAAGCTCTGATTAGGCACAGAGCAATCAAAAGGTCAGAAGCCTGGACCATAAGTTTCATGCAGAGAGAGGCTGAGAGAGATGACCTCAGCAAAAAGCATTAAAGACAGACTAATTGATTTTCATTAAGAGGGTAATGCAGCCCTGGAAGAACTCTCCCTTAGAGCCTGTGCTGTCTCTGTACCTGGAGGTTTTCAGGATGCAGCCAGATAAGCCACAGCAGATCTCTTCCAGTACTGATGATGCTCCTGTTTTAGGCAGGACATTGGGCTAAATAAACCAAAAAATCCTCAAGCCTATGCCAGTATTTCTATGATTCCATGATATCCATAAAATAAGAATAAAGTAGATATGGGAGTGAGTTTTACTCTTTTAATACCTTTCAGTCCCAATCCACATTTTCCTGGAAGTTACTCACTTACTTCAGCTATTCTACTGACAAATGCTTTGATCCTCAAAACATATATTCATTAATACAAATATTATTCATCCAAAATAAGCAAGCAAACAAACAAAATAATAATATATGCTTGGTTATAGACAGAAACATATTAACATGAAAGTTCATTGAGAGTTCTCAGACTTAAATGGATATTAGGTCTCATTCAGTATCCAGAAATGCTGTATCCAATGATTAGGGTTATAAACCTGAATTCAATAATGCATTGTTTTTTACAAACTCCTTTTTCTTAGACAAATCCTCCAGGGCTCTAATCAGATCATACTTTGCAGGTGTTCAACAGTCTAATTACAAATCCCATGGTCTCTTTTTTCCAGAGAGCAAAACAGATGACTCTAAGTTTAAGGTTGCTACTTCCATCTGCTTACACAGTCAGTGAAAAGAGTTTGACTAGGTATCTAAATTAAACTATACCTGCAGGAAGTGGAAATGCATTGTTTATGTTTTCCGTGACTTTTTCCCATCCACATATGTATTTCCTAATCCAAAGCAGTGTCATGAAGAAACATTCGTTTAAACTGAAATATGTTCAACTTATATGACTGGAAGGATATAAAAGCTTCACAGATACATTAGACTCCAACAAAGATTACTATTATATATTTCAGAAGAAGCTGCCTATAAAGGTATGTACCCTGTTAGATTTTTATTGATTTGTACCCTTTCATTCTATTATTAGTTTGTACTTTGAAACATGAGTTATTACTGCTTAATACTGCAGTAAATATGCCTTATTATACTCTGACTTTCAGCGAAATATGGTCATCTATAAATGCCACCTACTGCTCTATATCCTCCTTCTTAATCTTGCTTTTGACTTTTATTTTTTATCGAAATTAGATCAGGTCAATTATTGTCTGCATAAGTTAGCAAGTTACCATTTACTATCTTTAAAATAGTCACCGTTCACTTTTAACAGTCCCTTGTTCTAGTACCAGGGGAAATGAGTATGCTGGACATTCCTCACTACTACAGTGTGATTTGTATTCTCCTATCACATCCCTTCACATTCATCTCCATACTCCTTGCCTTCCCTCTGCCTCTTTTGGGAATCTTTCCATTCTACCAATCATCTTTATCACCTGCCTCTGAAGATCCCATGCTGTCTACTAAGTCTTTGGAAAGATAAGGTGGCCAGAAGCAGAGAATGGGGCAGGATTCATCATACAAAAAGACACATTATCTCCATGTGTGATAACTACACGAGGTTCCTTTATAATCAGTGTCAGACCAGTCAATACTTTCATTGGAGTTCAGTGAATGAGCAAGAGATCAGGGTGGATAAGCTAATGATCCCACCAGGTCTTTAAATACATGTGAAGCACTGAAATACTAGCTCATTCAATGGGCTACTTTCATGCACAGTTAAACAATATAAACAATTCCTGCAAGACAGAACTGCGGTTAGGATTCCGTAAAGCATATGCAGAGGTAAACACTGTGGCTTAAAACTACTGGAAAGTTTTGGGGAAAGGATTTACCTTGTGTGCGTCACAAATAAATCAGCTGAGAAATAGGATTAGGAAGAAACTTCCTACATGACTGAACGGCAGAGATGGTTGGTTCATGAATCATTCCACCTATGACCAAAAAAAACCTGTTCCCTTTTATGCTTTAATTATGCAGCTATTTAGATATTTCCTAGTGTATATCAGCTTTTAAAAATCTGAAAGGCCTACCACATACTTGTTGCTATCCAAGACAGGCTGTATGACCAGACTGGCCATAATTTGGTCCAATTTAACAATATCTAGGCATCTTATTTAATTCTTATTTGGATAGACAAAACTGAAATGGACTCTTCTGTGCAAGGCAAGATTCTATATTGATTTTCTATTTTATTTTAAAGTCCAGCATCAAAAGAGAATGTTCAATTTAACAACTACTAAATGAGCCTGAAAAATGAATCCAGGGACAGGGTTGTACATTTCTCCTCCCAGATGAGCATGTAATTAAACATTCAATTTTACATGTGAGTAATTTCAGTGAATTTCAAGCCTTTGGGCTATATTCTGAAGTGGAAGATTGATTTTTATAGGATTTTACTGAAAAGCTGGCTGTATTTTTGGAATTGATTCCATTTTGGTATCACATCTGACTGCTATTCATCCCTCATATAGTTCAAATGACTTTACTGGAGATTGATGGGAATTAAATTTGACTGGTGGTGCCTCATAAATTTCCAGATACCCGTATGATAAATTGTACTACATGGTTACAGAACCTGTTGCTTCGTGTATGTCTACAGATGAAGATATTGTAGGACCAGATTCCTATTAGAGAGTATTGCTACTGACATAGTATTAAAATTTTGGACTTTGAAAATGATCTCTTGTTCTCATGACACTGTAGCTGTGAGACAGTTATTGTAGATGCTTTGAAATGGCAAGAAAACATACCTTACAGCTGAAGAGAAATATCCAAAAACATTTGCAGGCGAGCCATCCATGATGTAAGAAGCAAAATAATCACATCGTTGTGGAGATACACTCAAGTTAATCTCCCATAAGTTAATCAATGAATTAATTATCAGGAACATCATACTTCCCTCCTGCTTTATGTGAGCATAATCACATTGCTGCGGTGATACACCCAGGTTAATCAGCCCATAGTAAATCCATGAATTAATTATCAGGAACATCCTGCTTGTCTCACGCTTTAAGTGAACATAAAATTACCTTTGTTTATGTGAAGGCCTGATTGAATATCTACTTTCCACTGCCCTGAGCATTAGTTTTGGAGATCGGACACAACACTACACTGCCTAGGAGAGACTTATCTCAAAGGTGGTTCTTCTGCCAAGGAAAAGTGATCGTATCTTGTTCAGATGAAAATGGCACCATCCTATAGGAACTAGGGCTCTGTTTTACCCCATAGATGTGAACTGCACCTGCCTCTAGGAACCAAAAGTGTGCACCTCAGGTTTGGGAATATTTGAAGCTTGGACTCTGCTTTGGATTTATTTCTCATCATGCTGGCATGAGTTTTCCCTGAGTTTACCTCTATTGTAATTTATCTTTATGTTTGTTGATCTAACTTATCAGCATGGCATATTTTTGAATAATTGCCTGAGGATATAAATAGCGTGCTGATTAGACCCAGCCTTTGAGTTTGGGTACATATGCATGACAGCTCAGCTACCTCTTGGACTCCAGATAGACACTTTTCTTAAATCATATTCCATGCAAATATGAAAGACCTGTGACCTGAGTGCAACCCAGTCCCGTGGGAATGCTTGGTTGCCATGGGAGGCAAGAGTCCTGGCACTCCCCGTTGTGCCATGGTGTCACGGAATGAGTGGTGGTGAGGGTGAGTGACACAGTACACTTCACTCACGTGAAAGAAATAGGAATAGGTTTTATTGATATGGACAATGGTTTCACGAGATTCTGCGGCAAGGTCACTTATTACTTACTGCATAGAGTTCAAGGTAATACACAGAATTATCAAGGAGACCCTTCTGTTGAGCCATGGGGTTCAGACTGGACCCCCTTGCTTTCCAAACTCCTTCTGAGAGGAGACTGGACATGGCTGGATCCAATCCTAGTCCCAGATCTGTAAATGGTTTATGGTTAAGGGATTTTGTACACAGTTACAAAGTAGAGTTTACCAGTTCAAAAAGGCAGAGAGCGCACTATAGTTATTTACCATGAATCCGTTAGGATCTGGTAAAGACACTAACCCCAAGGAGTATCCTTAAGAGGCATCCCTGCCCAAGGGGAGATCCTGGAGTGCAGCCCACTGCAATCCACAGAGAGTTCAATGGGTTCTCGGACTGCTCCCATATTTATGGGATAAGATGATAGTCATTCTTTCATTTCAGAGGACTTTTGGCTTACAATTAGCCTTATCTCCCCAGCAGGATGCAGCCATCAGGACTGTCATTGATGGTTAGTGTCTGAGTGGGGAAAGAAATCAGAAGAGAATCACCAGGATCAGATAATGTTGTGGTTAACATCTGAATAGGGCTACGTGTGAAAAGTCAGGTTGAGCTGGGGAAGGAGCACATCCGTCACGCATGAGAAAGAAACCTGTCGCCAGGAACCAGGCCATGACCAGACACACTTCACGGCAGGGTCAAGTGGAAGAAGTCACGTAGTCATGGGCAGATATTGCTTTGTGCCAGGAAAGTACATATGTCTCAAAATGAAAGCTGGCCCAAGATCTCAGTGGCATACGCGTGCAAATATTATCACTGTTACGAGATACAGGCAAAAGAGCATCATAAGTAAGTCTCATGCTGAGGTAATAGATGGCTTAGCATCTAGAAATATTCTTCTGATCACTTCAGTGACTTTAAATTCACCCTTGTCTAGATAAGAAAAAGAAATTTTGAAAGGCTTCCCGATGAAAACAGGATTTTTTAGCTATCTATCTGTCTCTCTTTTTCCCTCCCTTTAATCAATAGATATATAGGGAAGACTTAAAAGGTTTTGGGAACGAATGGACTGTGCAGAGTAACACTTATATATCTGTACAGTTTAAGACAGCTTATGATGTTTAATTATGTACCAAAATCAGAGTTATGTTTGCAAAAGTAAGTCAGGCAGAAAGTGCCGCTACCAGGGGAAGATGGTAGAGCTACAAAGACAATTGCAAAATTAGCCCCCTCTGAAAATATTTACATGGGAAATTATTTCAAGCAACAAGCATGATTGTTATAGCTGAAAGAAACTGAAAAGTATGGATATCTCATCAACTCATTGCATTTCATCTTTCACAGCACATCAGTTTTCTCTATTTCAATACACATCATTACCTTTCTTCTTCATGGGCAACTTTCACAAGCCACTAGGGAGATACAAGACATGTTTTGGTTTGTTTTTCTTTTACAGGTTATAAACTCACAACAGTTCAGAGAAGTGCTCTACTGTGAGCATAAAACCTGAAATATTTGTTTTTAATTTATTTGTTAAGTTGTCTGGATCTCAAGCATGACCCTTGTTTGAGGGAACCCACATATAATTGGTTCACTACTTCCAAATTTAAAATAGAAATAGGCCCAAGAATATAAGTTCAGCTCAGGCTGTTATTGCTTTTATTACCATTGCACTTACAGGCTTTATGTGTTAAACAGCCATTAGCAACAAATACCATCAAGAAGAAATGCACCTAAAATCTAAACAAACTGAACAGCTAAAAAAAAAGAAGCTAAAAAAGATTTTTATGCCTGAAAGGACCTGCTACATGGTCAAAAACAGAGTACAAGGCAGATCATGAGAAGATAGGTCTCCTTGTGACCAAGCACACCCAGAAAAGAGCATTGTCCAGGGGGTAGGTCTAGGCTATGGTCAAGAACGTCATCCTGGGGCTTTGTTATAGTCAAAGGACCAAGATATGTGCTTTTTTAGAGTGGGATTCATTTGAATGTTTATACTGGGACGAGCTGAACCATGTCCTGGACTCCAGGCACTAAAACCCCAATGATCATACAAAGCCTGGGGAGACTCAGCAGGACACACTCATACAATGTCAGAGGTGCAGTGCTGAGCCCAGTTACCTGAATTTTAAGGAAGGACAGGCTAGCAGAACAATTCATCTGCCCTGAGGAATACTCAGCATGGATTTCTGACCAGTCTCAAGGCAAGATGCTCTTGGGGTACACTGGGAAGAGCAGGCCCTAATGGGTGGCCTTGAGTTCTTGGTGCTAGATGCAAGCTACCATACAGCGAAACAGGGTTACTCTGCTCTGTGGTGGTGCTGGTAACAGCAAGGCATCCCTGATCACCTCTGCTGAGATAAAATCACACTTTAAAGATCCATGAAGATCTGTCACACAATGCTACATACCTCAAGTCCTACAACCCCTACTTGGAAGAACAATGTTTATCGCAGAATAGTGTCTACATCTTGCCTGACCTTAGCTGTGGGTTGAGAAGATCCCACAATGTGGTGTGTTTTAGATGGTGTATCATATCTGTCACATTCACGTGGCTGTGATGGAGTACCTCAGATGACACCATCTGCCTATGCTTAGGCAAACAGTTTCCACCCAGAAAGTCTAACAAAAAGGCTATATAAAGGAGTAATGCTGGGATGTGCAAAGGACACATGGCTCCAAGAAAGCTAGAAAATTATCTAAGGATGCAAACCATGATGTCCCCCGATAACCCTTCACTGTTTACAGCCTGTCCCTTGAAGTGAGGAAGTGAGCTTGTTTGTATGGCCATGACTAAAAAATACATGCATATATTGACTTTTATTACCTTTCGCTGAAGTGTCTTTCAAGGAACAGCCCGGAGGGTTGAAAGCTGGGTTGTCAGAAGAGGTATAAATGCTTCCTTGAGGTGAAACAGATTTCACTCTGTGCACCTCAAAGAGTTAAAACCCTAGTACGGCCTTTGCAGAGTCCATGTTGCAGTCTGGGTATGCAGGGTGGATGCTGCATACACTGCTTAGCTCAGGGGGGAAGGTGAAGCAGCAGATATCTAACTCTTTCTAAAATATATGACTCTCTTTTTCCATGCCTTACTGGCTGCTCTGAAGTAGAATCCTATTTCCATGACTTGGGACATATCTGACCCAATTTAGGAAAGCACTGAAGGATACACACGAGTAAGTCCCTGAACGGTGAACAATTCAAACAGATGTTTAACCTTAAGCACTTACCGAATCACATCAGCTTCAATGGTATTTGAGCAACTGAAGTTGAGCACAGGTCTAAGTTCATTGGTCCATTATACATAATTTCTTAAAATGGAGACTTAACTGACTACTTGCAGGTAGGAGATTCTTGTTAGCTTTACATTATTTAAAATAATGCTTTTCCTAAGCAAATTGGAAGACTGGCTTTCACTTTGGGTTAATTATGGCCTTATGTTGTATAGTCATCCTTCACACATAGAGTAGGAATGAATCTTGACTTGGCATGGGTGTGGATAAACAGGGAAAACGGATCTCCAACTCTTGCATATCCGATGCTCTACTCTGTGATCCTCCACCCATATTGTTGGAAAAAAAAAAAAAACTTTGGCAGAGTGTGGAGACTTGATGCAGTAAGTTTCCAGAGCTGCATGCATCATCAATCAGATATGTCTGGAACACACACATAAGCAAACAAAAATTGGTAAGCTGCAGTTAAACAAAATGGGGATGACTCACTGTGGAGAGAGTACAACCCACTCACCTCCCCAAACAGTCTGAGATATGGCACAGCTGCCTTTGAGTTCGTCCTCAGAGAACTAGTGTCATTAAAGAGGGGAAAGATGTTATAAATCATCTTGCCCAGTTGCTCTTGTCAATGGGCTGTGTTAGGTGCAAAATCCAAAGATCACTTCCAGTTGCTCCTGGGAAGTTGTTTGATGGGAATTCCTCAAGGTAGCAGGATCTCAGTGGGGTCACTAAAGATATTTACTTTAAAAGCTCGGTCACTTACCTTACCTATAATCAAGAGACTTCCACACCTGAGAATAAGATTTGCATAAGCATATCAGTGAATGCTTGATTCTGTCCTCAGTTTTTCTGTTAGACTATTTTGTCCTTTGCAAACAGCGCACAGCCCTACTTGCAGAATATTGCTGGCCCAGCAGGACAAAGATGTCACTCCTGCCCTGTACAAAATTGCGTAGCATAAGTAGATTTCTCTTTGCTATTCCTAACCCAAGTGCTTGCTTGCTGACCAAAATGTGCCTGCCTGACACAGCAGGCAACACAAAAATAAAAACCAACTCTTCACTGAAGGTTTCTATTCCAAAAGATGGACACAGAAGAAGACGACACACTAAAAACACAGAAGATTCTGGGTAAATAGAGGATAAGCTGGTGTGGAGAGAACAGATTGATACTGTAAACGCAAAGAGACAGATTTTTAGTTGAAGTAAGTAAGACTCTAGTGAATCTGTCTGAAACTATCCCAAGGAAGATTTGACCTTCAACATATGGGCCTCGGTATGGCAAGACAGCCATCTCAGAGGCAGAATCTGGTCCTGAAATCTTCTACTCTTTAAAAAAAAAATCAATTTGTCATGAAATCCTCTTCAGAGTCACCCAGTGATGCAGGAACATCAGCACAGAGTCAATACATTGGAAAAGTTTAATATGATCAATGCCAGCACCATCACTCAAAAGCACTGAAGCACTGAAGTCCCTTGACATCCATTATATCATCTTCTTGGATAATGTTTAGCTCACTATGGGAAGCGTATCTTTATACATTCAATATTTTCTTGATGGCTACAATACCGTCCAGTTTTAAGTTCTTTTCCTAAAACAGACAATGTCAAACCTCTTGGAGATGATTGCAATTCACAGACATCGATGTAATGTCACACACTTTAACTCCCTCACAGTCATTTCTCTTTCATTTTTGATACAGAAAATAAGATCAGACCTCTCCGGTTAACTGATTGGCTCTAGAATATAATTATGTCAGTGGCATTTATGCTATCAAAAGGAAAAAAAGTGCAGGAACAGTGCAAATCCTTTGTGTGAATCCTGTTAAATCTAACACGATTTTGTTTGCAAATACCCCTGCATTGGACAAGGGTTTCCCTGTCCCCTACAGTCAGCCAGGCAGATTTGGAGCACAAAACCATTTTTTCCTTATAAAGAAGGAGTCAGTTGCCTGACAAAACAAAACAGACTGGAAAACACCACGCATATCAAACACTAATTCTTCCCAAATGGCATTAATTCAAGAGACCAAACTGCCAGTTCTTATACCAGACATAGGGCTTTATTTTTGTGTGTATTAAAGGGACTTACAATAAAACACTTCATTTCATTGATAGTTGCAATGTTTTGCCTAGCAAAGAGCAAGGATGCTTAATTTGCTTGCACGAATACAACCTGGAGGCAGCAGATATGCCTGGGAAACACATCAGAGGGATGCAAACAAGGTTTTCAAGCATAGGATCAGGTTTTAACTGTGATACTCAGCAGCTAAAGCAAGAGACTTCGACTGCAGCAGACAGCAAATATGACTTTACAGTCTATTTCATGATGAAAAGGTAAAGACGAAGAGCTCCCAGTTATGTGTCTGGTTGGACTCTTCCTCTTCTAAAGTGGATAACACTGAGGGACAAGCAGACCTATCCTCATTTCTTTGCTCCAAGAAGCATTGGGAGCAGCAAGTTTGAGCCAGAAACAAAAGATATCCTAGTTAAGCAAAAACTAAGCAAAAATCAATCTCACAGAAAGTATTTGCAGACTGCGAGAAAAACCCTAGGGGCTGCATAAGATTCTTCCTCACTGAGGTAAGGATGCTGACATTGGTTGGTTTGAGATGTGAGACAGTTAACTTGCAGGAGAAGCCCCTCAAGGAGACAGAGCTCACACAAGCCAGTCAAAGAGTTTCTAGTTTAATTGGAAAAGACTGGATTTCCGAGGTGCATGACAGACAGCAAGTGTCAGATTCAGGTGGGCTATGAAAACACTCAGTTCTTTGCAGGTCTGGAAAAATATTAAAAATTGCAGGAGCTCTTGTGACAGATAAATCTCAATGAGCCTCTTGGTGCATGATCAGCTCTTTGGAGACAAGCAGACTTTTCCTCCTGCTGGGGCTGAATTTAGAAATGGGAGAAAGATAATTCAGCCCAATTGGCCTACCACTACAGGACAGTGTTCTGCAATCTGACCACAAATGCTCTGCCTGCCACCATAAGCCCAAGGAGGAGCTCTCATTTTCCACTGACATCCTTGAGTCTTACTGCCCCGTCATTCAGAGTTCACAGCTCCCCAGGGCTCAGTTGCCCTCTCTCAGCAATAGTTCTCATGATCCCTGACCAGCTGCCCATATGGGCAAAACAGATGAAGTCTTTTGACTTCATCAAAAAGATGAAGGCAGTGAACACTGTTGTCATTTGAAATGCCATCCATTCCCCTTTTAAACATGATTGAGATGAAAGTGGCTCTTTAGACATCTCAGAATTATGGTATGAGTCTGCCTAGAAACTCAGATTCCGTCTGACAGATTTATGAGGTTTAGTCCACACCTGGTGGCCACAGAGGTAAATGAAACCTGGGGTCTTGGAAAACCATTCTAGGTAGACTACTTGGAAGAACTGCTGGTGTTATCTCCTATTCACTGCGTGTTGCACTTCCCCAGTCTACAGCAGGAGTTACAACATTTATTTACAACATAAAACAAAAATTATTGCAGGAAGTAGTTTTAACAGAGAAATTTATGTTTTCATCTGGCAACGTCTTAAACATATTTCATGATATAAGCCACCGTGGTCCTTATAACCCACACAGAAACTGTTTGCAGCTCAATCTTGTGGATGTCAGCAACAAATATTCTCTGCACAGAGCAGCCCTGTGATGCATCTGACCAGGGTGTGCAAAATGTTCCACTTCCTGCCTGCTCCACACAAGTGTCTCTTGTGCCACATCCTCTATTCGATAAATATCACGCTTTTAGCTCAAGCTTTTTGTTCATATAACCTCTGGTGTCAAAAGTGGGAGTCCTGTTGCTTGTGGTTTCTTCAGCCAGGCTGTGTGTGAGAGAAAAAGATTTCTTCTTCATGATCACAACTGGGGAGGAAATCTGCCTCCCCTGAACATAGCTTGTCTTCTGCATATCAATTTTTGCACTCATAGCACTACTCTTACTGATCCTCTGTCCTCCTTTAAGGCTCTAAGGAGGAATGTCTGTGAGGAGAGGCAGGTGGACAAGCCACACCATGTTCACAGGGTATATAGTGCTGTGTTAATATGAAACAGTTTTCTGCTCACCTTCATTACTTCCGTTTCCAGATGTTATTCTGACTTTAGAGAAAGTTGTTGTTTGTTTCCTTGTTTGCTTGCTTGTTTGGTAGGGCCCCTCTCCTCTCCTCTCCTCTCCGCTCCCCTCCCCTCCCTAAAGAGTTTCTTTTTTTTCTGCTCCAGCACAAATAATTATTTTTTTTGAATTATTTTTTAAGAAAACACTTTCATCAAAATACCTCATGAGTGAATGGTCCCCTGTAGAAGCATAATAGTAGTTGCCAAGTTTGTTTTCCTGCTCCCAGTGGTATTGATTGTGTGAAAATAAATATTCAGCCCTATGATGCAATTAATACTTCACTTTCCTAGGAGTTTCAAAGGTAATTATTACTATCTTTAGCCTACAGAGTGAAGAATGGAGCAACAGGAGCTGTGTAATTTGCCCTTGCCCCAGAGACTGAGGACAAGATTGCTTGTATCAAATAGGCCCTTGTAATTAAAATATTCCACCCATGCTGGTGCTTCTGAAGGCATTTCACATTCTGCTCTGCTGTGTCCACCTCAGTTGCTTTCATAGCGCTGTATGAGTATGGCATTGAGACACTGGAGTTTTCTAGAACATTCCCACTGCTTCTCCATTTGTGACTAAGCCAGCGCCAGGAAAGGAAGCTGAACGTCTGGGCTCTTCGTCCTTCTGGTCCCTACTAGCTCCCTGCTCTCTTGCTCATAAGGTCATGCTGGTATCAGCGCACAATTTCTCACCGCAACAAACTGTGGAGCTGGCCTTGCCATATGGCTGCTTCAGAAGCGTTTTTGCTCCACTGAAGAGCAGAGACATAGCTAGGGGATTAACAGGAACCTTCACAAGCTATGCCCTTGATTTTCTGGGGTTACTGAACCCCTTGGGGTAGGATTTGGCTCCAAATCCCAGTACCTAAATTTCAGGGTCATTCTATGTCTGAAGTGCCATAGCAGCCAGTGGAGAGTCCATTAGTCCAGTGAACGGGGCCTAGACTAACCAGTGACTAGAGACATCACTAAGTCTCTGTTAACACCCTACATATAACTCTAAGCAGATGGAGTTCATCAAGAGGGGTTCCAATCCCCCTTTGCTCTTCTGTGTACCATTTGCATTGCCATTGCTCCTGGATAACCAGCCTCACAGCTGGGGGACAGCATCTTGGCTCCAAGGGCAGCAATCTTCTCAAGTGAAGGTTCTCTTCATAGGACCCTTGAAGGTGACATGCAGGTCTGAAGCAAGAGGTTGATCCTTGGAGAGAACCCAATGCAGATGGCAAGTGGAGGAAAGATGCTTTACAGACCAGCTGGTATCTAGAATTAGGATCAGCATCAAGGTGGGAGAAGAGAGTACATGTTGTCAAAAAACATAACTGATGGTCAAACTCTGATCCAGCAAAAATCTTGTTTGCTGGATTTGTGCATATATGGAAGATGTCATGAGGAATAGAGCTTTTCCTTAATCAAAGCTTGCCATTTTTCTCCATGTCACTTTCCTTAATGATCTAATTTACTGCAAACCTAAAGGTTATCTCTTTTACTTCACTCACAGAAAAATGCAAATAAATCACAGCGACACACTGAAGACCTCAATAAACATTTCTACAATGGACTGGAGTTGCATGCATGCCTATGCACGCAGTGCTTCTAACCAAAGTGTGATTAGCACCACTCAAAGCTCATTACTTTTAAAAAGTTTATATATTTTCCACACAAAGAAAACCTGCAAATGATCCAGGACAGTGTTCTAACCTATGATCTATCTCACTAACAACACTGCCTCATTGTGTATATAATTGTCCAAATCTGCTTTTTGTATCTCATTTCTTACTGATAGCATAAGCCTGGAGGAGCAAAACCTTCTTATTCAATGTCAGTATGGCATAGTGTGAGCCTGACCCACACCTGGAAGCTGCAGGCACTAATATGAAGTTAATAATAATTAATCAATAATAATTGCATTGTGCAACATTGCTTGAGTAAAAGATAAGTGTGATCCATAAGCAGAGGACTATAAACAAAGTCAGATAGTACAAAACAACAAAATTCCATTGTGTGATGTGACAGTGATTTGCACCAGCTGAAAACCTGGCCCTTTTCATTATTTTTGGCTTGTACAATTGGTCCTGTGGCAACCCCAAATCAAATATAAATGGTGTGTTCAATCTCATCACTAAATCACTGAAACAACTGGTTGATGTTTCAGCTGTTTTACCTTCTCTGGTTTTGATAGTTAAACGTAAGCTATAAAATGGGCTCACAATATATATTTTATGGATTGTTCATAAAGCTGACAACTATATACAAAAGCATTAGGCAGCTCATTTCAGTTTTAGCAGCTTGTTTATTGTCTTTACTTTCGAAAGCTTTTTCGTGATAACATAATAACTCCCTGCACGTACAAGAAACATTTTTTGCTGAAATGCCTTGGCCTTGATACTTAGCTCTTTTTGCTATTTTTGGCTATGGAGTGATCAGAATTGTGAATGGCGAGGACAAATACTTAAGATTTGGTTAGAGGTTAGAAGCATTAGTTACTTTGGATGATACCGCATGAACTGTTCAGAGCTGCCAAGAAAATTATTCATCAAGGAAATTTTATGGATCTAGACTATTTTCAGCTGATGACAAGTAACAGTTCATAGATAGATATCAACTGTCAAGTTCAGCACTTGGAAACCCTCTGAAATAAGTCAATAAAGTCCAGGGCACAAGGTATTTCATCCGAAGTAGATACACAAAATAGATTAGATAAATCAGGCACTTAAGGTGCTCACGTGGGGATATTTAAATTCTAAAGTTCCATAGTTAGATAAACTGAATTCATCAGTCAAGCCTAGAAGGGACTGATAAAACTCATACTCATGAATTTCTAAAGTCATTACTTTTCTTTGTGGCCCTGTCTTGAACCTATCATTCTCAAAAGGCATTCAGTCTTCATGCAAAGGCAGGAAGAGATGGAGAACCCTGAACTCCCATATGGAGTTCGCTACAGCCATTAATTGTTTTCTTTCTCTTTCTTTTTTTTTTTTTTATTAATCACTCCCATTATCTCAAAGGATGTGGAAATTCTCATTTTTATTAGAATTTCTGGCTTCGACTAACAGCCATTGACCCAGGCTTTTGAATTTTTTTAGTACTAACAAGTCATTTCATACCCAATAGCTGCTCTCTCAAGTGCTGAAATTTAAATAAGTCACAAAATTTAAATACATCACTGCCAAACTTTGTTGATAAATTAGAGAGTGAAGTACTTCTCTTTCTTGATTGCTAGTGCTGCTCTCTGGATTAGTTTTTGGTCCAATGTGAGAAGATGCTAAATCAGAGTGGAGCTACAAAAAGAAACCCATGAGATGGGCTGAAGTACAGAACCACTTTATATCCACCAAGCCTGAAATCCTTCCCCTGGCGATGGATAACTCTGGAGACTTAAAAGAGCAATTGTTTATGCTACACTTCACAAATAATGAAGCCTTGTAGATGGATATAACCGCTCTATTTGCAAAACATCAGAGTGAATGTTTTCCTGTCTCTAATCCCAGGGCAAATAATACATGGAAATACATTTCACAGCTAGTTTGTGGAATGTGATGCTATTACTTATTCAAATAAACTTGCAAAGTGGAAAGCAGAATAGATGCACTGTGTTGGGTTTGGAGAGAGCTAAGTGGAGAATATAACCCCAGGGGCGCAGAACAGCAAATCCAACCTTCAGAGAACTGCTGCATGAGTCAGCTCCCAAACGCTGTCCTTTCATTTACCCCAAGATGATCTACTAGACAGCAGCCCTAGCTTGGTACCTCATTTCTTGCTAAGGTATCTTCCCAGGCCATGCCCAGCTCGATGCCTGAGCTCAGATGTCTGAGACCACTTTGTCTGAGACCTATGTTAAGGAAGAAAGAGGGTTAAGTAACAGATATGAGGTGACAGTGACAGCAGTCACTAGGTTGAGTCAGTGGCCATTGACATAACTGGGCTGCTATTGATTTGAACAGGAATTAGATCAAGACTTTCTTAAAGTGTTCGTGACTGAGCTGTGCAAAACGCCTTCTAGCCTGCTACATCAATCTACTTGCTAAGAGCCCATTAAACAACATGCAGATACTATCCTCCCAATCTCACATTATATCCTTGAAGCTTCATAAAAGGTTTTATAGAAATATACTGTATGGAAACACGGAGGGGCAAGTACCAGCTTCCTGGAAGAGCAATAAACTGGAAGCTGAACTTTAGCATGGTTTAATGGAAAGTAAAGCAAATGAGCAAGATTTGCCCAAAATACCCAATCTGGCATAAACAGAGACGGGCTCAAAATCATCCCTTGGGGAACAGAGGCTGGAATTATGGTGCATAATCTGGGTCAGATAGATAGATAATATAGTAGTGTAAGAGATGATCAGAAAGGCAGCTTAATACTTTGAAATTCTCCCATCCTCACCTCACCCGAGAAGAAGAATAAAGATATAATTGGTGACTGTCGCTGCAAAATCCATGGTGCACCAACCAACATGGTTGCACCATCCATGGTGCACCAACCAACATGGTGCACAGTTTGATCTGTTCTGGCTCCTCTGCCAGGAGCCAAGCGGCTCCACTGAGATGAGGACAGGAACGGAGGAGGGCAAAAATGTCACACAGGCTCCAGGCCAGAGATCATGAGGCTTTTTAGGGTGCAGAAGAGGCCACTGATACAAAATCCAGACTGCTCCCTGCAATGTAGGGAGCCTCTTGAGATACTGGAGTTTGGTCGACCTCCACCTGGTTCAAGCTGGTGGGCAAAATGTACCGTCCCAAGGTACTCGAGACTCCTGAAGAATCACTGCCATCAGACACAACATCACTCAGATTTATCCTCTGCAAAGCAGCTAAAGAGCAACATCTGCCAGGGCCTTCCCATCTGCCCCCATGGGGAAATATGTCTTTAACAAGAACCGAGGCCACATAAATAAATGAAATAAGCAACTGTAAAGTGGCTATTATTAGCTGTGAGATGCAGTGACCAGCTAAGAGGCCATTCTCCTGTCATTTTATGATCTGCACTGAGCTTTATATAGCTGTGTTGCAATGTTCACATCGCTGTACAAGTAATTGATGTAATTAACAACTTGTCTCCTTTTTTTCTATCTCTTTTTTTTTTTTTTTTTAGCACTGGCAATTATAAGTCTCCGTGAGGCCTACTATAAGAAACAAGAGATGAGACTGGAATATTTCATGACTTCATGTCAAATGAAAAAAAAAAAAAGAAAAAAAGAAAAGAAAAAGCAGAAAAAAATCTGTCAGATATGTTTTAAGAGCTTATGTCTGTGAGCAAGAGACTGGAAGGGTTTGACTATAGGCTGGGAGCTTTTAACCCATTAAACCCTTTCCCTAAAAACCAACAGGTGCCAGTTAAGTTTAAACAGCTGGAATTAGGGAACTCTCTCTCCCGCATATGGGAGATTTCTTCTTTTAGCCTTTCTGCTTGTAAGATCACAAGCTGTCACAAGGACATATTTGTCCAAGTGTCTGAGCTTGAAAATCTCACAAGTTCAGGGAGAAAGGAGAAACAGGGAGGACATTCTTTTTCTTGTCGTTATTGTTATTTATGGGCCCCGTTTGGGGTTTTGCACTAAAGCAAGCTTCTGCCCGTGGTTTTCTTTCAAGTGAAGAACAGAACATTTTCACTTGATACAAAATGAAATGTTGAACGTTGTGCTGGAAATAGGAGGAATTTCTGCATTTGCATAAAATGTGCAGGTACATTTGGCCTTCAGCTATTCTTCAGAAATGAGAAATCCAAAAATGTTACATCACCAGCATAGACTTTTGTGCTATTTTTTTTTCCCTGTGGAGACTGCAGAAGGATTCACTGAAGTCGGTCAGGATTTGACGGCTTTGGTGGTTCACCCAACTCCTCCAAGCAAATGGCTATTTCAGAGAAAGCCAAATTCTCCACTGCCCCAACCAACCTTTCTGATCCTCTTTCCAGCCTCACTCAGTCCTGCCTGGGGCATCTCCTGTGGCCTCACTGAGTCTGACACGGGTTCTGCCCAGCACCTTCCTTGGGGTCTCCTGCAGCTGCAGGGAGCCCCGCTCTGGGGCAGGAGGAAACTGATAGGGATTGCACTGCTTGGAAGGTGCAAAGCGAAAATCAACTTTGCTGCCTCAGTTTCCCTCCATCCTGTTGTAATGAGTTGGGAAGGAAAAGGAAAAATGAAAAGAGGGTTAAAAGGGGAAAAATAAACAATTGAAGAATAAAGAAAAGGAAGAGGAAAGGGGAAAATGGAAAAGGAGGCAGAAGAAAAGGTGAAATAGATGAACGAAAAGGAAATGGAAAAAAAGAGAAAATGGAAAAAGAAAGAAGGGATCAGATAAAGAGGGGAAAAGAAAAAAAAAGAAGGAAAAGAGAACATAAGGAAAAGAAAAGAAAAAGAAAGAATGGAATGGGAAAGAAGGGGAAGGAGGGAAAGAAAAAAGAATAGAGAGGGAAGAAAGAAGGAAGAAAGGGAAAAATGTGGCGGGAGAAGGAGAAAAGAGAGAGAGGGAAAGAAAGCAGGAGGAAAGGGGGAATTAGAGAAGAGGGAGAGGTTGAGAAAGAAAAGAAGGGGAAAAATGGCCAGAGAACAGGAACTAAAAAATGGGGAGGGGGAATGAAACACAAAGTGGGGAGAGGGAGAAGTAAAAGAGAAGGGGAAAAAGGAGAAAGGAAGGGGAGCAAGAGAAAAGGAAGGGGGGAAGGAGAGGGGAAAGGAGAAAGGAAGGGCAAAAAAAAGAGGGGGAAAGCAAGAAAAGGAGAAAAATGGATATGGGGGGAAAGGCAAAAAAGGGAAAAAGGAAAGTGAGGCAGAGGGAGGGGGGAGAAGCGGGGTGCCGGGNGAAAAAAAGGGGAAGGAGGAGAGGGGGGGGGGGGGGGGGGGGGGGGGGGGGGGGGGGGGGGGGGGGGGGGGGGGGGGGGGCCCCCCGCGCCCGGGGGGGGGGACGGGGCGGAGCGGAGCGCGGAGCGGCGCGGGGAGGGAGGTGCGGAGCGGCGCGGAGCGGCGCGGGCAGCGGCGCCGCCTCCTGCTTCTGCTGCCGCTGTCGCCCTCGATGCGCTGGCGCTGGCACCGGCTCCGGTAGCGGCACCGGCACCATGGAGCCCGCCGTCCTGCGCGTCCTGGTGCCGCTGCTCGGCTGCCTCCTCTCCGCGGTGAGTGTCCCCGCGCCGCGCAGCCCCCTCTGCGAGCGCAGGCAGCCGCCGCGGGCCAACTTTGGGCAACTTTGCAAGCGCGGTGGGTGAGACAGGTGAATCTTTGCGTGTCGGGCTCTTTTCTTCCTTTTTTTTTTCTTTTCCTTTTTTTTATAAGTCTTTCTTTCAGCTGATTTAGAAAATAGCGAGCACTTTTTTTTCCTCAAGATCTATACCTCCTCTTCAAGAGGGAGGCGATCATTGGAGTTAGTGGCCACCTTGGCTTTGCTAGCTGTCTATTTCAGGACTCCCTCCCTCTCCCTTCCCATTATTTTTGTGGCCGGCTTTCCATTTGTTTCCTGTTTTAGGAGCACAGTGGTTTCCTATAAATCTCCCTCTCCCTGCTTGGGGTGGGAGTGAGGGGATGCACCATCCTGGAGGAATTGCAGGTGGTGCCAGGGCAGGGGACACCCGGACGGGCACGCTCTTGGTTTGGAGAAAAGTTTCCCCCAAAAAGTTCTGCAAAGCGCAGGGCACTCTGGCAACATAAACCTCCTGTGGCCGCGATGTCCCAGGAAAGCGCAGGAGCCAAGGATGTGTTTTTTTGGAGCCCCTTCCTCGCGATTCCCGTGCTCGCAGGTTCCTGATTGGGGAAGTGCGGCTTCCTCCCTTTCCCAGTCGCAGAGGACGTGCGGTGTGGAATGAGCAAATGTGGTGGTTTCCCGCAGCGATGTGTCCGCGTGCGCGCACACACCCATGTGTGCAAAGGCTCGTTTTTCTGTGCAAACAGTGCGGGCGTGGGGTTGGCTCCCGAATGCTTTGCCGAAGCCCTTCGTTTTTGCGGCTCCTGGATCCCAGCTTGCTCTAACCAGCCGCAGGGGGTTTGGGAGCTGGTTACGGCCGAGTCTCCCTCCCCTAAGCCCGTCCCACGTTTGCTTTCTCCCTTCAGCAGGCGAGGTTGCCTCACCAGCATCCTGCTGGGCTGGCTGAGGCTGCCCGCACGGAGCACGTTGTGCCATCGCCTGCAATTGCTTCTGAGCCTGTAGCCAGGGCTCGCTTGCCCTGATCCACCTCCCTTCCCAGTCAGAGGACCAAACTGAGCCTCCAAGCATAAAAAGCAGTGAGGATCAGGCACTGCAGCACCCCCGTGTCTCCCCTTAGGAAAAAGGGGAAGTGTCACTGCTTTTAATTTTTGTGACTCTTTGTCTGACCCATGCAACCATTTGCATAGCCCAAGACATTGCTTGAAGAAGATCAGCCTGGGCAAATGGGTTGAAGGATCCCCCCGCAAGTGACCAGGCTGGTCAGTCCCAGCATTTCTCCAGGCTGTACTTTTAAGGAAGATGCAAAATAACTCGAGTCAAAGAAACGCAAAAAAGGAGGTAGAGTTTCTCATCAACTTGCTGGACCCACTCCAGGTCCCACTTCCACTTAAACCCATGGCAAAAGTCCCGTCTCCTTAAATATTTTTGGCAGGACGAGGTCCTTTGGGGCCAGTTCCTGCAGCAAGTTAGTCACCGGCTCTGGCAGAGCAGGATCCAGATGCAAGGTGTCGGTGAGCTTGGGTTGGTCTGATCCATAACCACAAATGCCATGAACAAGTCACAATCTGATGCAGCCCATGGATCCCATTGGCACCCTGACCTCCTCATGCTATTTTGCAGCTTTATCTCACTTTCTTCCCCGGCTTTAGTGGAACCCTGCGTTGCTCTTACCGTGTGTTAATGTCACTGGGACCTGGCGCATGCCAGTGGGTTAGAAAGTCTTGCACGATAAGTATCTGCAAGGTGACTAATACCCGAGAGAGTAAAGTTTCCATAATAACGCTGCAACACTGGAGAGAATCCCTCTTGTTTTCTCTCTCAGTGGGAGCCTGGGAATTGCTGTTCGTTTTTAAAGCAAAAGTAACCCTGCCTGTGTAACAGCCTGCCTCTGGGATCGAAGATTTCCCAGTCATTTTTTTTTCTTATAATTTATTGGGATTAATTTTTATCAGCATGTCCTTGGGAAAGCCTGGGACAGCGAGGATTGGCTGATGCAGAAGTTTGGTGCTGTAAAGCTGTTGCAGCCAGGTGTCTTCTAATTGCTGGTATAAACTTTCACCCCGTGCCCTGTGAGCCACAGACCTGGAAAAAAAAAAAAAAAAAAAGGAAATTGGGCAAATCTTTGCTGTGGTTCCTCATGCCGTGTCCATCAGACTTTGCTCACTTTAACATTTTGAAGAAGTGGTGGATTTGTCTTGTTTGGGGTGCATCGAGGATCATACCTGTTTGCTTCATGCATGCTTTCACGCATGTAACTATAATAAGAATCTGGGCCAGGAAGCGATGAGAAGCAGCAGGGTTTTTGTTGGTTTGTTTTTTGGGTTTTCGGGGTTTTTTTTGGTATGCATCCGGTGAGTGAGATGTGGGTAGTTCAAAGCAATTGGTGGATTCCATAGGCTGCAAGCACATGGGATTAGACAAATCTTTCCAGCTGGTATAATTTGTGCCTTTCCTTCAGAGTTTTATTTCACTCTAGCTATGGAGTTACATAAACACAAGGGAAAGGAATATGGATCCTTTTAATATAATCATTAAACTTAGGCTCATGGGGCCCCTCCAACCCCTCCAGCCATATCTGTTTCTTTCTCGTTCTGCCATTTGAGAATCTGAGAATTACAATAAATACATTAAAGTTAAAATAATCCGTGCTTTGAGGGGAAATGCATGGTGCTCACTAGATCCCTCTAAAATCATTTTTTGCAACCAATCTGAAGTTCCTCTAGCAGTGACAATATGCATTTAAAAAAAGGCCTAGTCACAAAACCTCAGTGTACTGTTGAGTTTGTGTTTTATTAATATTTATGCATGTACAATGTGTGACTGGTCTTTTAAAAAGACACTTAAGAGAACTATTTGGCTAGCTTCTTTTAGCCATTTTTGGGGGTAACTTTGGAAGTCTCCTTGTCTCTGTATAACTTTGGAAGAAGGTTTTCACTAGGATAAATGCTTTGGAAGCTCTTACTCGGGGTATAGCAAGCCAAGAGGACACATGGGCAGAAATATGATGTTTGATAAAAATCCTATGCAGAATATTTAAGGATACATACTGCACAGCATGTTAGCTGGGCTGTTCACACCATCACTATCACACCCTCCCTGGAAGCTTCAGCCCTAAAACTTTGGAGAATCAAGCAAAGGGGGAGGAGCCATGATGCCTTGTAAAAAGAAAGGAGTCCTTCAAGCTGCTTTTGAGAGAGAGAGAAAGGTGATTGACAAAAGTTTGTCCTCAGCAGTCAAATGGGTCTGTGGACAGACACTGAGTCAGTCAATGGGACCCAAGAAAAGATGTGTTTGTCAGCTCTAAAGAGGGAGATGAGTCGCCCTCTGAATGGGATGAGTGGCTGAAATTCAGGAAAGGAGCCAAATGAACCAGGCAAATTAAAAATCGATACTTCAGTTTTGATGACAGCATCATCCTCTTTTTGAAGAACAGAATGGGTCACATCCGGCTTTAAGACCAAATGTAGTAGTGCAGTTTCTTTGCTGTGAGCGAGATCTAGGAAAAACCCTCAGCCTAAGGACAAAGGCAAGGATGAACAGGATCATAGGTGCCTGGAGCAGGTAAAAGGCTGGATGGAGCAGGTGGATGGAGAAGAGCTGTGCAAATAGGCAGGTGAAGAGCTCCTCTTCCGTAAAGGTAAAGTACTGAGTCCACCTATGGCCCGCAGAGGTCCATCCTCCTGCCCTGCGTGGTCTAGCAGGACTTCCTTCAAAGCATGCTGAGAACTTGCTGTTTCCCTGTGATGTTCCCTCCCACCAGCGTCCCGGGAGCTCAGGACTCGCAGATGGTATTTTGGGAGTCATCTGCTCCCATAGCTTCACTTGGGTGGAAGCAGAGCCAAGAGAGGAGATGCTTGTGCAATCCCAGAGGACTGCAGTGGAAGCAAGATCAACCCTTGTGTTTTGTGGTATTAAAGGGCGGGAAAGCAGCTTAACCTCTATTCAGAGCTTAACATGGAGCTAAAGTTGTGTCCGTGAGGTCCCGTGCCAGGGTTGGGAGGCTGCCCGCCAGCTGGACCATCTTCTGGTTGCCCTTCCCTTTTCTGTCTTGGCAGGATGCCTGCGTCGCTGGAGATCCCTCAGGGATGATTCATCTCTCTGGGCACGAGCTTCACCTTCTGCATTACAGGACCCGTAATGCAGGGAGAATTCCTTCCTAACCATGCACAGAGTGCCCTGGGGATGGTTTGAGGCACAGGTGGCATCCCCCAAACCGCTGGGTTGTTCCTTAAATCATTATAGGGCCATTTTGTCTGATCCATGTGGTAATACAGGACTAGCAGCACCGAGTTGGTTTTTTTTCTTAAGAAAACCTGAAGTCTTCTGCAGATGTTAAGTGGAATGACCAAGTTTCCCACTGATAAAGAGGCTATTAATAAAGCAACATTGCTCCTCCCAAGAAACTTCAACCTCGCTGAAAGCATCTGCTGGCCCATTAGCTGTGTTACAAATCACTTTTAAACCGCTTAGCCTCCTACATAAACCCTAATGCAGGAAGAGAGAGAGAGCAGCGACAACAATTATGTTTAATAAGTGACAATCCATGCTCATATAAATGGCCTGTCCAAGCATGGTCTGAGTGGCTCGAAGCGAACCAGCAGGGTAAGCAGGTGAAATATTTCTTGGCCGTTACAACCCTTGCCTCCAGTTGGTTTATATGGGACTTTGGGGATGTTTTGTGTGCAAGAACATGTGTTGTGGGTGTCTTCTAGTGGTAAAACATGCGTTCATGCTGCTCTGGTGCCATTTGTTCATGCTGGGTTTTACTCACAGCCATAACTCTTTATTTTTGCATATCAATATACAGTATTCCTGGGATTTAAGGACCCGTTTCAGCTTTTGAGCTTGGTGTGAATTTATCTAACTTTGCGTTAGATAAAATCATATAACCAGTCAACTGAAGCAGTGCACGGGAAACACTGCCATTAGCCACACTGGGTGGATTTCTTGCCCCTGGGGCAATCACTGGCTACCTATTCTGCTGTTCTCACCACAGGCAGGTGGAGATTTCTCATTTGCACTGGAATTCAAGCAGTCAAACCAAGTCAGGATTATTTATTGAGCTGGAAGTAAATAAGGGTTATTCTCTAACAGCTTCCAGGGTGTCTGTAAGACAAACTTGGTGGTGCTGGCTACTCTGGGAAGCTCTTCTGGACGTCACAGCTTGGCTTTGGTGATCTGTGTTCGGGTGAACATCCTCACAATGCATTTCTCACTTTTGCTGCAGGCTCAGGGACATTCCCGCTCCTGCCAGTCACTGCAAAATCCCCCACGGCATCAGCATCATGTTTCCCTTACGCATCATCCCTAGGAAATCCTATCTAATCAATAGGAGAGCAGTTGGGAAAAAAAAAAAAACTATTCAAATATAATTACTGTCTGGAAGGGAAAAGGGCAATAATTTGCATCTCCCTTGTAAAGCTGAAATCTGTAGGGTGCCTTTTTAAAAGGTGTTTATTCCAGCCTTGATCTTGGATTTAACAGATGTTTGAATTATTATTATTATCTAGTGATCTGTAGTATCGCTACCAACTACTGAGCTGCCAGCATCCCCAGGGCACTTAGAAATGTCACTAAGCAGCCCAGGAGCTTGCTTGCAGACAACGTGGTTGAAAGCCCCTATATTTCAGTGGTGACTCTTCCACCTCCGTGTCAGAGACCCCGTTGCAATTGGGGATGTTCTGAGGGTTGGTCCTGTTGCCCGCTCTTGGGGCTATGCCAAGATTCCTGCCGTGGGAGACGTGTCCCGTATCTCCTTTTCCTGAAGATGCTGGGTCATCTGCCCACCCCATGTGGATGCTTTGAACCCACAAAGTCATCTCAAAACGTACCATGTGGCTATATTCTCCATATTTAAGCACCTTTTTGAGCCCCCATTGAATACAGTGGCAGTCCAATCTCCTAGCCATCTTGCAGGCACCTACATTTGTAGGTCACAAGCTGCAAGCTGAAACCCGTCTTGAAGTTCCCCACTTGAGGTTCCCCGTGTGCTGTAGAAGAATGAAAGCAGAAGAGAGCTGCTCACATTGATTTTTTTTCCCCACAGCCTGCTTTATTTTATACTTAGAAGCATCTTTTTTTTTTTTCCCCTTTCCCTCCTATTTCTTGAAAGTTGCCAAACTGCTACAGTTCAAACTTGGAGGAGCCCAAAAAAGGGAAATAAAATTCAATATATTGAATGCATCCCCTTTCCCTCCCCCCAAAAAAACCATCAGTGAGAGGTTGTTTATTTAGAGCAGAAGGCAAAGCAGGTTCGACACTGACTCTCAGCAATTTGACCTCTTCCACTTGCAAACACAGACAGAATCCAAACCCTGATGGAGATTTTGCCTCTACCATCCTGCCATTGCCAAATTTGACTCATTATTCAGGTGTATGCAATTTTATTTATATAATTTTTTTTACAGTCTCTTTCCTCTTACCGCGTTCACACACTCACCTGACACATTTGCATCCATCTTCCTATTTCTCTGTCATTTTCACCCCAGTTCTCAATGCAAGTTATTCTCCCCTCCTTTCACAATGGAAGCAGGTTCCCCTGCTTGTCGGAATAACACAGGACGGGATAACACTGCTGACAGGACACTTCCCAGGTTTACAGGGAACTGAAATAAGGCCAGAAACATTACGTGAAGAATTTCTGGTGTGCTCCAGAATGGGCTGCAGAACTGCTTGCATTTTTGGGGGTGTGACATTAAACACATCTGCAGAGCTGTGCCACGTGCTTTAATACCGTTGCTCAGTGATTTAAGGTGGTTTTTTTTTAATGCTGCTGCATTTCCTTAATCACTGTCACTTGTTGTAGTTTCCTTTTTTTCTCCTTTCTTTTTCTTTCTTTTTCTTTTTTCTTTCTTTTTTTTTTTAATTTTCCTTTTTATTTTCCTCCAGATAGTGATACCTGAGAAAAGCTTGACATGGGGAGACTTTTGTGTTGTCCCATGCTCCCTCCGTGCCACCACCCTCACCGCTCCGCTTTGGGCAAAATTAAACTTTGTGCCTCCTTGCCTGGCCCTCTCCTCCCTGTGCCGGGGAAGTTGGACATGTTTCAGCAAACAGCGTGTCAGCAGTTTATCTGTGGGCTGTTTGTATGCAGTACAGATGAGGCAAGGTTTACCAAGAGAAATAAAATAAAATAAAAAATAGGTAGATATGCTTGCAGGCATGGAGATGCTTCCTGAGGTCTGAAAGAGAAATAAAGCTATGTATTAATTGCCCTTAGTTTAGCCTGGATATGCCTGTCAGAGGCAGGATTTGAGAGAAAACGGTACTGCCTGGAATAATTTTGTATTTATTTCATTTGTTTATTTATTTTGCAAAATCAGCAGCAGTGGTCTTCCAGACCTACTGCATCGAAGACCTACGAAATACCTCCACAAGCTGCAAATCACTGGATCGTCTGATGTGGAAACCCTTGGACTCTGCAGGGCTGTTACTTTTACTGCCCACTATGATTTCCTCTGTGTCTTGCCACCTGCTTGTGCTGTCACATAGGTGATAATTCTCACCCATCTTTGCAGCCCCACAAGCATCTCTCCCTGGCTGGGAGATTCATCTGCTACATGAGTGTTCATCACCCTTCTCTCTTTAATTAACTAACCTGACCATACTCAGGACAGTTATTTCAAACTTTTATTGTATCTATAAAGTTTCCTAATTTTGTTTCATAGTTAATGGCAAGCTTCAAAAGCTTCCTTCTCCCCCGCCCCAAGCCTTATAGTCGTTCATAAAAATTTAATATAAATTGCTCTCACCCTTATAGCAGTAGATCATCATGGCTACAAGAAATATATGTGCTATCACAAGACAGCTGTTACTTCTTAACTTCTCAACTTCTTAAAATTATTATTATTTTCTTTTTGCCATGTTCTTTTGGAAGGCTATATCTAGAACCAAATTTACTGGTTAAACTGTCTAGGTTAGGCCCTGATTTTGTTGTAGACAGAAAGGAAATTAGTGGATAGAGCTTGTTGCTTTGGGTGTACCTGACCTGAACTTCAGAATTGTCTTATTATACGGCTTAAGTGGGTGGTAGTGGGTAGCATGCCCTGTCATCATGGGGTCCTGGACCCCATGATCAATATCTCTAGCAAAACATGAGGGTTGCTTTGCCTGCAAAAGCTGCTCAAACCTCCACAAATTCTGCTCCCTAAATACTTTTGCCCTGCTTTCTGGTCCAGGGCGAGCATGAAAATCTTTGTGCTATTGCACTGCACGCTGCTGAGGAATCTTTTCTGAGAGTTAGTCCCAGGGTCTGCTGATCCCACTTGGATCCCTGCTGTCTGGAAACATCCTAGAGCTCTAGCATTGCTAGGGACCTGGGTGCTCAGTCATCTCTCCTGCAGTGACTTTTTCCAGTCCAGTTTTTCTCTACGTATTGCCCTCATAATATTTTTCTCCTCTTGTACCTCTCTCTTGGATATCTGACCAAATCTGAGAATTTGTTATTGCACAATTAGTAATAATTAATTATCAACTGTATTTTTGATGCAGACTTGCTTTCTTGTCCAGTTCAGGACTATTGAGGAGTCATTCCTCTCTTTTTAGAAGAAGTGTTAAAATACCTGGCAGGTTGGTGCCTTTCTACTGTAGAATTATTTCTTCTTTCCTTAGTTCACTACTAAGGTTCCTTCACTGTCAGCTTTTGAAACAAATATTAAATATGCATTGCAGCTCTGGGAGGAGAGCCCAGATAACCAGGGTACAGCACAACTAAAAATAAATGCTTGTTTCCCTTGCAAAGTAGCCTGGGGAGAGATTCAGGCAAGGAACAGTGTCCACCAGAGTAAGCATGAGTAGAAGGAGATGGAGCAATTATTTCACTGCACGTAGGGAGAAGGAGCCACCGTTCAGGCATAGGACGAAGCTCTTAATTCAATCTCGGGGTCTGTAAATGGAGTCTTCTAAGGGTGGTCTTGCAGCTGAGTACCAGGGTCAATCACTTTGTGGCTGCAAACTTGTAAAGGTTGTAAAGATGAACTGTGTGCTCCAAATCTGGGGTCTGATTGGGCTACTGCATCCAAATTGAGCACTTACGAGCTATTCACAAAGTAATGCCAGCACTCCTGCTCAAGCAAATAAACTCTGTTGTCAAAATTAACTAGAAGCGAGCATCACTGCAGTGCAGATCTATCACGGGGATGGGCAGGAGAAGTATTGCAGAGAGCACGTCTTGGGGCATTAGCAGTCCTCAGAATTACGTGGAAAGATGGACAGACCTGGGGACTCTTGGAGATGGCATGGAGTATTTTCAATTTCGAGACTGGTGAGAGTAAGAGGTGGAGACACGTAGTTTCCGGAAGCTGCAAGTATGTCTGGATCCGGGCAGGATCTCTCTAGGGTTTAATATAATCCCTCCAACCTGCATCTTGCAAGGTTGAGAAGATTGCACTAATGATATTTGTCTTGGAAAGTTCCCTGGGTCTCGTTTTTTGAAGGTGCGTATTGGTGTGTCTGCTTACAGGCTTGTTGCCTGTAAGACACATATCCGTTGCAGGAAGGTTGAGGCTATCTGGAGGGCTTTGCTCTGCATGTGACCAGGGTCACTGTCCTCTGCCACTGTTGCCCCTTGTTTTGAAGGATTCATCCACCATGGACTCTGTCCCTCCTGTGCTAGTCAATAGTCAACAGTGTCATCATTCAGGTTGTTTTGGGGGTGGGGAGGAAGAAGTGATTTGTACAGGAATAGAGTTAGAGAAAGGTTTTCATCAGAGTAATGACCCTGGCTACATGTTCCTGGCTCAAATGTTCAACCAGTGAATTGGGTTGACTGTCCCAACATGGTGTGTCCTTGACCAGACAGTCAAGGACAAACACAGTTTGTTGTAACGACTGCGCTTTTATCTGAGGAAAGGAGGACACAACCTTTTTATTTCTCCCAACTTCTTGCAACTGGCCTTTGAGTGTGAGGCATGTGTTTCCTATGAAATGGGATTTAATGAATCTTGAAGCCAAGATCTACTAAAAAAAAAAAAAAAGACTGATCACTGCACACTGGACCTGGCTGACCGTTTCCCTTCCAGATGTCTTTTCTTTACTAAAAGCTAGTTTTCTACATAAGGGAGATTTGGGGGAAGTTTTTTTTGTTTTGTTTTGTTTTGTTTTTGTAAAGTTGCAGTATGTAGGGGAGTGATTTATCTTCAGACAGTTTTAATTTCTTGATTGATTGGAGAGGAGCTAAAATGGAGTATTATTTTCCTTTTTGTGTTCCCATCAATAAACTTAAAAACTTTACAAGTGTCATTTTCCTTGACAGAAGAGGGATTAAAAAAAAATCTTTTTTCAGGCCAGAAAATGGCCAGAATGTGTTAAAGTCTCATCTATAAATGATGTCACAGCCATTTCTAGGAGAGAGGGAAATATCACTTTCCTAATTTGCAGACTCAAATACTAACAAATACAGCAAAGGGATAATGACCTGTACTTAAGATCATAGACTGGATGCTATTAATGGAATCATTTTAGTTTTGAAGGCCATTCAGTCAAAACTGTTAGATAGAAGTGTGTACAGTCTTATTCTGGTTGCTTCAACGGGAACAGATTTAATTGGGGAAGAGAATTTCTATGCTTGGAAATAAGACTAGGTCCAGATTTTAAAGTTGTTTGAGCACTTAACAGAAAGTCCTGACAAAGGAGATCTGGGTTTTGGTGTGTTCTATGGATTGTTAAAGTGTATCCCCACATCATAGTTTCCTTGACAAAGGTTGGCATTTAACGTTGTTCCTAAAACTGGCACATCTGATGGTTAGGAGTGAGAAGGGCAAAACTGCTTTTTATTCATGATATAGGAGACATCTGGACATGTCTGTTGTCAGGAGACTCTTTAGTTTGGGAGGTGGTTGTTTTAGCCTCTGAGATCCAGCACCTTATGGTTGTATTGCTCTTACTGCAGCGAAAAAAATAAAATAACTTCTCCAAATGAAGTAGTATCTGATCTCCTTTCTGTTAGTTAGGAAAATGCTTCTGAGTTCCATGGACAACTCTATTCTGATAGAAAGTCCCATAGGATTGTTACAGACAACATGGGTTTGAGACCTCAATTTTATCATCTGCCTCAATATCCCTTTCCATGGCAAGTACTGGCAGTGGAAAGAGAAGGATAAAATGCGTGCAGGCATTCCCTCACATATCGTTCAGTCCTAGGAATTTAACAAATACTTCTGCTGTGGAAAATCCTTCTCTGCAGTTACCATCCTGATGCAGAGTAAATCAGCTTAGCTTCGCTGACGTTAACGTTGCCATTCTGCGCCATCTGAGGATCCAACTGTGAATTTAATGCTCGTAGAAATTGTTCTGGGAGCAGCGCTGGAAGGCTGAAATCCCATGCCCAAAGTTAATGCAAGCAACAGTAGTGTTTCCCGTGGCACAAAGGCTGGGACTCGTGCTTAGTTCCTTGGGGAACATTGTAGGTAGCGTTGTCCACATGACCCAAACTTGTCTGTGTTTGGGCAGCACCTCTTTTGGCATCCTCAGAAGAGTCCTTGAGCAAAATGGATGGACTCTGTCAATGGGTCAGGGTGACAACATATGTGAAAAATGAAATCTCTAACCATGGGGTTGGAATGTGGTGGCATATTTGCTAAAAGTGAGTTGGATGAATGGTTCCAGCCTTTGGGCTGAGAGCCCTTTTGAGATAGTGGGAAACTTTTTAGTGGTTTATGAAGAGCACATCCAAAGAGTTGAAATTAAATATGTGGACATTATGTGCTTCCCTTGAAAATGAAAACAAGAGGGAACTCCTCTACCTTTGACCAGAGAACGGGAACTGGTTTTATGTAGGTCTCTTTATATAGGCCTTATAGGTCCTGTATAAATTTTAATCCACCGTGATTTGAATTCCAAGTTAGGGTCATTTTCCTACTCTTTGAAGGAGGTGTGGGATTTTTTAAGAGTTTTGAGTCCTCATGTTTTGTGTGGAGTAGACAGATCTTGATTGTACATAAGAACTCTATGGAGATCCACAAGCTGGGTGAAGAAGGTTATGTTACACACAAGTGCACACAGACAGGATTCGCAGACAGTGTCAATTCCAGTTGTGAGGGTGCTACTTACCTATCATTCTAACCTCTGGAAGGAGTGTTGATGCTAACAAAGAAAAAGAGGGAATCCAGCTTGTTGTATAAGTTTTGGGCTTCTACAGGAGTCTCAGGGGTGGAAAAGAGGAGGAAATAATCTCACTTCTTGTGTTTTTGGACAAAGAAAGTGGAAACAGTTGAGGTGACTTGTTAAGACTCTAGAAGCAAGAATCAAAACCCCCTTCCAGTCTTGAACTGAAAGCGTTTTTTGATCTACATTGCAATAAATAGTATTTGGCTCTTCAATTTGAGAAGTCATTAAGGACTGATACCTGCCATTGCAGTCTGGTGAAAGAATGCAGAAATTGCCCTGCATTAATTATGCCATCCTGGTGGACCACTGCATTTGGGGAGCCATCTTTGACCTTTATCTCCTTTTAAACAGTGTTTTTTTTTTTTTTTTCAGAGAAGAGCTGTGTATTTTGAGGTAGTACAGTAAAGTTGAGGAAGGCACTAAACAATCTTTTTTTTGATATTTTTATCTTTTTTTCCTATGATGCATTTAATTTGGTAAAGTCTGGCCCTGGTGCTAGGCTAAGAGTCTGAAGGATGTTTAGTGGTGTTTGGTGGCTGTACGCCTCAAAACAAGTAGTGCAGTTATTCTGCTCACTTGCATTGCTCAGTCTTATCTGGCTAGACTATTAGACTCTTACATGAGGTGATACTATCATATAACTCTAGTAACAGCTGCCTGATAGCTGCTTTTATCATTGACTGACATATCTTTTCCCAAAGCCAGCACATCTTCACATCTTTCAAGAGAAAAATAGGAGCTGAACCAGAAATGCATCAGAGTTATCATTAGAAACATCACACGGAATTCCCAGAGGTCTTGCAGTTTGTTTTTTTTATTTCATTAACTCACCAGGTATTTTCAGTTCAGTAATAATTGTTTCCCCTTCATTAAAAGGAAAACAATACAGTTATCGTATACAGTATATGGCTAAAAAGCTATAAACACTCAACATAATTTCCTCCTTTTCTAGCTGGTAGGCTGTGAGGTAGGCTGTGAGGGGTGGCCTTCTCATTCATGATAGTCGTTGCCTCTGCTACTTTATTTGGGAACATTCTCCTAGATGGAGGAACCTCTGCCAAGGCAGTAGGACCTTGTGCTGCTGAGGTGCATTTTGCCTCTGACTACCCATAACTGAGCCTTGGGGAGAGGATTACATTCTTCACTGAAAATGTAAAGCAATTGGATTGTGAAATCCCAGCGCTGCAGATGTGCTCTGGACGCGTGTTCCCATCTTAACGCCCAGATTAGACTGACAAACAGTGAACAAAGCAACCTTCTTCTACATGGATTGGCACCCCAGATGGAAAGTAGATTGAAACACTGTTCCAGAGCACATCTGCAGTCCCAGGGATTGCACAGTCCATTTATTTTCCTTAGGTGAAGTGCATTCAAGTAGTTCATAATCAGCAGATGCAGCTAAGTTCACTGTGTCCTGCTCTAAGCACTACAAGTCCGGGCTGTAGGTCCTGCAAATCCAGAACTGACAACATGAATTCTTCTGCTTTGAAGACCAGGAAAAAAAACAAAGAGCATGAAGAATGTTGTCACTTTTTCCTGGAAATACTAAGACAGCTCCTTCCTCCCTGAGCAGAAATAGAAGATGTATCTGATGCAAAGGGCAGCTAGGTGGCCAACCTCCCTTAGCTTTTATTAAGAATCAGAGGCAGACCCTTTCTTTGTCTTGTAAAAATGTCCCCAGGGTAGGATTCAGCTTGTAGACTAGATATCTAATCATTTCATTGTGGTTTCAGGGCTTGATCTAGCTTTTCCCACCATTGGATGTAGCCGACCTGAAAGTCTTGCTGGAGATATCTTTGGGAGGACACGGGTCCTCTATGCCAGCCGGTCCATGTGCTGTCCCAGCTGTACTGGAGTGTTTCCAACCGCACTGGACAACAAACTCCAGGCAAATGAATTCTACTGTGGGTGTCTTTGTATATGTCCATGTGTGTTTGTGTACGAAGACCAGTACAGCGTCACCAGTCTGCACTGGTGAAATACCAATAGCTGCTAGTCAGCTTGCGTCAACTCTTGTGTCCACCACAAGAGGTAAAGAAGCAAAAACAGCAACAGAAATCATGAATCAGTTACCAGAAAAAGTAATTGGAATTGAATTTCTCATAACTGTCTCTGGATTGCAAAATTGTGGGAATCTTTCTTTTCTCTGCAATTGAGGACAGAAACAGGCCGCTGCTGTTAGTATGTTGGTCAGGATGCACTCACTGTGATGAGGCAAGGGGCAAACATCGCATGACTCCTGATGAAACCTGGGGGTTGGCAGCACTCCGTGGCTCCAGGCCTTGCTGTGTCTCCTCTTGTGTCATGATCTGCATATGTAAAGTTTGAAGTCGTTGCTCGGTGTTTGTACTCATACTATACACCTGACTTTTTTTTTTTTTTTAGCAAAAGTTCATTAATCAAACACAAGTAACGTTAAAATTGAGTTTATAAGCATTTCTGTGCATCATTTCCTCCTCTTGAAGTTCAGAGAATTATTGAAGCAGAAACTGCCTTATGTGCATGTATTTGTTTCCAAATATGCAGCAGCACAAGTGAATGAGATCTCCATGCTGGCAACTGTTTGAGAAAATCCAACTGTAATGTAGCATCTCAGTGCCTAGGCCAAGATCTGATATCAGGAATGCAGGAAGTCTGGGCAATTGTAGTTATATTAAGATTAGCATAGTCCCTGATGGGAATGGTAGATTATTTTATTTGGCTAGTGTATTGAAAAGTTGCTTCCAGTAAGTTGAATCCAACAGCCTGTCTCTGATAAAAGCAGAGCTAACACTTTGTTGACTCTTGGCCTGTCAGCCTGTCTTCTGGGGAGCTGAAAAAAATAATTCATCACATCTATCGTGTCGGTAGCCCAGTGGATTTTCACACTCAGTGTTAAACTAGATGTCCTGGAGAGAGCCAGGAATTTACATGGGTTTCCACTTCTTTGCATCTCATCGTGCCTTTCTGTGCTAGACTGAATTGCCCTGTACTAGAGTATCTCTGGGGACGTTTGTGGCATCCAGATGCTGCTCTAAAAGGAACAGGGCTGCTATAAGTAATTCCCCTGTCCTATCTGCCTGTTCCTGGAGATATCATAGATGTTGGGATTGTCTCAAATGCTGTAACTATGATCAGACAATTGGATTGAGTCCCTAAATTTAGGGAGGAAGAAGCAGGTCCTTACGAATTGTAATCAGGTCTTGTTTTCCCATAATACTTCCATTGCCAAAGCCAAGCTGATGGCGCTTGAGTCAGTCACTCCGAGACATTTTGTTTGACCAGTTTAGAACTACTTTCATGGTCTGATATTGGTTTTATTGCCCAGCTCTTTGCAACACCATATAGAGAAGGAGAGTTACCTCCCTATTCTTCATTGCTGTTCACACAGCAAACCATTGTGTTAGCCTTTTTTTTTTCAGTAGCACATCCTGGGTGTTCATGCTGAATTATTTACCTTTGCTAATCCCTAAATCCTCTTGCAATTACTGCTTTCAAGAATTCAGGCTTCCACGCTGGAGATCTCTGCTGAACTCCTTTTGCTGGAGTGTGGATTTTGCATTTGGCTGCATTCAAACAGACTTTCTCAGCCAGATATTGTAAGTGCTCTTAGGTGCAAGTTATCCAGGCCTGCTTATTTTAAATGTTTATGCCTTGTAGATGTTGTTTAACATCCGCCTTTGTTACTAATGGACTGGAAAAAGCTTCTTCATCATCATCAGATACCAGCACATTGTCTTGCTACTTTCCAAATACAAATCAAAATTGCACATTGCACTTTACTGGACTGTAGCATCTGTAGGATTTTTTGTTTGTTGCAATGCTTTTTTAAAAATCCCTGAAAATAATTTCTCATTAATCTTTTATTACTACCAGCTGCCGCTCTTTGTCAATATCTTGGAGTTCCCATTTCATGTTTCTAAGCCTCATTATACTGTAATTTTTCATCTTCTTTTTTTTTTTTTTAAATCTTCCATTTAGTGAATATTGCTAGGTTTGGGTGATTGGGCTTGGATATTTTTTTCCACTTCCAGTTGGCTCTTTCAGTTCACTGTTAAACTGAGGTTAGGTTTTACTCAATCATTTTGATTGGGAAATTATGGATGGCTTGGACTGCTGCCTTTTGACCACCCTCCCAAAAGAACTCTGACCTGTTCCACAGCACTAATCCAAATAGGGCAGCTCATACACGTGATAAAGGAGTATCAACCCCGTGATTAGGACTGATGCCAAGCCGTCAGGAGGAGAAGGTTATCTGGCAGCTAGAAGGCACAGGTCACAAGGGGCATGAGGGCAGGTTTTCTTACAGAAGCATAAATTGAAGGAGAATGGTGAGATTTTAATAGAGTTTCTAACGTAGAAGGCCTCAAAGATTCCCACATTAATTGCCTTTCATGGGGGCATATGGAGCATGTGCTTGGACCTATCAAGACAAAGTCTGATATCACAACATCCTGGAGTTGTCTTTTGGTAAATATAGATCAGCATTTGGAGTGGGAAAAAACCCAAAAGCCTAAAAGCATCCTAATTGCAACCTGCTGAAAGTGTAGGTGTAGGTCCTTGGGAAAGGTGAGAAGGAACGCAAATGCAGTTGTTGCATGCACTTACCAGCACCGTTGTTCACTCCAAACTCAGCCTTTGATAAATATTGCCATCAGTGCAGTGAAATTTGCCACAGTTCACAGGAATCCTATGAGGGAGATTAAATCATTCGTTCTGGGAATGAATACACACTGGGAAATAGTTCTAACATTATTGTGTATAATTTAAGAGCCATTTCATTAACAATTTTATTTTCAGTAATTAATAATGCCAGAGAAGAAAAAAGCAACCATGCCTTATATTATCATTGTCTGCACAAAACTCTGGGATGCATTAGTCTTTATCAGTGACAGCGATGAAATAGGGTTTCTTTTAATTCCCTGGTAGAATGACAGTCCCTTGATAAGTGTCTTTGTGTCTAGAGATATGTCTATGTTTATGGAATAGAATGGTTCTATTCATTTGTCTTGCATGGCAAACTTAAAAATTTGGCTGGGTTTTGTGAGTTAATGTTTTCAGAGAGTTCTTGGAATACATTTGCTGTGTGTACATGTTTGAGTTGTTACTGTGGTGAATGCCTTCTACTGGGAAACCATGACTTCCAGGAGTTTGTGATGGCGCCAAGAAATCTCTGGGATGAAACTTTGTAAGGAAAGGAGGCTGGATATTTTTAAGTATGCTAGGTCTTAATTGCTTTAAGATGGCTTGTGTTTGAGGGTTATTCTCCCCTAAGGAAAGCTTTATGAAGTTTCAAAGGAAAAGAAACTTTATGAAAACTAGAAGCTTCGATGGCAGCATGGGCTGAGAGGGCTGTTTTTGCTCTTTCAAATCTGTCTGTACTGACTCATCTCTACATGCACCAAAGGTTCTTGAGGCCATGAAGTTTATCATCCTTCATATCCTTGGCTGGAATCACTGTCATTAAAGGAAGAGAAAGCAAATTTGGATGGCTTAGAAGGTAACATTTTGTTTCCAGTTTTGTTTCCAGTTGCATCTTGAACTAATACCCAAACAAAATCCTGGTTTAGGCTGGGAATTGCTAAAGTGCCTTGCACTAATTGCTGTAGAGCTACCAGACAAGACAGCACTGCCCCATCAAGCTGTCATGGGTTTAAAAGTGGAGGCATATCATGGATTGGAAATGATCTAGGAAGACTGAAGCATCTGGTTTTATTTAAGAGGGACAGACATGCTAGGGGCCAGTGAGGAGATGTAAGCACATATGGTGTCAGACTGCTAATGTAGTTAGTAACAAAAGCATTAGTGCGAGGAGCGAGGGTTGCATCTGTGGAAGCATCACCCTATACTAGTTGCTCAGTGGACGCATGTGTTCAAACAAGGCACTCAGTTTGCCTGGGTTCTAGGAAGATAAGAGAGATCTCGCACAGCTTTGCAGGCAACTCCCTGGAGACCTGCACCGCTCACATCAATGCCAATGGATTCCAGAGGTGGGCCAGGATAGAAAACAGCCTTTGCACAAGCAGCTGCATTCGGTTCTGCTCATCCCAAAAGGATATTGAAGGTCAAAGACCAAGGTGGTGGTGTTTAGGGGTGATGGAGAGACCTGCAGTCTGGTTGGTCCATGCAATATCCTGGAAAAAAAGAGAAGACCGTGGTGAGCTGGGTGAGAGAGGCCTCCTGCATCGAATTACTTCCCTGGTTGCCTCTATTTCTTCTATATTAGTTTAAGCTGACTGACATGTACAAGCACTTTGGTCCTTATTTACAATAAGAAAAGTCAAAAGTATATGTTGTGAGGCTGTTTGTGGGGGCTCTGGGGTTCATGTGAGTGTGCACAACTTATTGTGCTTATAGAAATGGCAAGGAAGTGAACCAGGGGGAAGCTGGTTTTCTGTGTGGGAAGCTTTGTTTATTAACTGGTGTTGTCTTTTCAGGGTAAATCTGTATTTCTACTTTTCCCTTTCAGAGTTCATGTATATATGAAGGATACATAAGAATCTGTAGTGGCAATTAGAGAGCTGGGTGGTACGAAGGAGGGGACTGTATTCTCACAGCTTTTCTACCACTCTACAAGGAGAAGTTCTTGATTTCAGTTTATTTTTCTTCTTCAGCAGTAAGCAACTTTGCATAATGTAAATTCATTGAATTGTGACGTTTGCCTGCCACGCGGATGATACCAGAATTTGTTGAAAAATAGTTTTGATATTAAGACTTTGATAAGGGATTTTAAAGAGTTACACTCAGTTCCTCATTCTGCTGAAACGTCTTGTGCTCCTCAACTTTCTGAGCTTGTTTCCACCTTCATTTTTGCCTGTTTTAGTCCATTTTCAATAGGAATGCTCCAGAGCAGGGACTGGACATGGAGGCAACCCCTCTTGTGTTTGAGTGCTCACTGTGTTAGACATTCAATAACATAAATAATAACCATCTGGAATCAAACTTTTTGTTATGGTTAAAGAAGCAGAGTCAAGTCATCACTGGTAGAGTCATAACGGGAGCAATGTGTCCATTTTTGGGTAAAAACTGACTGTGAACCAAGCTGGAAAGGCTCCCGGCAAGAAGAATGATGAAAGGTCTAGAAAACACTGGGGGTGGAGGGGGGGTGAAAGAAGTAGCAATGTTTATTGTAGAGAACAAAACAATGCAGGGAAAAATAGCAAGTTGTCTGGAAGCGTTTGAAAAGACTACTGTAAATAAGAAGGGAAGGGGGAAAGAAAATCTGTTCTCCATGACCAGTATGGATAGAAATCAAAATTCTGGGCTTAAATTGCAGACTTAGAGATTTATTATTTGCCCACCTGAAAACAGCTTTCTGATGGTCAGTATAGAGAAACCTAGGAATAGATGAGCTGGGGACACTGTGCAGTCCCAGTCAACATAGACACTTTGAGACACAGCAAAAGCCCTTCAGAAATGCTTGCTGCAATGTTTTTTTCTTACATACCACAGAAAAGTAAAATAGACCATCCCTCAGGATCCTCCTAATCTTTTCTTCCCCCGCCCTCAATCTGTGAACATAGATAAATAGATAAAGAAGAATCCCAAAAATTGCACATGCTCCTTTTTATCTCAGCCAATTCAAAATGATTTTACAATGCATTTTCTAAATGAAGCCCCACAAACTTTAAATTCTTCTATGGTCTTCTATGAATCAAGGTTGTGACTTTTGTAGAAATTCTACTTTTAAGGTAGGAAACAGGACTACCCTGGCGATTGCACACAAGGAGTTTACTTGAGAGATAACTGCAGGCATGTTTGTAGGTAGGCAAGCATGGACAGAGGTTTCTCTAAATCTGCTGAATCTTTCATATAAATTGGGCATTGACATAACTTGAAGTTAATATAGAGAAAGGGCGTAAAAGTACAAGTTGGCTCGAATGTCCTGCTCTTATCTTCACCTGCAGCCCCTGTTAGTGAGTCTTTAGGGAACGATGTCCCTCCAACGAGGGTCCCTCGGCTCTGTCACAAGGACATGAATTATTTATCCTGATTTCAGAATGCTGTAAAATCTAGTCTGATCGTCTGTGCAATGCTGACCATTAGCTTCTGCTTTGGAAGTGCAACACAAGCCCGCATGATTTGACACAACAGTCTTGAAAGACTCTCTTGATGGGTCATGCCACTCAGTTTTAAAATATTCACAAATGCTACTTTGCTTTTAATCCGCATTTGTCTCATTAGAGAGTTCAGCCACAGGAATTTGTTAATCCTTTTTTTCCCCACTAAATAGTTATCCTCAGTAGGAAATCTTCTTATGGTTTAGATACTTGCTGTGTGTGATTGATTTGTCTTTTTTTTTCTTTTTTTTCTGGATAACTTTGGCTGGGTTTTCTTCTGCAATCTGAGGTGGGTTTTCCACACCTTAAATTATTCTCATAATATCATTCTGAACATTTGCTGAGTTTTCAGACAGCCAAGGTATGCATTATTCTATCTATCTGGAAACTGTAGGTGAAATCCTGGCTGTTTTCAAGGTAATGACAATTTTGACTGCTGTTTCAGTGTAATGATCTATCCTTGTGGGAAGGCTGCCAAGGTTGGTCAAAACTGTAAGAGATAACTCATACCTATGTTAGTTTTCTATTTTGTTGGATAGATTTCCATCAGCTTTCAAGTGGCTTTTTCTTGGATTTAGGCTCTTGCATTCAGCTTGTTAGAGCATATGTATCTCAGACTTCTTCTAGAAGAAAGAAGAAATCATTACTCAGTACTGAAGGGGGAGTATTAGTAGATTCCTAGGCTATTAGTAAAATGACAACTCTTGGTGTTGTATTTATGCAGAGCATTTTCTTTATGCATACAGAGAACTGAAGTCGATGCTGAAGTCCTGCTACTTACAACTGGAATTCCAGTGAATCAAGTATCCTTAGTATCTGCTCTTCTCTTAGCCCAGCCTATATTCAGTGTCTGAAACTCACATAAGACTAGGGGGAAATAAGCAACAGGCTTTTATAGGTAGGATTAATTTCTTAAGAACAATTCTCTTTTCCCCCCTCTTTTGCTTTTCTAGAGATGAATGCTTTTATAGCCTCTGGGGAATAGATTGTTCTACTGATGATCTTTCTCAGCATAGTCAGTTTAAATACTTGAAGAAGCTTTTGTGAGTCTACAGGATTATTTTTGACTTGGTTTCATGCTTTTCCTGGTTATGAGGTATTAATGGAGCTAATCTGCAGTCCTGCACCTTCTGGGACACCCATCTCATATCATTGACATCCTCTGATTTGATGTAACTGAACATTCAGCATCACAAGATGCTGGAGGGGAGCCAGGAGAGATCAAGTTCTGAATGAGGAGTTACCAAGCAGACAGGTGATGTTAAGGCATGGAGGAGGGATGAAAATCCAGGCTTATCAGTTTCATGGCTGTGAAGGAGGGATTAATCCTATTCCTCTCACCATCACTATCTTGAGTCTCTTTTGCTAGGCTCTCTTCATTTGTAATTTAGGTCACTGTATTCCTACTCAGACCCATTTTTAAAGCAGTTCAGTTTCTAGTATTCATTATTTGCTGGAAAGTTCTCAGCTTGGGCATTCACTAGAGGCATCATCATCACCTTTAAGGGACCTTGCTTCCATCTCTAGTTGCATTGGTCTTTTGCTGGCATGCATACACTTGCATGACCAGATTCTGCATCTCCCTGCTCTCTGGAGCAATAAAAGAGCATTGTTCAGAAAACACCACAGAAGGTCTGTTGGAGGTGGAAACCATATGGAAAAGCGACTCTTCCAAAGGCTCCTTGCATCCTGCGTTGGCGATGGCTGTGGACCTGCCATGATCCTGCAGATCTGAGGTGTCTTCCATATGGGCAGCTGCCTGGAGCCATGGTTGAGGACAGCAGTTAAATTCTTGTATGTGTTGAATCCTGTGCTGTTTAGATAAAAATAGAAGGTTAAAGGGGCAGCTGGCACTAAGGACAAAATCTAGTGTGGCCTCTATGTTTTAGTCAGCCTTGTTGTTAGGTGAGGCAGTGAAAGTTAGAGATTGCAATTTATTGTTGCTTCAGCTGCAATAGTTGCTTGGGTAGTGAAAAATTTATTTAGGCTGGATCAGTGGAAACAGATAGTGGCACATCTATGCTCTTTATCTGGAGACATTTGGCCGCTTTTGATGAGTGAAGAAAAAGAAGAAAAGAGAAAAGAGAAGAGAAGAGAAGAGAAGAGGAGAAGAGAAGAGAAGAGAAGAGAAAAGAAGCGAAGAGGAGAAGAGAAGAGAAGAGAAGAGAAAAGAAGCGAAGAGGAGAAGAGAAGAGAAGAGAAGAGAAAAGAAGCGAAGAGGAGAAGAGAAGAGAAGAGAAGAGAAAAGAAGCGAAGAGGAGAAGAGAAGAGAAGAGAAGAGAAAAGAAGCGAAGAGGAGAAGAGAAGAGAAGAGAAGAGAAGAGGAGAAGAGAGAAGAGGAGAGAAGAAAAGGAAACCTCATCTTCTCCACAAAGAGATGAGAGAACTAAAATACCGGCATTTCTGTATTAGTGACACCATCACGGTTACCAAACTTGAGTTTCCAAGAGCTCAGTACCCCTTCGCCTAGGATATTCCCATCTTCCTTTTTCTCCTTTAAGGATAGCATGATTTCATCTATACTGTCAGATCCAAGTGCTGTGACTGCCAATTCTGATTTCCAGATAACATAGCCTCATCTTGCTTGTCTTGTCTAGGTGGGCAGGAGGAGACTTGTCAAGTTCTTTTTAGAGAACTAACAGATAGGTACAGCCAGGCAATTTCATCTTCCTGGCATGGGTCTTCTGCCTGCTCTGTGCCTCTTTCATTTGTGACTGGATCTGTTTTCACTGTGGCCAGCATTGGCATGGGCAACGAGTCCTTTCTCATCAGTATTGAAAGGAGTGAATCTGAGGGAAGCAAAAATAGCAAAAGGAAAATGTTGGATTGTCAATACAGATTGCTGCAACTCTGCAGGAAGATTTGTGTCCTCCCACTTGGGCCAATTGCTGTCACATTTGATCATACACTAATACCTCCTTCCAAATCTCTTCCAAGTGCTGCACAGTCTGAAAATGTTTGAATTGATTTCTGGGATTTTTCTGTGTAATTTGAGGATAATTTGACATGCGATGAGCAAAGAACCTAAGAACCTCTTAGCGTTTTTCTTCATTCAGCAGCAAAAAAAAATTCCTAACTGAATGAAGTGTGGTTGACTAAACTACCAGTTTTTCTGCTCCATCATTTCCAGCTGAGAGGGTTGTCTATTCTCATGGAACTTTTTGTTAGTAACTTCCTAAATACGTTCCTCTTCTTTTCCAGCATTGCATTTCATTCCCTAGCTGATAAAGCCAGTCAAGATCATCAGCTGTTCTTCCTCTGTGCACCTACCACCTTTGTGTCAATCAGCAAATGATGATCTTACAAAATCTTTTGGAAAATTCACAATTTTTTAACTGGTATCTGTCCCAGGCTGGTTCTTTAAGTAACATCATTGCAAACTTCTCTGTGGCTCTGTAAGTCTGACCTCTTCCTGCTAGTCACTGCCTTCGTTGCCTTCCAATTCTTGTATTAATCCCCAATGTATAGCAGCATTCATTTCCTTTTAGCATGCAATCAGACTATTTACTGGAGTCTAGAAAGATTAGATCCACTGATTTCCTTCTAGCAATAAAAACCCCCCCAGGGACATTATCAAGAAAAGCTATCAGCTTAGATTGCCATTATTTACTTTTGATAAACCATATGTATTTTATCCACATCTCCACTTGCTGCCATGATCTGAATTATTCTTTCTTTCAAGTGGTGTTCAAAAGTCTTATGTACTTTTGTGCTCAGATTAACTTGCTGAGAGGAGTCTGGATCTATTTTTCCTCTTTCTTACACATACAAAAATGGGATTTGTTGACTTTCAGACAGATAGTACTGATCCTACTGGTCAATTTGAGCATATTCTGAGTGGCTTTCCTGTCAGGTACAGTAGCTTTTATACCCTTGTTCATGTTCACAGGCAACTCTGCAAATTTACATTTTGGGGGATATGTTTCATTATGTCTTTAATTTTAGCCCTGAGCACAGCAATCTCACCTTCCCCCCACCCACACCAAAGGTATTCTCCTTTTATTCATAATGCAGAACGACTTTTCTGCTTAACTGGTCTTGATAGCAGGGACTAGGCTTCTAGCAATTCACATAGGTTTTCTGCTGTTAGTGCTACTCTTAACATAGTTTTCTTCATAGAGCCATCTGCCACTTTGCCCAGATGCTCTTATCTCTCCTAAAATCCATGTCAAGTATCATCTCTCTGATTACTTCATCTATTAGCTTCCTAATATCTACTATTCCTAAAGTGAAATTTGAAGGTCTTTCCTTTGTCTCAGGGATCAAGGGCTGATTCATTTCTCCCTCTTTATTCCACCTAAATTCTCTTTTTCTCTTGGCTTTTTACTGGCTGAGATGAGTATTTGGAGGAGAACATTTAAATATTGCATAGAAAGTGTGACAGCTTGTCTGACAGGGGTGGACATCAGTGTACACTGGCACGTGGGAAGCTCTTTTAGAGATATGCAAACTTTGTTCAAAGGAGTGTGAAGTATTTAAGGTTGTTTGTTGTGATTTCTTCAGTCTGTCTTGGAAAGATGTTGGGGCAGACAGCCATATAAAATGTCTACATCTTGTGGAAACTTTGCCATGCTTCTGGTTTGCTGGATGATTTGGGGCTTTCTGCCTTCATTTCTTTATCTGTCTAAAGAGGCTAGAGGTACTTTCTTCAATTTGAGATCTATGGCTGGTGGAATCACCTTTGAGTACTCTGGGTGATCTTACCTTTCCAAGATTCAGTTCTGCCATCTGATGGCTCACAGGATTCTCCACCTCACTTCCACCTCTGTTCATTTTCCTTTTCAAAGAAGCAGCAGCTTCTATCTGCATTTTTTCCTTAGCCATGTGGCTAGCAGGAAAGTAATGACAAAACCAAGTGCCCAGCCCAATAAAGCAGAATTAATTATCTGCCTGAGTCGCTAGTTCATCACAGTTTAGTTACATGGTGGAAAACAGTGGCAAGTTGACTTTGCCTCAGGAACTGAAGGGAAGCAAAGCATTAGCTAGCAGCCAACTTGGACAGTGAAGTCCACCCAAGAGGCTAAAGCATGAAATTCCTAAAGCGCCTAGTAGACTCAATCCTGCCCAAGTTTTGCCATGCTCAAACCATGACGCTAGGCTACTCTGGGCTGCTTTGATTCGTTCCACAGGTATTTTGGTACCCAACGCTTCACTTTATTCATCATTTTCACTTGAAGCTTAGCCATGTATTCAGTAGAAAGGATGATATTAAAGATGCTGCCCCAGTTGCAGCAGCCTTATATTCTGGGATCTCAGGGTTTTGCTGAGTGTTGTTAAGTGGAAGGTGGTAGGGCTGTCAACTTCATTTCGGATGTATTAGGTGGAGCCCTCAGGCTCCTATAAAGATGAGCACTCTCTTCAAATGGCAATGCCGGATGCATGCCTTGTTTAGACAGTACGTGTGAAAGTGTGTCAACTTGAATTTACAACGTTTTCTTGTGTGTCTAAAGCATTTAGGTTCATATTACGACCATCTTAACCTGTTTAAATCCCTCTTTTTCAGCAAGGAAGCATGGAAACACTTTGAGTTATTCACATGTTTAACTAAAAGTGACTTTCATACTAACCATTCAAACAGATTTTCCCAAATTGTACAGGGTGAATGCTGCTAGGTCTTGTTTACAGGCTCCTCCAGGGGTATGAGTCCTGCCTAAAAATGTCCATCCTTAGTCAGTCCGTTAAGTCCTGATAAGAAAATGTGCCTCCTTATCAATTGCTCTGATATCCTGCATTCTCTGTATAGACTATCTGCCAGGTACAGTGAGGATATCAAAGACAACTGCTGAATCTGAAACTCCCAAATGTAATTAGCAGCCTTCCTCTACGAGGGGTCTGGAAAAACAGATCACTGGAAAATGAGTGATCTCTAGCACGTTCTGTTCTTCTAAATCTCTCTATCTCTCTCTCTGACCATCAAGCACGTCATTGGGTAAGGATCTCTTCAATTCCTCCCCGAATGATTTTCCCCATTCTTGTGAATCTTTGTTCTTCACTGTAGCAATGTTCCCTGCAGTTGTCCTAGCCTAGCACTCCCTCACATGTCTTGCGAAGTGGTGACCTACTCTTTTGTTTTCCTCTAATCCCCAGCCAATGACCGGAGAAACAGCTATGTGTTGGTTTATTAAAGATGATAGCTCTAATGGCTCTGAGTCACTGGAGTGCTCCTGAATTCCTCATTATTAGGTCCAAACCTTTGTTTGGAAATGCAGCCTCAGTAGGGAGGACGTCATAGTAGATTCTTCTGTCTGGAAGACACATTTTTATTCTTCTGGACATCCATGAAGATTAGAGAGCTCTGATCCCTTGTAAAGGATGTCTTATATACCCATAATTTATATCCTCATCCATAGCCTTGCTGATTAATAATTTTGGACTAATTTAAAAGGAGAAGATTCATTTGTTCCCAATTTCTGAATATACTATAAGCAAATGCTATCTTTTGCTAGCACCTTTATATTTTTTGGGCTCTGATTTAGAGCACAAATAAGGCCTCTTAGGGGCACTTTTTTCAGAATGGAAAGTGGCATATGAAGAGTAAAATCCCCTGGCATTTGTCCTAATGTTTGTTTAATAAAGGATGTTGAAGGTATTTATAGACAAGAAGATTAAAACTTTATCACTGAGTATATTATAAAAGGCTGCATGGTGACTGCTGGAAGGAGGATATATATCATAGTAGGGATTATTATATGCAATGCCTAACCAGATTCCTATGCAATCTACATTTTGTGTTTCTTTATCTTCTCCTGGCTGCTCTCGGGGAAATAATACTGAGCTTGACAGATCCTCGCTCTAACACAGTCCTATTTCTAATGATTGCTGGGTCGCAAGATTGAAAAATGCATCTTCTGAAGTCACTGAGCTCAAAAATTGCAGTCATTGAGTGCTCTGAATACTGAATGTCTCCGTTCTTGACTGTTCAGCTGGAGATACTAAGGCTGAATATGTCCTGCAAAGCAAGAAGAGGGCACCCTTAAATACCAAACCCCCTCTTTGCTCCACACTCCTGGCTACCGATGAGCCTCAATGTACGTAGGCTTTCCTCCGTAGAAAAAGCCATATCTGGGACACTGACTGCTGGACTGCTCTATAACATTGCCACCCTGCTTGCTCACAGCCCTTCCTGGATGTGTGAATAAAAGGCTGAGGGGCAAAAAATGCGTTGATAGGAAGCGTGCTCTCTCCAGAGCACTGTAGTTGCTTCTTAGTGAAGCTCTGAGAGTTCCCAGCATGAATGATGAACAAGGCTCATGGCAGTTACTCCTGCTTATGCTTTCTTCACCGTGGAGGGAACTCTGACACTGGGTTTCTGCTCATACTCAGAACTTTCGGTTCTCCTGAAAGCTAAAAACAGACACCCATGTTATCAACCAAAACCATGGTTCCTCAAACAAGATAACCACAATGATTCAGAGAACTAGAGAAATCTAGATTTCTTTATCTTGTAGCTCTCTGTTTATAAATAGCATCTGATAGGCATCCAGCATGCCTGTCTTATGCTGGACAAGCATGAGGGATTGCCCTCATGCTTGTGGGGTCCCATTTGTCAAGATCTGTGTATGCAGCTCCCAGGCAGCAGGAGAGAGCTAGGGCCTGACTGAAAACATGAAAAAAAGAAACTGTGGGTTCTCCACTGTAACTTTTATCAGTTTCTTATTTTGTCACAACCTCTACATTGCACTGCATGGCACTGGTTTGGCAAAGAGCTCCCCAGAGCATTGCTCAGACCAGCGGCCTCCGTTGTTCTGGATTTGGGTACTACTTCTGCTCTCCACCCTAGCCGACTTGCTGGTATCACCTGAGCAGATCTCAGATCAATCCAACCCTTCTTGCATGTTGCAGCAGGTGGTCTGAGTTGGATTTGGGAAGAAAATGAGAGTCTGAAGCACCAAGAGATGCAATGAAGAGCAAGCAGGACTTGGTTAGGCTCCCCACCAGTGAGCAGAAGCACTGGATGGATGGGTGGATGGATGGATGGATAGATGCACCTAGCTGGAAGCACAAGCTGTATGGATGGAGCCTTTGTCAAGAGTTAGGGTTTGGACCAGGATAGAGAAGACAGGAGTGAAGAGAAGCAACTGGCAGGGGTCTAATCTGAGGTGGCAACTGGATCAGGCTCCCTCTCCTCTATGCACAGCACTCAAGAGGTAACGACTCAGAACATGATCCAGTGCTGGATGGACAGCAGTTCAGGACAGGATTGATAGGTACCACCACATGGTACCTCTCAAAACCAAATACTTTTTATTGGAAAAACAGCATTTCATAGTAAATTCATCTTGAAACAAGTCACGTAGAATTATTGGAGCACTCAGCAGTGTTTCACTCAACTTCTCGATAGGGATCCTGCCAAGTGCCATCTCACATCTCTTCTTGGAGTATGCTGGATAAGAACAGGCCCTCTCAGGGGCATAATTATTCAGTTTAGAGTTGAGCACAGATCTTTGTGTTTTATCTCATTTCACTTTAGATACTGGCCATGTAAACATCCATCCCTCATCCAGTGATAAAATGCCCCCTTTTTGAAATGGCATAAAGCAAATTTCATTTAACCTATTTTAGACATTTAAAGTGAATCATGGCCTAAGAGTGCCTGTTTGTCTCCACAGACTAGAATCAATGTGAACTGCTCAGATGTAGATGCCCGGGTTATAGACATGTATGTTTGACTTCCCCAGTTTAGTTCTGGGAGCTGAGGTGTTTTGAATGTGAATTGCGTTCATCTTCCTGTTGCTTCTTTAATCAGCTGAAAGAAACTTTGGGACTGAATTTCCTCCAGAAGTTTTGATCAGTTTAGGAATTGAGATGCCTTGAATTCCATCAGGAAAAGAGGAGAGTTTTCCCTAACTGAGCTCTGCTCCTTAGACTCAAAGGCCAAAGCAAATTAAAAGCAGTTAATGACCAGTATTTCAGGGCAACCCGTGAGCTACTTTGCAGCAAGGCTAGATAGTGGAGACCCCTTCTTTCCTTTCTTTGCTGTCTGTCTGTAATTTTGAGCATATATAACTATCCTTCCTTGCTTGTTTTTTCTTTCTGCAACCATAACAGAGATCCTTGACATTTTGTTCCTCTATGCCCTGAATTGCAAATCTAAACACTACTGATATCAGTGTTATGGTTTCCCTATATTTCTGCAGTAATTTGAATTGAAATCTTTCATCCAGGCTTTCTGGAAAGGGAATTCATACTTAACTACTCATGAAGATATTTTAAGGAGTTAAATGTGCTTACCCAGCCATCAGCACCCCATCCTACTCATTAGTGGGAATTTAGTGAAGAGCTGCCTCTCTTTTAATATACTGTGTACCATTACTCCAAAGCCAGTGTATCGCTTCATGCTTCAGACCCTATTTCAGCTCTGCTTTCCAAGAGAGAGGAATGCAAGCTTGCCACAAAGTTGTTAAGCAACACAGCTGCTCCTCTTCCCTTTTCTTCTTGTCTCCAAGCTCTTTGCAAAACATTCTGCACGTGTTTCCTTGATCTTCCAACCCCTCGCTCAGAAAGGGGACAATCAGCCTAAATGAAGTCTCCATCCCTGCCTCCAAGCTTATTTGGGCAAGTTGCCTTTGTTTGACTGGACCTGCTTAGATGAGCAAGAGGAACATCTGCTTTCCTTGTCAAATGATAGATCTGTTATTGGCATGATTGCATTTGGCAGAAGCATGAAATGGAGTGGTTTGAACAGCAAACTGAGAGTCAAGATATATTTGGGTATTTGCCTGGACTTCTTTTGTTTGGAAATATCTCCTAGAGACATATGCTGTTACCCTCATTCTCCCAGCTCCTTACTGATGGAGTATTTGCAGTGCAGTGTACTTAAAACATGAGTAGAGGTCACAGTGGAATAGATCCCGTCTCTGCTAAAAAAAAAAAAAAAAATTTTTGCAAGTCATTGTGAGAGTAAAGTTTCTTTACTGACCTTATGAAGGCCACACAGGGTGTCTGATGTTTTGTACGTGGCCTTATCTCTCAGTTTATGTCTACATTACTGGTGTCTAATGCTCACTTCCCCATGCTGTCATGACATATTTGCAACGTACTTTTGGATCCTTAGGCAAAGGTCCTTTAGTGGAACAATTATAATTCTCCATGAATGATTAATGTCTTCTTTTTCTTTCTTTTTTGTTCAAGGCCACAAAAGGCTTCTGTAGCTCTCAGCTTTAACAGGGATATTTTTAGAAATTGTACTATCTACAGGTGAAGATCGAAGTCCTTTGCTAGTATCTTCCACTGTTCCGCTCTCTTTGCTCATTCTAATTCTAGCTCTTAAACCATAGTAATTTTTAGTTCATTCCAAGAGGGTTTTTTTTTTTTTTTGATAAAATGCCGTTTTCTTCGAGGTGTTTAAAAGGAAGAAACTGAAAAGAAATTAAAAATCTATTTTTAAAAATCTGACACAACCAGGGTAGCTTCTTTGGGTCATGCTTCTGAGTCTTAATTCTTATCCAGAATCTATTGATATAATTTGACTGTTTTTTTTATCTGTCCTGACATGTTCTGAAAGACTGAATTAGTCTGAGACTGAAAGGAAAAAAATAGGATTGTCAGAGTTAAGTCAGAGCTTGGTCAGAGCTAAGACCTACCTGTTAAAATGTTTTGTCTCCTTTGCTGTCCACATTGAAAGCGGTTGAGAGATTTCACCTTCACCTACAGCAATGCCTACAAAGCTGTGATATAGACACTATTGGGAGGCAACGGATGCTCTTGTTTTACATCGTTACTGCCCACTTACAGGTTCCAGGAAGGAATCTTTATTCAGATAACTAGAAGAAAAGTACCCATGTACTGGGCACTGAACAGAAATAGGTGAAGGATGTGACTTCATCTTCCATAGGCTTTTCTGTTTGACTCCAAATCCAATTATCACTGTGGCAACTCTGATAACCAAGGCCAAGGAATGAAGGATTTGGCCAGTGGTTACCCCCAGTTCTGCTCAAGGCAAACAGATAAGACCTGAAAATTTCTGTGGCTCCTGCAGACTCTGACAATCCTTTGAACTATGTTTAACTAGAAATGTGCACAATGTCTTTCTTCACAGTAGCAGACTGTGCAATAATCCTCTAACAATCACTGGGATCCCGTGGGAAGGAAAACTCTCATTAGCAAAGACTTTGAGCATAATTCCACATGAGAGTAGAATTCACTACTGCTGAATTACTGCAGAATTCAGAGCTACAGAAGTCACATCCAGAAAAATATTTCCTTCATTTTTTTCTGCTCAGGACTTAATGGTACCTGCAGGAAAAAAGGTTGCCCAGACAGATTCAGCACAATTCTTACATGATACTTCATAAATTCTGGAATACCTTAGTGAGGGAGATCTAATTGCATTTCAGCTAGCTATACATCCTGGATAGGCCCAGGAAACTGTATTACTGTTTACAAGCAGATGTTAATGTGAAGTAACCGAACTGGTCACGCTTTCCTTTTATCTGCACTTTTTGAGTGGGAAACGTGAACTGGTGTAGTCTTCAGCCACATACCTGTGTGCTCCTCTGTCCACTGCTGTGAAGGATGTTAAGGATGCCAAAGCCCAAAATGACTTCGCTACCTATAGAGGGGAAAAAAAAAAAAAAAAAAGTAAAGTGAGCTCTTACCAAGGTATCCAGAAAATCTAATTCAGGCTTTTCTGGAAGGAATATATCAAGGAAAGAGAGTTATTTAAACTGTTATGTCACTGAAAACACTTCTTGGCAAGCAAAATTCCCGTCTCTACTGGAGTATGATCAGTCATGAGTGTGTTCTCAATCGGGAGATGAATGTGTTGCCCTATCACCATCCCACCAACTGGACCGTTGACCTACCAACAAAAAAGCAGCGCTCTCTTGTTTCCCAATCACAGTCAAAACTGTGTTCTCCTGCTAACTTTACTAGCCTGCAGTAAAAGCAGCTCCAGTGTGCAGGTTGTCAGGGTTATCACTGGGGAGAAAGGAAGGGGGGTTTGGTGCGTCTGTCCGGGTTATTTATTTACTTATTTGGTGAATGTGCAAAATGAGCCAAAAATTAGGCCTCAAATGTGAGTCTGTCTGTTGACCTTGATTCAGTTAAAGATCTTTAAGTATTAAATTTCTATCAGTCATCTTATTTAGTCTTTAGAGCCTTTCACCTTGTTTAAAATCTCACTATATGTTGGCACCAGCACTAGAAAAGCCATATTTTCTGTGTCTTGAGATTTTAGCTATTGGACAGTGTTTTTCCGGTGATGTTTGCCCAACATAGATGCTTTACCTCTCGGACTGGATTGAGAAAGACCACGCTTTTAAAATTATAGCTGTACAAATTTACCTGACTCTGTCAAGAGCCCACTTTTCTGAATTCTAATGGTATATCGGGCTCTGTTTTTTGAAAGGCAATAAAACGTTTGCTTAGAAGTAAATATCAAGCTAAAGAGGTAAATATGCAATCAGCTAATCTAGGTTTGAGTTTTTAAGGCTTCACTTACAGCTGTGAAGTACTTGTTAATGGGCTCAGGAGAAAATTTGCTGCTTAAAAAATGTAAAATTTTGCTGTGAAAGGATGCAGTGTTTTTTGAACCTTGATCAAAGTTAGAGCTGTATGAATTTATAAAGTGAAAAGCCAAGGTATTTATAGATGTGAGATGAATTTGGCAGTAGCTTAGTAGCTTAGTAGCTTAGAATTTTAACTTTCCTAAGAAAAAGAAAAATGTTGTAAAACAGACCATTTCAAGCTTTCTTTTTAAACAATTGTCCTGGAAACACCTCACATTGTTTAAAGGTAAAATAAAAAGGGGAAGAAACAATAAAAATTAAAAAAAAATGTTATTTCAGATGAACCAGAATATTTTTTTAGAACTGTTTCACTTTGTAAAAAAGGAAACTTTTGAGTATCAAGACATCTCCAAATTATTTACCCCTTTATGGCGTAGCAAAACACATTGTTTACACACTACTAATTAAAGCCCATTCCCAACCTAAAGCAAATTGCAATTTGAGCAAAGCATGGGGTAGAATAGAAATGAGGCCAAGCTGGATTAGCAGGAGATTGTGAGAATAAAAGTTAATGTGCTAGATTACTTTATAGTTTTAATCCAAAAGACAATTTATATTAAATAATTGCTCCTTCAAATGATTTTTGGGCCTTCTGTCTTAAAAACTTTGTTGGCAAATATATTTTGGGGTTTTTTTTCTTTGTTTGTTTTTGGGGTTTTTTTTGTTGTTTTTTGAGGAAGGCAAGAGGGGGAATGCTGCCTTTTCATCTGTCACTAGGTTGTTCTGCTTTGCCTCCAACCAACACGAAATAAGGCTGGATGCACATCCTTGTTGTGCAGTGACCCAAGAGACCTTGGCTGGTCATGGAAAACATCCTTGAGATGAGTTGGCCTCACTCTCTTCTTCTCTCCTCTTTCTGTAGGCATCCAGCACACGTCCGGAGTGCAGCATCATGCAGGAGATTGAAGAAGAACGTGACCAGTGCTTGGCAGAACTGCCCGGGGATAACCACACTTCAGGTATGGGGCAGCTCTTTTCTCTCCCTGGTCTGTGAGTCAACATCATTGAACCCCACCTCTACCTTGTCTGTGCCATTTCTCACCCCTGCTCCAGGAGCAGGGTGAATTCACGTCACCCATTGTGGAGCTCTTGCATTTTGAGGTGTCCGTGGAGAGAAATTGGCACTTCCAAAGTGAGATTCAGTCAAAAGTTTGAATAGCTCCCTGGAGATCACCCACCATCTTCTGGGTGGGAAAGCCTAACTTAGGTGTCTCAATGTGCTCAAGTCAAGAGAGGAGTGTCTCAACTGGAAGTACCTTTAACCAACTCTTCTGTGGGCTCTGAAAGACTGAAATTCTCATGGGCCCTGGTCTGCTTCAGGGGAAATTATGGCCACTTCGCTCTTTTATTGAACTGCTTACCTATTCAAGGTTGCTTATATCCTGGAGACAGAGCAGAGGCGGAACGTGCTTCCAGGCTGCCAGATATCATGAGGTTGGGTCAGGTGGCTTCAAAGCTCCTTGTTGTTCATGTGACATAGAGCACACAATACAGCATTTCTCTTGGAAAACTTTACGGGACCCTAATCCACTCCTTTCTTCAGTGATCACAAGAGGAGGGTTGGCAGGGTCACAAGAGGAGAGTCCTGGTTTTGTGAGTAAAAAAATAGGTGTAGGACCAATGACAGACCATCAGGCTCTGGAAGCAAGGGATCACATTGCCAGGGAAAGGGGTGGGAAGATGCATATCCTTCATGAAATTTGCATCCTACCTCTTGAAAGAGTGAAATAGATGTCTTCTCATTTTCTTTTTCTCAATATTGCTCTTTATTAGGGTAGACAGAAGGTTTTCTCTGCATGCTCTGTATTAATGGTAGAATAACATTTTTGTGCCAAGCTTATCCCTTGAGGGGCTTTGCTGAATGCAAGGATGGTTTTTGGTCACTGCTTTTATCTGTTAAGTTATGGTTTCCTTTGATTTGGAAAATATTTCAAATGTTCTTTTACAGTTAAATAGAATAGCTTAAAAATGTTCTTTTGGAATATAGTGAGGAAGGGAAAAGTCAGTATAGTTAAAAAAAGGTTCATTTGCAAGCCAAATAAATCTTTTATTTAATTTTCAGGAGCATTTAAAGAAATTAAGTTAAACACAGTAACATCCAAAAGAGAAGAATAATACTTAGTGTTAAATATCCTTACCTACTTTTTCAAAATGTTTTTCCTTATGTTTTTCCCCACTGGAGAACCTTAGTAACTTAGGTTCTAAATTCAACCAAATATATACTCCAAATCTTTGTTTTTTTCTCCACTAAATAAATGGTTGAAAATATTTTGCTTAGTTCTAATGTAAAAACATACCCAATCATATTTCAAGTCCTTCATATCCAAGTAGTAGCAAGTATCTGAAAATCTTTTAGGGTTGGTTTCCTTACAGGAGTGTTGAAATTCTGGATTGAAAGGATTTTGCATTTCCGTAACTTACTATCCATAGTCATTAAAATGGACTGATTCTGAAGTCACGGGGTGAGCATTATGAAATATTTTTAGTCATCCAGAGAGTGTTTGTTACTCTTGAGTCAATGTAAGATGTCATTTGTATATTTATGCACATCCTGTGTCGAAATGGTCAGGGATGGCATTAATATGGAACAAGTGGGTGTGCGTAGACATGTTTCTGTACTGCATGTGTCCAACCAAATCTTACAGCTCCCACTTTGCAGACAGCAGCTGGCAACCATTTGACTCTGTGCATCAGCTGGCATTTAAGAGATGGACTTCTGAGTCTGAGGTAGGCACTCACAACCACCTTTGCAGTCAACAGAAACAGGCATCTTTAAAAACCATAAAAAACCATGGCTTTTCTAATAAGTGGCTATGAGGCATCTGTTGATGCATCTTCTGTTTTGAAAGTCATGAAGTTTCAGAAAAAGACAGAATTTTCAGAAAAAGTCAGAACTTGCAGAAAGTCAGAACTTTTAAGTGCCCACATGGCTTATGTTTCCCCTTGGAGCGTCCATGGCACAACTATGTGAGCATGGGTAGGAAGAAAGGCTGAGTTTCTTTAGTGAGATTCGCTACCTTGATGAATGTGACTGAGCACAGTTGCAAAATAAAACATTGGGTATAGCAGAGAGATATTGTAGCTCCCAAATTATGGGAGCAATTATCATTTAGTCTAAGGAGTGTTGCTGGAAGGAGAAAAATCCTAGCATAAAATCTCCTTGCTAAATCTTCGAGGAGGAGCATAACTTTAACACGGTTCAGTCCCATAGGGAAAAAAGAGTGAAAAGCAATTGAGATTCCCAGCCATCCACAATGTAATGCCTTGATTTATGAGCAGGTATGTGTATTGCCTGCACATACAACATCCTGTTAGCAAAAAGAAAGTCACTTGAGGTTTAACAACCAATTTATTATCCTTTGTAATTAAATGAGTTGAATTAAGGAAAAAGATAATTTCAGTATGGTCTGGAAAGCTTTGTTTAGGAACCATTATCAATTGTATGGATCAGAGGAGATTAATCACAGATGTAATCTGATGTGTCAAATAGATTAGTCATTAATCACACCTGATGGCCGAAGCGAGATTGATTGCTAGCTCAAGATAAGCACTATGAACAATATCCACTTAGAAACGCTAATGTCCGTCTTAACACTACTTTGAAAAACCATTCAGTATAGTGGCTGTATTTGCATTAAATTCATGCTTTCTTTTCACATTAGATCTTTGCATTTTCAGAGCTAGTAGCAATTCCAATTGCTGTTGCTATTATGAGCAGTCCTGAATCACAGATACTACTTATGAGAAGACCAGAGCCTCTGTTCTCTGTAAGGAGTGTGATGTGTGTCCATGAAGTTATCGAGTGAGTGTAGAGGAGAGACACAGGGGTCACAAATGGAATGGGGTGACCATGTCTGAGGAGAAGCATTAGCTTTTCAGCACAAGAGAGCCTGTGGGTTATGTCACTAGGGATAACAGCAAGACTGGTTTAGGCAACAAGCCAGAATATGAATTTGAAGTTTGGACTTTAAAGGAAATTTCTATTCATCAGAAAATGTTGAACAGCCTTGCTGGAGATCTAGGGCAAGGAGTGTTATTGATTTCATGATAGAGTTTGCCCAGTTTTTGTAAGGGTTGGCAAGATGTGGTTGTATGTTGCATGCAATATTGGATTGCATGTGCAGTCTGCAATCTGCAATACGCATGTGCCCTTGCAAACTGCAGAATTAGCCCAGTTAGGAGCTGCTGCAGCACCACAGAATCACAGAATGGTTGAGGTTGGAAGGGGCCTCTACAGATCACCTAGTCCGACCCTCCGCTCCAGCAGGGATACCCAGAGCATGCGGTACAGGGGGGCATCCAGGCAGGATGCGAAGATCCCCAGAGAGAGATTTCAATTTATACCCATTACCTCTTGCCCTGTCACCCACCACCATGGAGAAGAGCCTGGCCTCATCCTCCCTACATTCACTCATCAGGCACTTCAACCTGTTGATCAAATCTCCTCTCAGCCTTCTCTTCTCCAGATTAAACAAGCCCAACTTACTTAGTCTTTTCTCATAAGGTAGATGCTCCAGTCCCTTAATCATCTCGTGGCTCTCTGCTGGACCCTCTCTAGAAACTCAATGCCCTTCTTGTCCTGGGGAGCCCAGAACTGCACCCAATGCTCCAGATGCGGCCTCACCAGAGCTGAGTAGAGGGGCAGGATCCCCTTCCTCAATCTGCTGGCAGCGCTAAGCTATTGGTTTGAGGAGAGTTATTGCATTGCTAAAAGACAATTGTACCATTGCCTGTTCCCTTTCCATGAGGTGATACAGATCTCTCTTTGCTGGATTTCCAAATGATAGGAAATCAATTTTGATCATACTTACCTCTTGGCTATCACATAGCCAAGGAGAAAAGTGCCGCTGACTTCCTTCAAACACTGCTGCACCTCAGTGTTGGATTAGTGAAATCTGTAGCTTTGTCACATGTGAGGTGTCTTTTTTCTCATGGCCAGCATGGCTGGGATGCAATAGATAAATGACCCAACTCATTTCTGGTTGCAATGACCTGATGCAAACATGAATCATGCATTGTGACTGACAGTTTCCTAAACATGCTTTAATCTCACTCCATGCTAGGCTCGTGGTTGTTACTGAAAACTTTACCCCACTTTAAATCCACAGACTACTACAACTAGAGCAGTGCTACTGCTGATATTAAGTTGGCTCCTGAGTTTCTTGGCATTAGTTTTCCTCCTTTCAAATAGAAATAGTAATAGTTGCTCTTTAATAGGGTAAGGTAAGGACAAACAGATTAAAAGTTGTGTGGCTGTTTTGTGATCTGGAGTTATAAAAGCAGCTTGTGCAGACAGAATGATGGAAAACTCAGTACTTTACCAGTGCTTTGGCAGCACTGACAGTCAATTCTCAGGAAGCAGCGGTGCACCTGGAAGGTAATAACACCCCTGAAGAGAAAACTGAGGGCATCCAAGTTAGATTACCTCTCCTCTTTCCCCAGCTTTCTTCTCCAAAATAAATCTCTGTGTAGGATTTTACATCAGTCTCTAGTGACTGCGGGTGCAGCTTTTGGTGGTTATATGGCTGCAAGTCTTATTCTCTCAACAAGCTGCTTAGGGAGTTCCTCCAGGACGCTCACATTATATCTAACACACACAAAAAAAGCCATTGCCCTAGTTCCCAGTGCCAAGCACTGCAGTGCCTTAATGGGCACGAAGAAGTAGGAGCTCCAGTTCAGAACCCTCCAGCATCCATCACAGCAGAGACGTTTAGCCCAGCGTGAGCTCCATGCGTTTACACCGACAGTGACTCCACAGTATTGCTTCCTGCAAGGTACGTGTATTTTATGCAACTGGTAAAAGGTGAACTTTCTAGTTTGAAGGTTTCTCAGTTACTCACAAAATTTCATCAGCCAAAGCGTGCAGGAATATTTTCCTTTACTCCTTGTGAACTGAGTTTGATCCTGGAGTTAAAAACAAATGGCATGTCTTGCTTTTCCATGCAGGAATGCTTTGCTGGTGGCATCCCCAGTGTTGCAATCTAAAATAAGTTTAATATAGCAAAGCGATTGCACAGCCTGGGGTTCTCCTGATTGCCTAGTGGTTTTAGGAGCATATAATGGCTTGACTTACTTGGTCCAGTGGTTGCTTTGAGAATGCTTGCATGCAGATTTCAAAAATGCAAACTCAGACCCACTCATTATACTTTTTCATTCTTCATGCAGTGCAGGACATCTGTATGCAATACATCACTTAGCAATAATGCAGCAGTAGGAGAACTCTCACAGATTAGCAAAAGACAGCTGAGAGGAGTTTTGCTTTCCAGGCCTGCAAATCTCTCCCCATATGGAGTGTTGCTGAGGGCCCACAGGCATGCTGCGAGGCGAATCTCACTGCCTTAACTGCTTCAATTCTTACTGACTTGCTCTCTCCTTCCTTATGTAATAATCCCAGAGCACAAACTGAGGGATTTTGTTTTGGTTTGTTTTGGGGAAGAAAGCTTCCCCTTTCCAGGGCTGCAATTCACAAGCAGCTTGGCTTAATTTGAAGTACCCAATCAACAACAAAGTAAACCTCTCTTTTTTGTTATTTCTTTAACAGTGAGACAACCAAAGCAGTCAAGTCTAGGTCAGAAGAATATGCTGTTTATCTGTTTATCTTGTTACTGCTGATCAATTTCCTCCATAATCAGATATTCTTTTGGAAGTGTGAGAGTCATCTAAGGATGGCACTGTACAGGCTACCATGTGACGCATGTTTGGATGGTGAACAGCTCTTCAGGCTGTGCCATCGTGCAGGGAAGTGTGATGCGCTAGGGTAAATGGCCTTCCTGCAGAGCGGTGAGAGTATCTGAGAGCAGTCTGGTGTGGGAACACTGATCAGAACTTGGTGATTTCTTTAATGGCATGGAGGATTGGGTATGGGTGAAAATATTCAAGAATGACAGAAAATTCCTGACAACAGAGCCTAATGATATAGTACGTGTGATACAGTTTTATCGTTAACATTGTTCCTTGGCTTAGAATCACAGAATGGTTGATGTCAGCAGGGACCTCTGGAGATGATCTAGTCCACCGTCTCTACTCAAAGCAGGGTCAACCAGACCAGGTTGCTCAAGGCCATGTCCAATCAGGTTTTGAATGAATATCTCCAAGAGTGAAGACTCCACAACCAATTTAGATAACTGTTCCATTTTTTTAACCACCCTCACAGGAAAGAAGCATTTATTTATGTTCTGATGGGATTTCTGGTATTTTGGTTTGTACTCACTCCTCTCATTCTGTTCCTGGACACTGCTGAGAAGAGTCTGACTCCATCCTTCCATCAGATATTATATACCCTGATAAGATCCCTCCAGAGCTTGCCCTTCTCCAGGCTCAACACTCCCAGCTCTCTCAGCTCTCTTCATATGTGAGAGCTGCTCATGTGTTCCAATCCCTTAACCATTTTAGTGTCCCTTCACTGGACTTGCTCCAGCAGGTCCATGCCTTTATCATACTGGGAAGCTCAGCAGTGGACACAGCACTCCAAATGTGGACCCAGCAATGCAGAATATGAACCCTCCAAGATACCATTGGCCTTTGCCATGAGGATGCGTTGGTGGCTCATGGTCAGCTTATTGTCTGCCAGGTCCCCCAGGTCTCTGCAAAGCTGCTTTCTGCTTGATTTGGATCCTAAGTTCTTGCGGAGCTGGAAATAAAGTCATCCCAGAACTAAACAGCTGGAGACTGTCAACATCTCACAGGTTCAGACTGCCATCTTATATGAACCCCACAGTTCAGTGATGTGGGGCAAGCTGAGGTGATTTTATAAGCTCCAATGTGGGAATTGCTAATAGCCATCAAGGAGCTGCTGCAGTTGAGTTGCTTCTACTACTAATTTTTTTAATGACAGCTTAGGTACTTCAGCACTACACTTTATATTTGCAATCTAGACCAGTCTGTCTTGGGAGCAGGAGATGAAACCCAATCAAAAAGTCAGAAAAGTGGAAAATAAGAAAGAAAATAGTGTCAAACCCAGCCCTACCCCCAGTACATATGTGAGTAACTCAGACATGCTTCGCATTTGTTTGTGATGATGATTCAAGCATGGTTACATGCAACCAAATCCAAATGGGGAACAGCCCATGGTGTTTATTCACCATAAACTGCCTTCATACTTCCAAGGACCTACAGCTGACACTGGTTGACAACCCAAATTTAGAGCTTGTATTTCTTCATCCGTCTCTTTTCAAAAGTCAAGGCATGTTTGATGAAAGAAGAAGCAGTGAACACATGGATCCTAAAATTTAGACTGCAAAAACATTAATGAAGTTTAAATGAGGAGTCTGTTATTCATCACCATCTGTTTATAATGCAGTAACATAAGAAATAATTAATAGATCATTGCTTGCAAAAGTTCAAGTGAATTCTTACCTTCCCAATTGCATAAGAGCTCCCAGAATATGTGATGTATAGCTCTGGGTTTGTATGAGGCCCATATTATCATCTCCATCACTAGACCATGACTAGACCGGGCACTATATGCCTGACTGTAGCACAGGACTTCACTTGTGTTCTCTAGGTACTGCATAGAGAAGCTCTAGAGCAGAAAGGAATTGCTTCAGCCCATGGATTAAGTCATCTAAATTCAACTGTCTGTTTCAGATATGTCTCTGGACTCTCATTTATAAGAGGGTTTAATTCAGCTGTCAAATACAGATGTGCAGTGCCATTCCACATGCTCTTGGATAGCCATTCATCCATTCATTATTTCAGAATGTCTCATAAGTCTCATGGCATATCCACCAGCCTCTCTAAAAAGGTTTCATGCATCCCAAAATATCACAAGTTACATTAAATGTCTACTTCTGAGCCCCTGCACCAAGCCCTCAGGAGCCTCAGTAGTCCAAGCCTACTCTATTACCCCAAGTCCAGACAACCATCAAACCCAGCAGAACTCTTGTTATAGAGATGACATTCAAATGCGGATCTACTTAACACCTAATCACTCTGCTTTCTACAGCTAAGAGCTAATTTTTTGCCTTGACCTCACCTTTCTATAGACACAGGCATGAGCTAAGGGATTACAACATCTGTTTTCTGCCTTAATTCACTGCAGAGGCGGAGGCTTTGCCTTTTGTTTTGCCTGTTGCTGAAGTGTCCTGGCTGCAACCTTTCTGACAAACAGCAGTGTTTATTTGACTTAGGAACAGCTGTCTTGTAGCTTTGGGGGATTAACCGCCATTTAACGGATATAAATCTTGTACTGGAAAAGGCATTTCAGTTTGGAGAATATAAAATTTGGAAATGCCTTCAGGCTTTTTGGTTGCCTTTTTTTTTTTTTTTAGCATGTGATAATATATAAATGCACAGCGTTAGTTATGCAAAGGTTATAAAAATAAGCAGGAGAAAATGCTATTGCTACAGACCAAAGGAAAACAAAGCATTTTCAAAGCTTTGGATAGTTGCTCAGCTGAAATCTGTTTATGCAGAGCTTTGAGTTTGTTTCTGACAATAATTTGTATTTGTCCCCCTCCTGTTCCATCAGATTTCTGTAGAAGAAATCTCCCTTCTAAACTTCTTTTTTTTTCTTTTTTGCTGACTCTATCTGTAACTTTCATGATTATCCACCTTTATTTTACAATGGATAAGTACATTGGAAAATGTTGCATATGTCATAAATTGTACTAAGTTCCCGTTACAATATATGGCTGTGATCCAAAACCTGATGAAGCCAATGGTGACTTTTTCCAGTGATTTTACTGTGGACTGGAATTTCTGTAGCCTAGATACCTTTTTTCCTTTGTATCTGGAGATTTTAACATGGGAAAATGAAATTATGGAGAACTGTGAAAGCTGAGACACAGGGACCATTACACTGAGTACGTCCATACAGAGATTCCCTTACAGAAAAGTTGTAAATTGTGGGTGTCTCACATATATAGCTTTTCTTTTTTTCTTTTTTTTTTCTTTTTTTCTTCTTTTTTCCTTTTCATCTAATCATTAAATACGTTTTCATTAAAAATCAAGATCCACATGAAAATCCCTTCCTGTTCCTTTTACCCCTACCTATGGGGCAAAGGAACAGGAACAAGCATAGTTCTTCCACATAAACTTTTCTTCCTCTGCAATTTAATTTTATGGGTAAGATGCTCCACAATTTCTCAATTTTATGGGTAAGATGAGTAACTATTCCAGCACATTTGATATGAAAGCTAGATTGTCAAGTCTTTACGTGGATTAAGCCCACTCCAGCAATGGAAAAGGATAGCAGAATCCTAGCCAGCATCACCTGTATCTTTCAAGTAGTTGGGACAGGCAGTCTGTAGTTACAGTTTGTTGGAAAAACTTCCTTTTTACCCTTCCCTTTTCTATTGGGTTATTTTATATGAGCCCATTATTTGCCTTGAAGAGCAACAAAGCAAAAATCACAGTATTGACTGAGAATCCCTTCCCTTGACAAAGCAAGTCCTTTGATCCTGAGTGTATAGAGTCTGTGGAATACAAACAAGGTGAGATTCTTAAAAGATAAATACTCCTCTCCATCCTGCCATTAATTGCTTTAGAAGAGAGCTCTCCAAAACTGCTTGCAGGTAGATACGTCCCCAGCACGTTGCCAAGGGGAGACTGTCACTTTCCCGTTTGCCTTCAAGGAGCAGGTCTAGCTGAGCTGGTCCATGAGGAGATTTGCATTTCATTAGGGAAGACGGGTCTCCTGAGCTCCGGTCTTGGTGCTGCCATTCAATTTGCCATGCACGCTTAGGCAAGTCAAGGAATTCACACTCTTTAGGCCAAATATTGATGAGCTTAGTCATCTTCACCGTGAATTGCCACTGAGGGTGCCAAAATGGGAAAAAACGTACCTAAAGTTAAAAGTGGCTAAAGCTTGTTCTTCATAGGTTCTGCAAAAGCAGGAGTTTTTAAACAAGGAGCAACCAAGCCCTAGAATAACCTTTTCAGAATGTGTCAGGGGACAGAACCATCTGTTGACTACTGAGGGGATAAGTTATGTTTTGAGCAGCTCTGTTTATAAATCTTTGCCTTAAATCTTGGCATCTTTTGTTTCAGTTTAGACATTCTGGAATTAGACAGAAGTGCTCAGCTCGGAAATTTGATTTGTGAAAAGAATGATTTGGAGGGATAAAAAGAAAGAAAAGTCAAGTGTTTCTTTATTTGTTGGTTAAAGAAAAGCTGAAAGATTAGAAACTTCTTTTTTTTTTTCTTGTTTCCTACTAGGCTTTGATGATAGAAAAGCTAGTAGGATTTTTGTGCTTAAAAATAATCCTCTAGAAATATTCTCTGGCAATTCCTTTCATACTGTTTAGAATGACTCAATCTGGGGACTTGGAGTGAGGTTTCCTTCATATGTCTTTGACTTAAATTTCTGCAAACACTTAAGAAGAAAGAAATCTGAACGTTTCCTGTTGAGGGCCCAGACAGCTTCTACTGGAAGTCACTGCAGAAGTGCAAACCATTTGTTACAGCAAATAATAATGGTTTTAATACTTTGCAGCTTGTAAAATCGATGTCTCTCACTTCAGATACTGAGGCAAAGTCCAGGATAAACCCTTTGCATTTGTCCTCAGTCTGGGAATCCGTTTTGCTTGCTGTGATAGACACGTCCATTTTCTGCTGAATTTGGGCAGCAGATTCTTCACTGGGGGAAGAATTAAGGAGCATTTGTGTGCGACACAGTGCAAATTTGTGGTGGGAAGGACACACTGCAGTGTGAGAGTTTCACATCTCTGGCTGGATTGTGGTTTCCCCTTTAGTGAAGTAGTTTCTCTGTCACAACCGCTTACCTGTAGTCCTGGAGCAATAGCAGGCAGCGTGATGGGCAAAAAGCACCGAGAGCTGATAAAAATAAAAACATGATGAAGAGCTGGGGAGGAGAAATGCCCTTCAATATGTATGGGGATGAGGGAAAGAGTCCTTGCAGAAAGAACCGAATGGGAAAATTTGAGTTTTGGTCAGGGGGAAGAGTGAGAGAATTTTTATAGTGAAATCTTAGGGCCCAGCTTGCCCTGGTCAAGACTAATCTGTTGCATAAAGATAAAGTAAAACCCTTTCTGCAAGTCCAGGGCATGAAAGAAGCATGTAAAAGGGTAAATAGAAAAGATACAAAGGAGAAGTGGCAGGGAATAGCTCCTTTACCAGAAGCAATTAAATAAGTTAAGACACCTCAGCTTGAGAAAGAGTTGCTTAGGGAGGGATATAAAAGAGGATTTTATGATTTTACTCCCCAGGGGAAGGGAGGCTCTGAAAAGGTTATAAATATTTCTGTATTTGTAAAGGAACCAGGCAATTCCTATTGAAACCAGTAATGAGCAGGTTTACAGTAAATCTAACATGTGCTTCTTCATCTAGTGAAATTGTGCATCTCCCTGGCCCAGGAGGTTATGCATTATAAAAATTTCCATAGGTTCAAAAGCAAAATTTAATCGCATTTAATTAAAAAAAAATGAAAGAAGAGGACTCTGCATAGGATTTATTATTATTGCATGCTATTTTTAAGATGTAAATTGAAAGCAATCCCTAATTCAGGAAATCTCAGTCTCTGTTCATTGATTAGGCTGGGACTCTGTGGCAAGGCAGTATTTCTGTGCACTTAAGCCCATTTATATACTTTGCTGAATCCCCAGCTCAACATGGGCTTTTATGGAGGTATGAAGAGTAGGTCTGTGCTGCTCTCTTCCTCTGCGCTTAAGCAAGTCCACCAGTCAGCGGAGACCTTTCATAGTGATGCTTTAACAGAAAAAACTTGACCTTCTACTTAGCTAGCAAAAGGCTGTTTCCAGTCAGCAATATGTCATGCTGGCTCTATCAATTTTACCCTTTTTCTCTTTTTTTCCTAGTGAAATGGAGGTGCTAACATGAAGAGTATGTTGCTGCAGCTGAGCTAGTGCAATTGAGTCTCACCTCTAACCAGGCTCTCCCTGTTTTCTTATTATTCTGTGGGCAAAGATGGGGATGGCATCAGCACAGTTTGGCTCAACTGGCACCAGAGAGGGTTAATTTGACTTGGCTGTGGTGAATGAGCAAGTATAACAAAGAAAGGAAAGAAAAGAAGCTAAACTGAGGTTCAGAAATAGAAACACTTCAGTGTTTATCAAAAGAAAAAGGGGGGGGGAGGGGGGAATATAACCCTGAAGCATTAGAGGAAATGTGTTTCATGTTCAGATTTTTGCAGAATTTTACCCTATTCAGTAATAACTCAAGGCTCGGGGGAGCTTTTCCTACTCCCTAATGTGACCGAATTCAACTTGCCTCATCAAATTGTTGCACTGCTCCTCTCTTTCCTTCACTCGGGTGAAAACTTAGTGCTAGGCTGGGTCAATATGAAGTACAAGGGTCAAACTGTATCAAATGCAATGATAATCAGTTGTAATGAAATCAAACTGGGCAAAGCAAGGAAGGACATTGAGATATAACTTCCTCACAAGCTGTCAGTGGGGGAATAATTGTCGCTTGATATCTATTTACAACCCTAACTCCAGAGAGGTTGCAAACTGCCTGCTGATGTCAAACTGGAGTGAAAATGAGTTTCGATTGGAAGCACACCAGGTTATTGCTTGGGAAGGTAGTAGCGATAGCTCGGGTTGGTGTAATGAAGCTGCTCTTTGTCTTGCTGTTGTTGACTCGGGGCTAGTCTGAGGTGTATGGAGATGCTGAGATACCCCAGGCATCTCATGAACATCTTTGCTCATGGAACACGTATTGAAAAAGCACAACTCTTCTGAGCTAATGCCCTCAGAATAAGACACAGATTGATTCCTGCTTATTGGGGAGAATTTGGTGCTAATAATGCAAAAGAGTTTTTTTGTGTGTGTGCTTTTTTGTTGTTGTTCTCTTCTGAATTGGGAGTTTGCTTAAATTGAGATCTTGACTAAGCACCAGCCAAGAGCGCTTTGGGTCTTTTCTCAACCAAACCCAGTCCCATCTCAGAGCTTCGTAGATTCACGTTTATTCATGAATTGAGGTTGTTCTGTGCTGCTTCCCAGATAAGCCCTTACCGCATATTTGCTGTGTGTATAGATATAACTCAAGGAAATGTTAATCTGCCAGTTCTGCAAACCTCCGATACCTGCGCCTCATACAGATTGACCTTTTTCCATTTATTAACCTTTCAAAGGAAAAGAAAGTGAGATGGCAGAAAAGGCCACCACTCCCTGTAGCTACAGAGTTTATTTAAGCAACTACAGCTGGGTCTGACAGGGACAAGTGCCAGTGTCTTTGGATGCTGTGGACATTGGTGAGTGGTGGCAGCTGAGGGCAAGCATCTCCTGCCACTTTGGGTGGTGACGACCGACAAAGAGGCAGGGAGAAGAACTGTGGGGGGAAGCCTCTGTCCATGTCATGATATGAACCTCTTAGAAGAGAGCTGAACAGCCTAAACCGTTGAAAAACAAACAAATCTTTATACATATATGTATACAAACATGAGTATATATAATGGCACGAGTTTAAAGATTATACGTGATTACCCTGGGCTCTGCTAAATCCCACCGTAGGAAAAGTCAGATGCTTGCCCCAGACTCACTTCTGATCCTTTGCAAGGCCGAAGAGCAGAACAGTTATTTCTCGATTGAAATGGTATTAAAGGGGTTTCCATCCTTCCTGCAAGCATTCAGTGCAAGGGAGAAGACAACATTTATAATTAATTTTTGAGATACCTTAAGTAGTAGTTATAAATATGTTTTTTTCAGGCAAAGCAAACTCATTCCTGGATCTGTGAAGGGCAAATGATGCCAAAAGTAGACAGGATTTCCCGTTTTGCAAGACACATAGCAGTTATTTCCTAGAATTTCTTTTTTAGATATTGGTCTATTGTAGTGACATGACTTTGTATTGCAATTTAGCAGGGAAAAGTCCATCAGTGTGCTGAGTGGCTGGTTGTTTGTTAGCGGATAAATATGACTGTGGGAACTGAGCTTTGTAACTGATATTAGAAATCTGAAAATTGAATTTTGATGAATGACATGGCAGAGCTTGCATCAAGAAGATACTGTCAACACTTGCTTTTTTCAGGCTCCAGTAAACTCACCTCAGGACTTTATTTGAAAAGTATTATTTACTCATGAAAGACTCAAGGTAAAACTAGAGATAACTGAAAAGAAGCTGAGGTTTCATTTTTCAGCTTCAAAGCATCCTTGCACGCTCCCTTCATTGATCTGAGACAGCAAGCTGCCTCTGAAACAACTGATGATGACGTCAGACTTTTTCTTAGCATATGGGGTAAAAGAAGATTTGAAAGAGGTACTTCAGAGTATGACATAATTACCAAAGAAATGCAGCTTGGCAGTGGTTTTCGTAGTTCCCTTTGCTTGTGTTTTGTCTCAGATCTTTCTTTTTCGTAGTCTCTTACAAGGCTTTTGGCCTTAACATCAACTCTTCAACCCCAGTTGGGCAAGTGTTGCAGTATAATGGGGCATGGCAAAGAGCTGCAGAGCAGAGGTGCTATGAGGAAGTGACTCTTAGAGGCATTTGGTAACAACCTATCTATGTAACCCAGGCAAAAATTTAAGTGCAGATATGTTGGGGGAAAAAAAGGGGGAGTTCAAGATTGTATTGTAGATAAAATTCCTAAAATCTGAAGTGTGCTGAGGCAAAAATAAGCCTGAAGTTTAAATTCAGGTCAATGAACTCCTTTTGGCTTCGGTGCTAATGTTACAATATTCAACAGTGTAACGCATGTGCTAAAACATTAATGTCTTATAAGAAATGGGAAATAAAATGACAAAATCAGAACACCATATTGTAACTCTGCAGAAAGGATATGCCTGGCTTTTTTTTTTTTTTTTTTTTTTTTCCATCTCACTGGAAGTTCTGAAGGATCCTTCCTGAGGGTGGGGGATAGCCTCGGCTGCAGTGACCATGAGGTGGTGCAGTTCAGGATCCGACGAGGAGGAGGCAGGGCTGTAAGCAGCCTTGCAACAATGGACTTCAGGAGGGCCAACTTTAGCCTCTTCAGAAACCTGCTCGAAAGAATCCCATGGGCTAGAGCCCTAGAAGGAAGGGGGGCCCAAAAGAGCTGGCTAGTGTTCAAGCGTCACTTCCTCTGCGCCGAGCAGCAGTGCATCCCTGTGCGTAGGAAGTCAGGCAGAGGGGGCAAGAGGCCTGCGTGGATGAGCAAGGAGCTGGTGGCAATGCTCAAGCAGAAGAAGGGGGTATACAGAATGTGGAAGAAAGGGCAGGCCCCCTGGGAAAAATACAGGAGCGTAGTCAGGGAATGCAGAAATGCAACTAGGAAAGCTAAGGCGCAGCTGGAACGCAGCCTGGCAAGGGATGTTAAAAATAACAAGAAAAACTTTTATAAATATATTAACAGTAAAAGGAAGATCAGGGGGAATGTGGGTCCTCTAGTGAATGGGATGGGCACCCTGGTTACGAAGAACACAGAAAAAGCAGAGCTGCTGAATGCCTGCTTTGCTTCAGTGTTTACCAAGGGCAGCCCTGTAGAGTCCCAGGCCCTAGTGACAGGAGAAGAAGCTGGAAGAAAGGAAGACTTGCCCAGGGTAGAGGAAGATTGGGTCAGAGAGCACCTAAGACACCTCGATGCCAACAAATCCATGGGCCCCGATGGGATGCACCCCAGAGTTCTGCGTGAGCTGGCCGATGTCGTAGCCGAGCCGCTCTCCATCATCTTTGAAAGATCCTGGAGAACGGGGGAGGTGCCGGAGGACTGGAAGAAGGCCAATGTCACGCCAGTCTTCAAAAAAGGCAAGAAGGAGGACCCGGGCAACTACAGGCCGGTCAGCCTCACCTCCGTACCTGGAAAAGTGATGGAACGGCTCATACTGGCCGTTGTCTCCAGGCACGTGGAGGACAAGAAGGTGCTCAGGACTAGTCAGCATGGATTCGCGAAAGGGAAATCATGCTTGACTAATCTGATAGCCTTCTATGATGGGATGACTGGCTGGATAGACGAGGGAAGAGCGGTGGATGTCATCTACCTTGACTTCACCAAGGCTTTTGACACCGTCCCTCACAACATCCTCCTGGACAAGCTCCGGAGGTGTGGGCTGGATGAGTGGTCGGTGAGGTGGATTGGCAACTGGCTAGATGGCAGAACTCAGAGGGTGGTGATCAGCGGTGCAGAGTCTAGTTGGAGGCCTGTGTTGAGCGGAGTGCCCCAGGGGTCAGTCCTCGGTCCAGTCCTGTTCAATTTATTCATCAACGATCTGGATGAAGGCACAGAGTGCTCCCTCAGCAAGTTTGCAGATGATACGAAGCTGGGAGGAGTAGCGGATACTCCAGAGGGCTGTGCTGCCATCCAGAGGGACCTGGACAGACTGGACAACTGGGCGGTCAAAAACCTCATGAAATTCAACAAGGCCAAGTGCACGGTCCTGCACCTGGGGAGAAATAACCCCAGACACCAGTACAGGCTGGGGACCGACCTGCTGGAGAGCAGCTCTGCTGAGAAGGACCTGGGCGTCGTGGTGGACGACAGGTTGACCATGAGGCAGCAGTGTGCCCTCGTGGCCAAGAAGGCCAATGGCATCCTGGGGTGCATTAAGAGGAGCATCTCCAGCAGGTCGAGGGAGGTGATCTTACCCCTCTACTCAGCCCTGGTAAGGCCACATCTGGAGTACTGTGTCCAGTTCTGGGCCCCACAGTACAAGAGGGATGTGGAGCTGCTGGAGAGAGTCCAGCGCAGGGCCACGAGGATGATCAGGGGCCTGGAACATCTGCCCTATGAGGAGAGGCTGAGGGAGCTGGGCTTGTTCAGCCTGGAGAAGAGAAGGCTGAGAGGGGACCTGATCTGTGTCTATAAGTGCCTCAAGGGAGGCAATGAGGAGGATGGGGCTGGCCTCTTTTCACTGGTGGTCACTGACAGAACCAGAGGAAATGGCCATAAATTGAAGCATAAAAAGTTCCACGGGAACTTAAGGAAGAACTTCTTGACGGTGAGGGTGACAGAGCACTGGAACAGGCTGCCCAGAGAGGTTGTGGAGTCTCCTTCTCTGGAGATCTTCAAAACCCGCCTGGATGCAGTCCTGTGCCACGTGCTGTAGGTGGCCCTGCGTGTGCAGGGGGGTTGGACTAGATGACCTCTAGAGGTCCCTTCCAACCTTAGGCATTCTATGATTCTATGATTCTATGATCCTAGTCTGAAGTTTGCTCCATTGGTTATTGCTTCTTTTCCGGCTTTGGCAGGGCTCATACCACAACCTTGTGCCACCCAAGTCCATTCACTTCCAGAGAGAACTCATTGGACAGCACTGTCCCTCCTAAGCCCTTGAGCCTTTTCCCTTTTGAAATAAAACAAAAAATCTTGAGATTTGTATCAGGATTTGGCTCATAGTCCCTTTAATATTATCAGTATCCTTTTTCTGAGAACATTTTCCGCACAGTCACCTAATTTCACATGGAAGCAGTGCTAGTGACAAAAGTTTGGGCAAGTCAGAGGAGTGGGAGCATCTCTTGCACATATGCATTTTCAGATCAGTCGTTTTAATGTGACATGGAGATGTAAGGGCAGGGAAGAGAGACATTTGTTTCTGCTTTTTTTTTCTAAGAAAGGCACTGTTCTCGGTTAATCCTGTTTTTTCCAGTGCTGCAGAGATTTGCTGTTCTGTATGTGGGAATTCCTGAAAGCTACAGACACCTCCAGTGCTGAATTTCAGGGACAGGGGTTGCTGAAAGCTGTGTTTAAAGAAAACGCTCCTATGTACTCCATGCCCTCTTCTCAGCTGATACTTCTCATTTTTGGTCAAAAAAGCATTCTATTTTGAGAGATTTTGTGAAAACATCTCCCCTTGGGACATGTAGGAACTCATGGTAAATTAATTAAAAAGAATGAAAAGGATCTTCATCTCCGTGGTGGGCTCCACATGCCACCACAGATCTGCTGTGCTGCCATTCCTCTGCTGTGACCTCATGCTCTGTGTACCTAGCAGTCACTTGTGCTTGTCCTACCATCAGATTTTCTCTTTTTCCAGGTTGCAGAAGGCAATGGGACAACATTACCTGCTGGCCCAAAGCAGAGGTGGGAGAAGTTGTTGTGAGGCCGTGTCCAAAGTATCTCAGATTCCTCACCAATTTTCTCGGTAAGCAAAACCTAACAATTCATGTCAGTCAAATGGTTTTATGGCTTTGCTGCCTGTTGTGTTGCAACGTATCATAACAAAAACTTCTCAGTACACGTGCAGGGAGAACAGGCTCAGAGGGATTTGTACAAAGTAAGGAGGTTCCTAAGCCATAGGTGAATATCTAAACCATTAGGGCATCCTCCCTATCCTTCTTCCAGGATACTCCTCAACATTATAGGGATGCAGAAATGGCTCTTGATGAAATCCATTCATATTGGTGGTATGCAGCAAAAATTTAATCAGTGTATGTAGTGGTACTTTTGCTGTACAGGATGGACAGTCTAGCACCATATTAAGTCTCTAACCTAAAATAAACAAGGCTGCAGCCGAATGCAATCTTTTCTTTTTTTTTGAGATAACGTATTTGGCCAATAGCCAAGAAATTACCCTAACAAGTAGCCAGAAGGGAAGGCTAATGGAGAAAGAAGGTAACTGCGCTGGTCTGCACGTTCTCAGAAGCTTTAATTTAAAACTCGGGTCTCGAGGGCAAACAGCAACATGGCTTTTTGTCTCTTGCTAGTTTACAGTCATTATTTAGTGTTTCCATTATAGTAGTCCTAAGCCTCTATTGCGGTGGAGGTTATGCATTAAGCTAACAAGTATCCACTTATACAGACTTGCACTCCAAACACGTAAAACAGATTAGGAGGTTGAGTAGGGATGCAATATTGTCCCTGAATAACAAACTAAGCACTGTTTAATAAGCACTGATGAGATGACTTGCTCAAGGTCACACATAAAGCCTAAAAGGAAAATCCCAAATCTCTGGGGTCCCATCCTAATGCTGTAATCTCCCTGTTTCCAAAACTCCACAGCATTTTATCACTGGAGTTATGTTAAACAAGCTAATGGAAACAGGATGTCTTTAATCCTGCACTACGATGGGCTTAGGAGACTCAATACAGTTGTCCACTCAAGGGTCCACGTTGCTCTCTGACATGCCCTAGGACATCTCCGCTGGCCTATAGATTCCCCCTCAGAAGAGTGTAGATCTCCCAGGGCTCATGCCTGTTTTTAAGGCAAAATGTGTGTTTCCTATTCTGAGAAAAGTGGAGACACAAAGAGAAAAGTGCATTAAGAGCACTCTCTGCACTCATTTCAAAGTGCCAGATCGGGAAACAGCCTCAAATAGAAGCCAACCCATGACCCCCGGTCTCTGCGTATCTGTGTTGTAGTTTGGCTGCAGGCGTTTGAGCTCTTCTGTGAGCAGTGAGCTCAGTAAATGTCATCTGGCCTTGAAGCCAGCAATGTCAGCAGCCTTCAAGGGGGGAGGAATTCACATCGCTTGAGATGAGTTTCATCTGGTTAAATGTAGTTGTCTGCATCTGACTGTCATCCAGAGTTTCAAGATATCAGAGATCTGCTCCATTTAGTCAGTGATGACATGGGATATGATTCATCTCACCTTAAAGTAACCACTTAGAGAGATCTGTTGAATGGCACCTTGAAAATGTATGTTTCTTCTCACTCAGTATGAGGAAACATGGAGTGATTTGTTCTGCATGAGGAAGGAACTTTTAACAGCTGCCATTTCTAATACAGTTAGAGTACAAGTTTAGATGTTCGGGTTCCCACTAAAGTCCCTTTTAAGGTTAAAGTTCCCATTAAAGTCAACAGTAATTTACAGGGGATATCTGTATTTAGGTATCTAAATATGGTTGGATCTAAATACCTATATTTGGGAAACCAAATGCTACCTGGGAGTGTAATCAGCCTCTGAGATTGTTTTACTGTCGGTGGTGAGAAATGGACCTTTAAAGGTGCAGTTTGCTGACTTTTAGACTTCTTCTGGGTGAGTTGCTATTAGCATCTTAAAGCCCCTTGTTTCTCTCCCTCGACAACAGAATGATCTTGCAGCAGCTATGGCAGATGCAGATGTCTTACAACATGGATGAATCCCACCTTTGCAGAACATATGTTAGCATCTTCTACTATAAATAGACAAGTTGATGCCATTTCTAGGGCAAAAACAACATATTTGATTCTCTCTGAGCTGTGCACTTTGTATGATTATTTGCAAATGTGATAATTCACCCATGGTAATGCATAAAGTGAAGGTAATATTGCCCCTTGTTTTACAAGATTCCTTGAAAAATTAGTATCATGAAAGTTTTTGAAACTGTTCTTCCTCTGAAGGGATGAATATTACTCAATAGTCCTCAAGAATATTAATCATCTCGTAAATGTTTACGTCCTGCTCTGATCCCTTCGCACAAACATGAAAGCTTATTCCAAAGTTGTGGGCAAGAGGAATTTTGTGTGTGTGTGTGTGTATTTATAGCAAGAAAAGGGTGAAATGTTGGGAAACAAAGAGTTAGTATGATTTGCCTGCCTAAAGGAGAATATGTTCTTCAAATGACTAATATCATATCTCATGGTAAATAAAGGATAAAATATATCTTGGCATTTGGAAACCAGAAAATGCCTAACATAGTCCTGATGTCATTTGACATTCAATTTTTATGCCATTCACAAATCCAGAAGATTTTTATTATTTCCTGACATACGTCAGTTTCAAGTGAATGAGATGGATGAAAATATTTTTGGCACTCTGTTTTATTAAAGTGCCTTACTTGTGATCTATGTACCAGGGTGCTCCAGTTTTCTTTAAATACATAGCCAAGATGACATTTGTAATAGGGATTTGTTTTCTGAAGCTTCTCCAAAAGCAAATTGTCCATATGGCAGGAGTTAAGCATTATAAATTAGCACTGACATTTTTTTAAGCTTCAGCTATGAGATGAATTGCTAAGGGGTTGGGAGGTGGGAATAACCAAACTCTCTGTGCTATGCAGTCCCACTCAAAGAGGAGGATTACTTTCTGGATTTCAGGGTTGTCAAACACCATGCTGGAGCTGTTCATCTCATAGTCAAACCATAGCAAAATCCACTGCTCTTCTGTGGCCACATACCGTGTTTCCTCCAATGCTTTAAATTCACTCTGCTCCCCTTTCTCCTCCCTTGTGAATATGTTTTACCTCTGTTTCCTCCTTCAGTGTATTTCTTCTACTCAGTAATCTAGAACAGACCTGTCCAACTTCTGCATTTCTGCAGACCAAAGGTGCCTGCTTCCAGAACCACACTGATGTGGCACCCACTGTGTGTAGAGCTGAGCAGCCCAACAAGAGTATCTTCTTGAGATAGGTCTAGCCATAGCTGCAGTGCAAAACCCTTCAATATTGGTTGAATATCTTGAAACAATGTCAGCACAGTTTCAAATATCTTCCTTTCCCTGCTCGAAGAATTCCCGTTTTCCCTCTCCAATAAATAAATGTCATCATTCCTTCTCTTCGTTGATCTGTAGCATTTTCATATTCAGTAATAATCTTTCCCTGGTGCTTGAAATCCCCTGCCAAGCACTGGGCATGAGTGACTCTAGGAAATAGAATTTGTTAACACCGATGGATCCCACACCATGAATTTATATTTTTGCCAGACCAGTGAGGATTGCACAACTTGACACGTTTAGTCAAATTGCTTGTGGCGGGTGCTCTCTGGAACTGACATTGTCATCAGTTCCTTTTTATGCAGATGGGAAGTCATTTGCTATCAGAGAGCTCGCTGGTTTACCAGCCAGCACCGGTTCTTGTCTTGCAATCCTCCAGTTGTGTTTTGACATGACCTTTCCCATCAGGGTGTAATTCTGAACCAATGTCACAAGAAGACAGTAGAAGTTCTTGGAGAACTATAATGACATCCATACCAAAATAAAGAAAAATAAGTAGTTACAGAAATGGTCAGGAAATTTGACCGATCTATCAACTGTGAAAATAAAAGTTTAATACTTCAACTGAAGCACCTATTAATTTCTCACTTATCCTCTTGAATATTGGACATTGTCATTCCTTAATCACATGGCTTGTGCCAGGCAAATCCTTGGGCTATGTTTGATATGTAGAAGATTCCTAAGATAAACAGCGAAGTGCTAGAGAAAGATAGCTCCCCAACACTGGTCTTCCTCCTCCAAAATAGAAGATGATGGAAAATGACTGGCCTGATCCTACAAAGATTTCAAAAAGATGTTATCACTGCCTTTTGATCTCCATGTAAAATGCCAAAGATGAGCTGAAGTCTGTGCTTATTATTGACAGCTTTTACACATACTTACAGATGGTTAGATGATTTCCATGGCTCATTCAAGAGGTTTTGTGCAGCAATAATTAGGGTGTGATGTGAGTTGTGTAACCAGACTCCAGTGGCTGTCTAACACTAGCTGTACAAACTGGCAGCTATATTATTTGTCACCTCTAAGGTACATATTTGTGCCCAGCAGCAGTAAGTGTTTAGATTTGCAATCTTTTCCTCTTAAATACAAATCTCAAAATGGCAAGGCTATTTAGCAGTATTGATTAATAAATTCAGTGTGCTTTTATTTTTCTACATGAAGACAGGGATCGCAAATGCCTAGGCTACATGAGGAAGATGATTCGTTCTTGTCAAGTGGTTTAAAGATTCTTGAGTTAATTAATTAAGATGCTTTTCAACTGATTTCAGCCCTGCTCCTTTCTGCCTGTGTGGTGTAGGTAATCAGGAGAAGCATCATCTCACCTAACATTAGCCATATGAAACCTCCACATTTAGTATTGCCAGACGTATAGGTTCTCTCTTGCAGTCAACAGGAGGAGAGGCATGTCCCATATAGTCTGAAGGTGTTTCTCTAGGCTTTGAATCATCCCTGAAAATGCCTTTCTTTCCCCACTGCTAATGGAGGAAAACTCACTTGGGATTTTAACTACAAGTGGACCAAACCTGTTCATTCACAAACCTCAGGATAAAAATTTCAGATGCATCTAAATTACTTGTGCTTCTGCTAATATTGCAGACTACTGGAGCGCTTAGCAAATATTGTCCTATATCTAAAGAACAAATTCTTGTCTAGATTTACAATCTTTTTAACCTAGAGGAACCTACATTATTCTTATACCATCATTAGTATTTAAAATCTAGCCTAATGTCTTTCAACAAACCTTTTTCTGAATAAGCAGAGCCCTAAGATTTACTTGAGAAACCATGGGTGTTATTATGGATGTTTTAGGTCATCATCCTTCATGAAGATTAAGTCTTTATTTTATTTTTGATTTTTCCATGCTTTCTGTCCTCTTAAATTTCCAAGTTCCTACTCATCTCTCAGACAAATGTTTGCTTTCAATTTCAAATATATATGTCTCTCTGTGCTGTATTTCAGGTCAACAAATACATAAATGAATACCTTTTTGTTATCTTTTTTGTGTTTCTTGGTAGCGTTCCCAGAGTTATTCTGTCGTTTGATCCTAGTTACATCCAAGCTATCTAGAGAGCTTACACACACAGGACATGGTTCATATTATTTCTGGCCCCTGACTCATGGCCTTTTCACAAGTTTAGTATGACAGACACAAAAGGCTTAGCTGTATTATCCCATTCTTTTTTATGACTCATCTGTGGAGAGTTTTGGAAATATCATCCTCTCTCCATCCCTTCCCTTTGGAACATACTGACTAATCCTTTGTGACGTTACCTGTCTTCATCAGAACAGAGACAATTGAGTCAAATCCACTGGGTATGTGTCATTTACTGGTAACACCCAGTTCCTAATGGTTCAGGATGAAGCAGCTATTACCACTGCCCTCCTCTTCCAGTTCTGACACACACACACACAGAAAAGGGAAGAGACCACCATGAATTATCACGAGAATGAAGCCCTGTAGATATTTGAGCAAGTGATTAAGCAGATTACTGCAGGCAGCTCCTTTGATGTCACCTTTTTCTGTTCCAGAAAAAGCTCTCAGAGAAAAAGCTCTATTAGCTTGATCTTTGGATTCACTATAAACCTCATCCTGCTCACCTTCTACCGAGGAAGGCTGTGGGAGTAGGACTGAAAACACACAGACCCACCTGGCACTTTTGGGCTTTTGGGGCTATGCAAGGAGACCTCAAACACTCTTGACTGCTTATTGGCTTGGGGTGATTCTATGGACTCATCCTGAAAAAGGAAATTCCTAAGTAGGACATGGATATGGACTTAGGAGTCAGTTACTCTTTGATTAGTGAGACATACAAGCAAGAGTCCTTCCACTCACTGTAGACACCTAGTAGTTAAGCATCCAACATAAGTACCTTGTCTACCTCTAACTAGTGGAGAAAGAGAGGTATTTCCAGGGCGTTAGTCATCCTATGATATCTCTTAGAATAGGATAATCGGCCTTGTGCCCTATGGACTATACAGGGAACCTGAGTGCCTGCTTTAGATTAGATTCCCTATATTTTCATAGCAAAAGTTAGGTGAGATGAGCCCCTGTGTTTTGAAAATGCAAAAAATATCTATAAAGAGAAGATGAAAACAAACAAAAATGCAGAATAACATTCATATCCCCAAAAAATGTTTCTCTTTTTTTTTTTTTTTGAAAAATTTTTCTTTCTTGAGTCAGCATTCTTTTCCTTAATTTCTTTTTTTTTCCTGTGTTGCTTTTGAAAATGGATATAAAACTAAACAAAATAGGGGAAGAGAGTATGAGAAGATACAGTGAGCAAAGGCATTACCGCTTTCATTGAGCACACAAAGTGAACCAGACTCCTTGTTTATTTACTCATACTTATTTTAATTCTCATTTAAAAAGAAATAAAGCAGATGAGGTTTGCACTGCTGCGCAGATTTATTCACCGAGAGCCCTTGACCTGCTCTGGTGCAAAGCAAACTCTGTCCAAATGAAGAGGCAGGTATCCCAAAGGCAGATTTGCCAGGAGAGTTTCTCATTTACATGGAATTATGCCAAGTATTTGCACTGATATCTCAAAAAAGGGAGAGGTGAGCCAGGACTCCTGCTCCATGTCACTCTCAGGGCAGTCTAACCTGACAAAAAAAAAATCCATTTTGCTCATTTGTCATGGACAAACAGAACGCAGAAATCAGGACCAAATTACTTCATTTCCATAGATGAATGTTGATTTTATATCTGCTTTTAAGAGTTTATCCTTCATGTTTGCCAGCTCCACCAATGTGAAGCCATGCAATTAACTGGCGAGACAGGTGGCTTTCCAGATGTAGGGTTTGCTCAAAGCTTGTTTTTGCTTCAGATGTTTGAGATTTTTTTGTAACTAAACTATCAAAAGGCATTTGCCCTGCTCCTCTGAAAGATGAGCACTATAAGGACACAGGGATTCCTTAGCTGAACCTCCCCACGGTGCTCATGAATTGTGCAGGGCATCACCAGGTTATGTAGACCCACTAGTACTAGTGTATGTGTTGTTGTGGTCTGCTGGGAGAGATTCGGGAGGAAAACCTGTTGGCAACAGATGGTTGTGGAGTTGTTGCATCTCCACTTATTAAAACTAGTTTCCAAGGAATATTTACAAGAGTAAATGAGAAAATAGTTACAAGAGTTAATGAGAAATTTGTCCTAAAGCTTGACAGCTGTACTTTTATTGTGAGAAAACAAGCAGATTTTACAAATTCAAATTAACAAGAATACATAATGTTATTAAGGGAGGAATTATCTGTTCTATTTATTAGAAATCAAGATCTACACACTTTGCAGAATCACAGAATAGTTAAGCAATGTGAACTTAGCAATGAGAAGAACTTAGCAGAAGGAAAATGGGAGGGTTCAGGAAATCAAGGATGCAGTAAGCTACATGCTAGAGATGTGGCAGTAATAATTGAAGACCAAAATAATGTGAAAAAGAGCAAACAAACAAACTGAAGTCTGTCATAGAACAGAATAACACTATGTCATATTTTGATTTTTTTTCAATATACCATGTTGGCAGGAAGTGTACAAGAAAAAAAGATTTTTATGACACTGTGACTGAGGCAGATAAGGCAAGTTCTGGAAATACCTTTCTTATGACTTGTCATACCAGTTTCTCCCAGATTTAGCCCCTTCTGCTTCCAGTTAAGCATGATTTGTAAGTTTACTTGCAAGTCTCAGATGTTTCCCAGTAGCAGCAGAGTGGAGAGAACTGGAGATGTTCCAGTGGGCTCCACAGAATCTCAAGAAAAGTAAATGGTAAGAAATGCTATTGCTTTAATAACTGCCGATTAAAAAAATATGTCAATTTCAGGCTGTGGAATATGAGGATAGAGAAGCAGGAGAGATTGTTACTCACACAGACCTTCCTATGTCTTTTAGAAGCTATTACCCGAAAAGGCAAAAGAAGCAAGAGGGAAATTAAGGAGAATGTCCCTTTGCTATGACCGACCTCAGATCCCTTGGTATGAATTCAGGCTCTCTTTAAAAGCCAATAAGAAGTTTTCTCCCAGAAGGTTCAAAGAGCTAAGACCTCAACTATGACAAACTTTCAGACATATTTCTGAGGCTGATGTGGGTATTGGCAACAGCTGAGAGACAAAAAAGAATTGAGAAAAACCTTCTGAGAGTTAGAGATATACAACAGATTGCTTCAGACACAGTTATCTCTCCATGTTTATTCCATTTATCTGCACATTCAACTCTTACTCAAATCAAAAGAGAATTTTCTGACTCCTTACTTCTCTCCCATTGTGCCTGAATAAATCATTTAGTTACTCTACTAGGCCCTTTACTGGTTGGTGTAATCTAATCTGCAAAGTCATTTCAATTCATATCTGTTCCACATCACTCCTGAATAAGTTTATACATCAAGGAATTGAATTTTAAGTTTTTGAGTTTTTGTAGTCCTATTCCAAAAACTCTGCCCCATTTAATAACGATATATGCAGTGTTTTCCTATAGAAGATTTTCCCCCTCAGTTCCCTTCTACTTGAAAAGGCAGGTTAAAGAGGTGCCCCTTCTACTTGGAAATGAAAGCAGATGTAAGTAGAAGAGATGTGATTGATAGTCTTTCCCTTGTTAGGAAACTCATTGCACCTTGATCGACTGATCCCAGGAAAAATGTCTCTTCATTTCCCTTGCGGAACAGTGATCAAGAAAAGTATTCAGTGCAAACTTGAGTTAGACCTATTATATAGGGCTATGAGGATCTTGGAGACAGAGGAAAGTGCCATGGATTTGAGTATGTGTTGGTGCAGGAAAACGAAGGGAGAAAAGGAGAGATGAGAAGAGCTCATGGAAGGTGCAGCTGACTAAAACCATTGAGTGATAGTGAAGGGATTCAGGTCCAGTGGGACAGAGAGCAGATAGGGCCACCATCATAGTGACAATTCAACAGGAGAAGAGGATTAGAGAGGAAGAATAAGAGGAATGAATAGAGGTTCTACAGCTTCTATTTGCACCATCTCAGTAGGTTATTAGAGTGTGTCCAGCAGTAGACACATTGGACACAACTGTGCTGTAGCATTCAGCTCTGCTCAGACTTACCCAAAAGCCAGCAGGTTCGTGCACTGTCCCATGCAAGTGCAGACACATGATGAAGGTGAGTTTAAGAAGTATAAATAAACTCACATAGCTCTGCGTCTGTTCAGATGTGTTTGCAACAGACAAGATTTGTGTGTGTTACTCTGTAGAAGCAGGTAATGTGCAGAAGTGTGCAAATTCAAAAATGATTCCTATTTAAGTAAAAAACAAAGTAAAAGTGGGACATTTCTTTCTACAGTTTGGGTCCTTTTTTATTATTATTTGATTGGACGTTTTAGGCTGCCACACTTCCTTTTAAGCAAAAAAAAAAAAAGACTCAGAACTTGAGAAAGTTTCTGGCCAGTCCGGCTGTTTTTGGCCAATTTTTGTAGAGAGGGCTTTCTTTCCCCCTGCTTTTGCCATACAGAGCAGCCAGTTTCTGAAGCATCCTGGAAGGGAGGGCATGCCCCTTCAGATAGGTGTGAGCCACGTGCCGGATTTTGTATGGTCGCACAAGCCAATCGGGAGGAGAGTTTGGAACATTCAACTAATTGCTTACAACCATCAAACTCATTTTTGTAATAAGCATGCTATCAAATCGTGTAGATTAGCAAATTAGCTAGGGCTTTGTGGACTCTGAAGAAGCATTTGCTTAAAACATGAGCAGCTGCTGGGCCAGATGGCAAAGTCCTGCCCCGTAGCAGGCACATTACCAAAAAGATGGATAAGTGCATGGAGAAAGTGCAGTTCTTCCTCACGCCTTATCTATATAACCATTAGTCATAGTGGCACACTGAGTTTCAAGAAACACAGGCATGAGTAAGAACTGCATATAAAAGCCAGCAGTTCACGTTGACTTGGATGGTGCATCCCATCACCACTGCTGATTAACTTTGCAAAGTTAATTTAATTTAGCATGCTGCAGACTGGCAGAATTTGGCCATAGAAGAGCTCTGCTTGGAGACCCTGCTGCTCAACCAACTTCTAATCCTTCTACAGTGGCATGGTCAGGACATCTGCAAAGAGGCAACTCTCACAGCAGTGGCTGTGGTGATTTTATGAAACACTTGCAGGCTGTCATGCTATGCTCGAGGCTTAAAACTTTCCACAAACTGGTTATTCAGGCCTGCTGCTTCACCCCTTGCCTTTCAATAGCATTTTGTTCCCTAACTGTCATAAACACTGATATAAAAGAGCCAAAGGTCTGGCCTTGTATTTACACTAGATACTTCCTTCTGTTAACAGTGGCTTTCACGTCATCAGCTTAGTTTTGGAAAGCTGACTGCTAAAGTTTCCCATCCTGGTTCCCCAGCAGCAGCTATGGTTCCCTTAGCTTGTATAGGGATTACCTCTGCACAGTGTATTTGCCATTTGTATAGAGGACAAACATTTTTATTTAGATTTATGCACCGCTATCTTGCTGCCTTTGTAAGTCCATCTCCTCATGACTCGGAGGAAATCAGTATGAACAAATCATCACCTTGTGCCCTCTGTCCTGACATCCACTAAGAGAAAAGTCCACGGTGAAGGAACTGGCATGCTGAGAGCCCTTTGATTGCTCACTGGTCTGCTTTGCTGAAGAACCATGGAGTTTTAATTGATTTAGCCTTGACTTAATAGGAAAGGGTAAGTTGAATAAACTCTGAGATCTTCCACAAGCTGAAGATTGCATTGCCCTAGTACAGAAATACCTTAAAGCTCTGTCTTCTCTGATACTGCCAGGTTTTGCAGGCTTCATTAGTGCGTCTTCTTAGCGTATCCATACTTCATTAATATATCATTCTGGGGATAATTTGTATTACACCAGCATCATTAATGGGAAACCATTCTGGCAAACATCATGAAAAACTTCGAGTACTTGCTGAAGAGCAGACCAGTGAAAGAAGAGCAGACAGTATTACTAAAACCTGAAAACTGCAACCCTGAGAGATCAAATGAACTGGTTATAGCTCTACTGAAGATCTGTGACCAAGCTCAGATTTGAACCTATAACATAAAAATCTCAGTTTAATACTTCAATCTGAAATTGAGAACCTGTCCATTAGGTGATGCTCAGAATAAAAATTAAGCCTATAAGGTAATTCTCCAAGTTTTATAGAAATCTTCAGAATGGAAAGGAATCAACCAAATGTCAAACAGTAATTAGAGATGTTGTCCATGCTGAGGGAGGATGTTATGTATCACTTGAGCGAATATCGTAGTGTAGTAAAATCTATATCTTCTAAGTTTGTGGTGTTTTGCCCTTCCCAAGCATGCGGTTCAGAACTACTGTAAGAAAGATTTGTTGTATCAGACCACATGTTTGAATTTGTGCCTCAAAAAGTAACTTGAGCAGCAAAAAGTGGTAGAAAAACTTCCGTTGGAAGTGAGATTCTCTGAAATCAGGAAGATTTTTTTTCTATAATTTCCTGCATTTCTAGGAAGACATGAACAATTGCACCATGCTGGACTCCAGGGTTTGAGAGGACTACTAAAAACACTTATGTTTTTTGTTTTGTTTTAAATCAGCAAAGTGGTAAAAATAAACTTTGCTTTATGTGTTTCTCTCAGCTGCTTTTTAGTCTGCTTCCCCTGAAGTGGAAGCGACGTATTGTGACCTCCTGAGGGGAAGATCTCGTGGAGCATTGACGGAAGGTTACCTCTGTGTGCAAGCACACAGCAGTAGTCTCTGGCAACAGGAAAACACATGGCATAGGATTGCCAGATTTACCGTCTTGCTTATGTCTTTTAGTTTATTCACTTATGTAGTATAACATTTGACCTGGAGACTAAGTGTCATCCCAGCGATGCTGTATCATGTTCCCTTCCTCTCCTGTAATGGAATTAAGACAGCTTTGGAAAATACTCAGAGAACCTTGAGAAGAATTACCAAAAAAAAGCAAACAGTGGTGGGAAAGTGCATTGAAAAAAAAAAAAGAAATGTGAGTATATGAGGAAATGAATGAAACTGAAACAAGCACCCATTTGTTCACTGAGAGTAAAAAGCAAGGAATCAAAACCACCATGAAAGCTAAAAGCATCCTCAAACAGAAAGGAGGAGTCTTCAGCAGGAAATAGGAGGCAGAAAAAAACAGATGGTGGGATCTGTTGTAATGAGGAAGAAGCAATAGACAATTACATAACTGATAAAAAATAAATAAATAAAGGAAAGAAAAAGCCCTCTGTGATGATGTCCTTGATTTATTTGTACAGACAGGATCTTTTATGATCCTGATATGAACCCTGGGAAAAAGTAATGCAAATAATCACCATGCAGAAAAAGCCTGGGGAATGTAACAATCCATGTAGCACACAAACTGTGCTACATTAAACTACTTTTGAGGCAGCTGTTAAAATGAACTAATGCACTAAAGGTTAGTGCATTAGTTCATTTTAGAGCATTAAAGCCCTGAGAAAGTTTAGATCTGTTGTAAGTAATAATTACAGGGAGAAGTGTCAAAGTCCAGTAGATAGGAGAATTCAAGATCAAACAACTGCTGATTTCAGTGCAGGACATCAGATCTATAGTTAGAAAGATGTCCAAGTGACTCAGTAGTCAAAAATTCCTGGTGGTGATGCTTGAGCATTTTCCTGACTCATAACTACATAATTGATTTGCAGTGTTTGCAGAGGTTTTATTACTCTTATGTGCAAAGACTCACATTGTTGGAAATGTCCGCAAAACTTTTAAGCTTCACTGGTGTAAACCTTCATCTAGGAAGTTGTAAGCAAGTTTTGATTACTTACTATTTCTTTTCATTATAATTTATTGTATTAACTGCTCGATCAGGGATGACAGGCAGTTTTATGCGATAAATGATGCCAAAGGAATGTCAACCATCTGACATATGAAATGTTCAAACTAACAACACAACAATGTGATTCGCATGAAGTAGGAAGGTTAGGGATCAATGGTCAGAGTGGAGGCTGGGTACCTGCAACCTAGTGTTTGATGCCGTACTCCTTTGTTGTTTCCAGCTGCCAAACATCTTTCTTGGCTTTTTATATTATGAACTTTTAGCATAAGGTCTACCTTGGTCAGTTTGCAGTTGGTTGGCCTCTTGACTTCTTTTATTTGATTAATGTCTGCAGAGTCCCTAGCAAAACAAGACCCCCTGTACTAACTAATAACCTTGTGGAGTCACACTGATTTTCCAATTACTGTAGAAATGAGAGAGAGTGAACTTGGTCTCCTGTGCTCCCGATAATCATGTCTTTACCTCTGTACAGAGAAAGCTTAATTTCACAGAGGAGTGAGCACTTTACCAGGAACAAGTGAAAATGCTGTCACTGTAGTCTTTCTAAGGACACTTTGCACTTCCTAGGCCAATTTTGAGCAGCAGAAGAGTTCTAATAGTCACACAGTCAAGTTCTACAAAGTGAGGGCAGGTTTGCTTAATAAACATTGGACAGCCTCCTTACACTCCCAGAATGTAAGGAGTACAAAGACAGTACCCAGAAGGCATGAGAACTTCACAGTTTTGTCTTTTTGACTGAAGGATGGAGATGTCCTTACATTAATTAAGCAGTTGCTCCCAGCCCCTTAGAGGCCCTAAGCACTCAACTTATGTAGAGGTTCAAGAATTCTCCTTAAGCTGAGCATACATGTTAAAAGATGCAGTACAGGTTGTCAGTGTCTGGGTTTTTTTTGTTTGTATTTTTTTCCCTTCATTGCCAAGTTTGAAATATGTGGTTCTTAAGCATAAGTAAGTGCTGTAGATTTCCTTGGGATCAAATTTGAGTGACATTCAGGCATATCTTGTAGGTAAGAAAGACATGGATTTGGAGGACTGCATTCATTTCCTTGATCTGCCACTTTATTTGTGTATCACAGAAGGAGCACTTTATCCATGTTTATCTCAGTTTCTCACATGCAAGGCAAAAGAAGTAAATATCTCACTACTCCTTTTTAGATCATAAATTCTCCAGGAATAGAGACAACCTCAAATAATATCTCCTTTTGGTGTCTACAGCTGTGGGTCCAGATCCAGTTGTGATTCCATTGTGATTCCAGTAGAAGAGATGTTCTGAGGGCAACAGCACCATATTAAACATCTGATAATTTCTGGGGACTAAACTTTATGACCGAACTAGTCCCTTCCATTTATGTGTTTTGTGTAATGAACATTTCATAATAATGGAAGAGTACAAAAAAAATATTTTAGGTGTTAAGAGAAATGTGATTTCCTGTTGAATCTATAGGAGAAAGCCATTTGCTTAAAGGTGACCCTTGTGTGTCATTTTTAATTATTCTTTTCATCGTCCTTCCAGGAAATGTGACCAGGAATTGTACAAGCCAAGGGTGGACAGATGTGTACCCTGCCCCATACGCCCTCGCTTGTGGATATGATTCCAACAGCACACCAGAGGAAGAGGTAGGTAAACCTGGGTGGGTACCAGGGATAGACAACAGAATCACTAGATCTTACGCTGCCCATTTTTTCTATTCCCACTGTGATTCCTAGGAGCAGAGATTGAGTGTCCTTCTGGTCAGAGTGCCTGTGTACAACTCCAGGTGCTTGATTTTGCATATTCAAGCTTGAAACATTAGTCCAAGACATTTCTTGAAATATTTATATATTTTGTACTGAAAAATGCAAACTCTCAAGGATGTAAATTAGTAATTAGTGACCTATGTGTAATGAACTTTAGCGTTTTGTAGCATATTGGCATTTACAAGGGAAAGAAGATTGTTACTGAGTAGCTGCATGCTGAGACATGAAAGGTTAAGTCTAAAGAGGATAACAAAAGTGTTTTCTAAAAGCAAGATTCATCTTACCTAACAACATCTAATCTAAGCTCGTTGCCTACAGTTGTCCCACAGTCAACAGGAAAAAAAACTTGTGCCAGAATGCCATTGTATTTCGTTATACATTTGTTTTAAATCCATGCCATGACATATGTTAATGTTTGTGAATGCTGGGCATAGAAATCTTCACAATGAGCACATATGCAGTGAAGGATCTTTGCGAATGACTACCCTTGCAAGGACAGTCAAATAGAAAATCTGAGCTGAATTTAGTCAGCATTAATAGTGAAGGAATACAGAAAATACCGGAAAAACCGCACAAAGAATTTTAGGGATCTGTTGACAGGGGAGCTTTAGTCTGCTTGTGGGGTCACTCGCCACTTCACATCTTCAAGTGCTCCGTTTCTATGATCAAAATGCATGGGACCATTTCTACATTGTGAAGGCTGTTGTTACCAGTCCACCAAGAGCTCGGGTTTGTGTTCCAGCTGCGGCAAAGGGATTTGGGAATTCCTGCTAATGCCTTGACGACCCTAAGGACTGCAGCATTGCCAGAAAGCCTTGTTACCAAGAGAACACACATTGTGCTCCTTTAATTCTCTCTTAATTATTTTCTTTTTATTTCTGCACTTTTGTCATGCTGTTTAAGTCTACATCTTTGTGTGAAAGGTGGCCAAGGAGAGTGAACATGCAGTACTAGCTTGCAAAGAATAGCTTTTCTTATTCTTTCTCTTTATTTATTTTATTTTCTTGAATTTGAATTGGCTGTCAGCTTGGGGATGAAGAAACAAAGGGAATTTAAAAAAAAAATTAAGAGAACAGCAGGCTGTATAAAGCATGAGGTCCAGAACACACTGATAATCATCCATGCCTAAAATGCACTTTCAACGTCTACTGGTCTCAAGTCAGAGACAACCAAAGTAAGTAAGGGATGTGTGGAAGATTTTATTCCTAAATTCTATCAGTCCTTGGGAAGCAGATGGTGTAAGCAGCGATGTAAGGCATCTACAATGCTTGCAGTGACACTGATTCCTTGTCCACCCTGACATTGAAGAACTGTGTGTTAAGAGACTGGGGTTTATTTTACTACTACAATGTCAGAAGGGATGCACTTCTTCCCCACCGTGTGCCTTTGATCAGAGCAGGGTCACCCTAGATAGGATTTGGAGAACTTGGAGAAATGGAGAATTGTAATTCTCCAAAGAGAATTTTCTCTAGAGAGAGCGTGGATGAAATTTAGCCCTAGAGAGCTGAAGTAGGTGAGATGAACTCCGAGCGTTTTTGGGCGTAGGTCTGCGCCAAGACTAGTTATCAGCATTGCTGGGAAAAAAAGACATAGTGATTACTCAGCACAAGGTAAGGAAGTTGGTTCTGAATTGCTGTCAGTACGGCATCCACCTTAACTAGCTGTTCTTGCAACGTGCCTCTGAAAGATGAGGCTTTTAGAAGTCAGAAAGGGAATGATAAATGTGTCCAATTTCATTGAGTATATCAACAGCATATCTAGGTTTACAGCTAGAGCATGCATTTCCTTTACTTCTCTAAATCCCCCTGTTTCTTCTAGTATGAATATTTTAGTAATCTGAGCTTTGAAGGTGAAATTCCAACTCTCTTTATGCTCTTGGGTAAATTTCTCTACTTCCTCTACTTGATATCTCTAAAACAGGAGGTGATCACCCTCAGCAAGCACAAATGAAGAGTGAGAATTGCAGGGAATTGCTTATGGAATAAATCTAAGATCCTGCTCAGCATAACTTGCTTTTAAGATAAGAAGCAAGTGGCCCATACCTCTATTGCCACATGGCAGTTACCATCTCCCAGCCCACTACTTATATCTCTGATGGTATATCTTTATAATTTCCTTCCCTACATTATGCCTTCTTCTCTGCTCTGACAAATATATGTAGGATGACCACAGGCTCTTTCCTTCTCTCTGTCCATATATCTCCTTGCCCATGAAGGAATGTAGACATGACTAGTGTAACCTTGCACATCTGCAATTTCCATTTCCTTTTAATGCTGCTCCAAACTGCCCTGTTCAAACACTAGGGATTACCTCTCACCTCTGCCTCAACGGTGCTGTAAAGTTCCTACAACACAAAAAGGCCTTTGAAAATAGCATATAAAAATGTTAGCTCTCACAGTAATCAAAGAGTGATTTCCTAAACAGGGCTGTTTCGATTTTGTCAAACCTTCCTGTTCTGGGTTTTTTTTTTTTTTTTTTTGCCATTATTTTTAATTGAAAATGATGGCAAGGGCTAGATGTTAACATTTTGCACAAATGCAGTTGTCTTCTCATGAAAATACAGGTTCCTTCATGGATAAAACAATTGCCCAAGAAGCAAATGACTTTTTTAAGCTGTTAATCAAAATTAGTAAATCTACAGTGTTCCTGCAGAGTCTTATGAGAGCTGGACTTTAGGTTCCTTATTTCCCCATTTTCTTTAGACCAGGTTTCTGTGTCAGATTAAAGACCTACAATGCTCCATGCTCAGAGACTCCCTTCATGTGCTCTCTTACATGTCTAAGAGAGAAGTCATGAACTAACTTCCAAATTAACACATACTTGTGAATGAACCTATGTGTGCTTTCAGTGAGAACATTTTAGGATTGATTCTTTTTCCTTGCCAAAGTAAAATCTCTGACTTTTACAAAAGCAAAAGCAATTTTTACACCAATTCTGTCTTCAACCTTCGTTAATAAACTTAGTTCATTGGAGTCAGTGCTGGCATGTCAATGCACTACTTAACTGAATATTAGTCACTCTTGTGTCACAAGATTATAACCATGTAGCTGTCTAAGTGACTGTCAAGTAAGTCTACTTCCACTAGAAACCTTTTCCCTGTGAAACTGTGACCTGATTATGGTGTGATCCAAGCTCTACTGCAACCAGGCGCTTTTGTCTTATTCTTGGATTCACTAAAAAAATTAGTAAAAAATTAGTGATGCTGTATGCAGTGTTGTTTAGGAAGGCGTGTTGACAACTTCTGTTTTGTTTCTGTTGTTCACATTAGCAAACCACATTCTACGGAACAGTCAAGACTGGGTACACTATTGGATATACCTTATCGCTCATCGCTCTCACAGCTGCTATGATCATTTTATGTCTCTTCAGGTAAGACCATGAATAAAAAAGACAAAAGTAAGAGGATGTCTCAGAAAAAACAGTGGCTGTCTCAGAAAAAACAATGACTGTTTTGGTTATAGGAAACAAATGTCATATGTGGGTGCCAGAAGACTTCTGGCATATATAAGGTTGAAAAGAGAAAAGTTATTTGTCTGTTGGTGTCACTGTTTTCTGATATATGAATTGCAACCTTTGCATGAGAGGTACAACAATCTAATTATGTAGAAGAAAAAATATCTGACTACATGTGTAGTGTTATTTCGTACGTCTCTATATCCGAGGTAGTCAGCATATGTTCTCTTTATGGTTCACAGAGACATAGTTAGTATGGTGTACATGGATTTAGGGATGGTGCATTTGCCTGAAGCAGGTATTTAATATGTGGCAGATGAATTACATTGCAAATTCAATTGCAAATTCATCACAGCCTGGTCCAGAAATGGTTCCTCTGCAAAGATGTAGGAAGCAGCAGGTTCTAGAGTTACTCCTCTCATTTATATCAAGGCTTCATGAGCCTTTACAATCCTTGAGCAGAGATAATCGCTTCCTTTACCGCACCTCGCAGTTTACACACTCTCCATTCCTCTCACAAGCGAAAGAGTGAATCAGATACACAATCAAATTATCTCAGCAAGAGTCAAGGTGCCAGCTAAGCTGATGAAGCTGTCTGTGTTCACACTCTTCATCTGTGGCAAATAGTGTGATTTGACTTGGCTTCACCTGCATGAGCAGAGGACTCAGACTGGTCACATTATCTTACCATCGTCAGAGACTAAAAGCACAAATGCTGTAGATGGACAGTGACTCATTAAGAGGTGGTAATTTGATCATGCTGCTGATTGAGGTCTGTTTTGGTTCTGATGACTGTACAGAGTGCCCATTTTCAAAGTATTAGGCTTTCTGCTCTTAGCTGATGTGAAGTTTCACTTGAAAAGGAGACTTTTTTATCAAAATATATCTTCAGAATATATTAGCAGGTAAGGGAAGGAATAAGACTAGTGCTAGTCTTAATTTCATTAATCCCTAGTAATTTAAAAATAAAAATATAGGTCATATTGCTCGAGAACATATGTAGTATGTGTTAATTTTGGCAAGATCTGCTAAGAATTTATTTCTTTTCCTCCAGAAATATTTCACTTCTGAAAGAATTGTTGCAGTGCAAATGTTCTATAGAATACAGATCTTTATCTGGAGCAAAGTCTACTCAGTCAAAAGTCTCTCTTTTTCAATGGAAATCAGTTTCCTATCATTCTGTATTCTGACACACAGAATGCCATATTTTTTGTAACTTTAAAAAGGCTTAAGTGGATCTTCAGTGAGTCATATCAGAATATCCTCATTCTCAAAGTTTCTGATACTTAATTGAAAGGCTGTATCTTGGCAGAAGAAACGTGTAAGTAGATAAATAATGCTTTTGAATAGCCTTGTTATTCAGAAATGTTGTTGCTTCCCTTGCTTCTCAACAGAAAACTACACTGTACTCGAAACTATATTCACATGCACCTCTTCATGTCCTTTATAATGAGAGCTATCGCAGTCTTCATAAAAGATGTCATCCTTTTTGAGAGTGGAGAGTCTGAACACTGCCTTGTGAGCTCAGTAAGTAGCCTTTCACTTTCCACCTTATCCTGTTTGCCCCTAATTGACACACCAAAACAATCTTGTAAGTGCATATGAGACAGCATGTGGGCAAGACCTCAGGTTTTAGTCATTAGAGAAGAAGCAAAAGCCCAATTGCTACTGTTTAGTTTGGGTGGAAAAGGCATGAAAAATAGAATAATGCTCAAAAGTTTCTAGGAATCTTCTCCTTTTGGAGATGCTCCACTAGCCCTGTGTCTATTTTCAGTGAGAGTGAGAGTCAGCTCCAGGTGCAGACAAGTAACTTTAGACTTTTAACAAAGCAACTACTATACATAAGCTAAGTGTAAACGGCAATAACCAAATCTAATTAATACTCTCTGTGGGGTCTGGATAGAAGCCACTTGCACTCAGTGAGCTTAATAGCTCTCTCCACCAACTGCATTGACCAAATCTCTGCAGGAGTTTAGACTGCTGGTTTCACATATAGAAGTCTATATATAAAAAGCAAAATTTAAGTTTTCGTCTGGACCTGAGTCCTGGGATAACTGGGTAACGGATATCTCCACTGGGCTTTTAAAAGAAGGAGAAAAGGAGCTGGGATATTTTCAATTTACAGAAACAACTCACTCCTGCTCAGCATAATCAGTTGAAGCAGACATGAAGGCGGGAGAAGAGCTGTTGATCTAAAGGCCGTATTGACGCAAGAAAACACTGGTCATGAATAAATTTAGGCAGGAAATTAAAATCAGGGAAACAGTGAGATGTGACCAGAAGTCAGGAAAAAAATCCATAAAGAATTCACAACATTAGAGGAGTAAAAGCGATGGCGGGGATGCAGCAGGGGACTGAACACAGCGGAGCAGCACAGTAGAGAAGCCAAGAACCCAGTGATCCATGGAGCATGTACTAACCTCTCACCCCGTGGGAGTTTCTACCAGGTCATGGCTGATAGCAGAAGACTGTGTGAGGAGTGTTTGCTGTCACTGTCCGTGCTGAAATACTTCTGTGTATAAACACAGGACTTTGTCCTGCAAAACTCCGCAGTGCCTGGAAGCCGTTTTGCTTTCAGCCAGACCCACGGCTACCACTATTGTGTGTGCTTCTCCCCATTAGAGGATTTTCATTTTCAATGCCAATTCATGGTGAATGGCTGGATGCCACACAATGGTTATAAAAGTACATGATCTGTGTCTGCTGCACTGGATTGAGCTTACCTGTTGCAAAATGTGTATCCATCTTGACCCAACATTTTGGACAACCTAGGTCATGGCAAAAAAGAGCCTACCTGAAATGCAATGAAAATGCCTCTGATAATGAAGTGCTTGCAGAAACACTTATTAAAACCTTTGTCTTTAGGTTGAGTTTGGTTGAGCTAAGCTGACTTAAGTTAGATTAAATGATTGGGTTGTTTGTGTTTTGGATTTGCAGGATAAAGTTTTAACTTGGAAGACCTGGGTACTGTGAGTTCATGTGCTTGAGGCTGTGTATACAATTTGCTTAAGGTTACTTGTTTCCATTGAAAATGGCAAAAATATGCACATGGCCTTGATCTAATTCAGTCTGAGGAGAGATTTGAACAATCCAATTTACTGAATTTTCTCACCATGTACTGTTTTAGAGTACGGTTGAACCAAGAAAATAATATGTTTTAATAGAAAAGAAAATACTTCACTTAGTTCTTTTGAGAGAAATAGAGACAAAGGTACCCTCCTAGAATAGAATCGGGGCTATGAAATCCAAATGAATGGAGGCCTCTCCCTGAATGCCTGATGAAAGGACCTAATTCCTGTGTTTAGCATTCCTGTTACAGTAAGAACCTGATATGATGCTTTGTACACCAGTCGCATAAAAAGGTTTAATTTATCCACAAATACCTATGTCAATACTCCAGTCAAGTAGGAACTCCAATTCACATAAATGCATATGTAATTGAAAAAACAAACTTGTCTGCAGGCTTTGCTGCAGTAGAGTTTTTTGCTTCATTTTACCTAATTTCAGTGTTAATTCTGAGGGAAGACTTTACTTCCTTAATTTCAAATAGTTTAGGATTACCTTTGAGCTCTTCAATATGAAGGCCCTGGAAATTAATCTTGTTGGGCATTTCCATGGGTCACATTGCCTGAGCAGTGTTCAAATGCCAGTGCAATAGACAATTCTGGGAATTGAGGACAATGCATCCAGGATATATATGTTGAGTATTACAGAGCCATTCTGTGAGCCCAGATATGTACTTGTGTTGGATGGTGTTTAGGTAGCGATCTGTAGTCACCGAAGCCTCCTTAAATTTTTTGGTCCTTCTTCCTTGATCAGTCTATGCCAGAGGGACAGAAAAGTCATTGAGGCATTGAGGTTTGATGAAAAATTCAGCCCACATTTCTCATGTTGGACTCTGAGTTAGTAAGGAAGGGTGTTTTTTATAACTAAATGTAGCATGACCAAATGACCGCTGATTAAAGGGCGTATGCAAAGTGGCACAGATCCTTTGTCCTATGTGACTCCTGCTCCTTATCCTTTCCCAACTGCCCAGTTCAACTAGGCTTATTATTATAACTTATAATAATAATACTAAGTTATTATTATTATTATATCAACTAGGCTTATTATTAACCAGGCACACTGGTGATCCCGTGGCACATGCAGCAGAATGTGGACTTCCCTGAAGAGACAGCTGGCCCTCCAGCAATCAATTGTGGGAGGTTTCCATATAAAAATGAATTCAAGGTTCAGAAGACCAGAAGGAACAAGAATTTCTGGCCTTGTCATTAGAGATTTCGTTGAGGAGGGAGAGGCAAAGGTCCTAATACATGGATTTTTCCTGCAATTTCTCAAGGCTCTTTAACTTTTGTATAAAATAGAGAAACTGTCCCTGGAACTCTTAACACAGGATGTTGTATAATTTTAGAATGCAACAAGAAGGCCGTGTTTCGGAAAGGAACTAACTAAACATTAATATCCTGCACCACAAGAAAAGCCACTAGCCTGTTGATGCAGTATAAAGATGAAGCAACCACACAGCCTCTGACTCATCCAACAGTGTTTTAAAGAGAAGGTCCCCTTCTGCTCAGCTCTTTGCAGTGAGGAAGTACTGCATGAGGCATCTGAGAAGGACAGCGAGTAGGAAATGTAAAAGTCATCCTTTCCCTCCAAGGTTATTGAGTAGGCATTTACTTTCACCTACAGAGAGGAGGGCAAACTCTTGTTAGCAACACATACCAGCATCTGCTGAACTTTGGCTGACTGGCTCAGGGCAAGAGCCTGGCACAGCTCAGTCTAAAGACAATGGGAATCTTTCCTTTGACTTTAATTGGAGTTGAGTGAGGCCCTAGAATGTGTAAATATATCAACAGGCACCTCTTCAGCAGCTCAATCTGATACTGAAAAGTTGTACCCCATTCACTGAGTTCCTCAGACCAGCCAGGCCTGAAGGAGCTGTGGAAGGGCACTGCAGTCTGTCTTTCCTTGGAAATAAAGCCCCTCAGGCTCTTGTGTGATCGATCACCTGAAGGACACTCTCACTCTTCCCACCTGATAGATGGCTTTGATAGATTGGTAGATCTGATAGGTTGGTTTTCATGCTAGTGAGCAGCACAAGGAGGTAAGGAGAAACCACATCTCTCATAGAGCAGAGATTTCAATTCTGCTCCTGTCTGACCTGAACTACCTCACCTTGTGCATAAAATCCTGCAAAACTCAGCCAAATAGTTGAGGTTTGCTTAGCAATAGGCATTCTGATGGACTGGATTCAGGTCCTCTTTACTGGCTTTTTAACAGCATTTGGTGTCTACTTATGATTATGCAGAAAATCTGTGATTGTATCACAAATGTAAGAGGCCCATCTCTTCATGATGCAGCCTTTGCTCTGCATTTTCACTATCAGATTAGATTTAGAGATTTCCATCAGACTCGCAGCTACTGAAGAATATTGTTCTCTATTTGTTGATTTTCTCCTCAATGCTAAAATTTATTTTTTACAGCAAAAGAAATGACATAGAGGAAAAAAAATCTGGAGAAAGCTCCTGTAAATAATACAAAGAAGCAGAAATCAAGAGAAAGAGAGTTGAGGGACAGAATAGAGACGTTTGTTGCCAATTCTCTTTCAAATCTCACACTAGCACTTTAAGGTTCTCTTCAGCAAAGGTATTGAGATGCTTCCAGAAAGTACCAGAAAATAGAGAGGGAAGGGAAGAGAAGGAAAGAAGGAGAGAAACTATAACTAGACTCTGTAATTAACAGAAGTCCTAATGATCCAAACATCCAAAATCCAAAAAAATAAAAATAAAAATAAAAATAAAAATAAAGAAGGAAGGAGAGGGGCTCACGTATTCATGTCAGTTCAGTGCCAGAGTTAATTTGAAGATATACTAGCAAGTTCAGTGAATAAAGGATATGTGAAGCAGTGTGAAGCCATAAATAAGAAGTTTGGGCTTTCTCCCGTCCACAGCCAGTAGCAGCCAGGAGCATGTACAGTGTGGGAGTGTGTGCAGTGCATCCAACCTTCACATCCTTCATATCCTTGTTCAGATTTTGGAATTGACCAGATATCAGACTCTGAAAAAGGACCATGGTGTGCAAGCTGATACTCCATCCAGGAAGGTGGTCTGCAGCCAAAAAGCCCCCACATGTACAAGCCTAAGCTCAGGCATTTATGAAGAAAGGCATTAGATTTCTCTTACAATCGCTAGGGAAAAGTCTTTCACACAGCTAATTATTATGGAGTCTGTGACAAAAAGTGACTTCCTTTTTTTTTGGTGAGACAACTGCTTATGGCTACTGCTCTTGAAACCTTGGATGCTGCACTATATCCAGCACAGAGTCTCAACTACAACTAGAGTCAGCACTAGAAAACAAAAAGTAAAAGGGGTTGGGGGAAGGGTTGTCGTGTTGGAAGGTAGAGCTCTGCAAAATGACTTTTGGGAGAAGGTAAGAGCATGGGCTTAAGGTCTGAGTTTGGGAAGGGAATGTTCAGTGATGGAGAGTGAAGGAAATCATAAGCATCAGAGAAGTTATAGCTGAAAAACTGTCATTGTGAGGTAGGGAGGTGATGAGTGCCAGCAGGGCATAAATCTGGGCTCCTGGTTTGTGGAGCTGGTGGCCTGCGGGCTGGGAAGGTGAAGAGGGTCCATGCCATAGGAGCAGGGTTCTGCGTTAGAGAGGTTGGTTTGCAGCAGAAGCAGGAGAAGAGTCTGGCTTTCAGATATAAGTTAGCCAGCTTGGGCATCCCTAAAAGTGGAAAAGAAATGATTTCACTGTCTAGTTTCACCAGAGAATGGATGGGCAGTAACAGAGAAGGAACTACTGGGAGCCATAGTTGAGTTCTTTCCCAGTCAGTTGGTCACAGGAGAGGGTAGCCATTCCCCAGAGGATAATGCTGCACAGGGAAGGGATGAAATGATCCATTCCCTCAAGGAACAACTATTATTACATTCAGAGTTATGTCCATCCTTTTCTTGCACTAGTCATATTATCCAACCCTTGAGATCAGCTGGACCAACTAGTGCAACTAGTGCATTTACTTTCAGTCTTCCTCCCTGACCAAGTTCTAACATGGTATCACATGGTTACACGTGGATAAATTATCCCCTTACCATCTCCTTTGCTCATGGGAATGACCCAGGAGGAAACAAGTTAGAACATCAGACTGTAAGACCTTTGGAGCAGGTGTTTCCTTTGAATAAATGACCCTATCATGCCTGACAGAGCAGTGCCCTAGCCATGGACTGGCACCTTGAAGTAATGCAGCATTGTCAATAATGAGATCAGATGTGACAAGTGCAATGACATGCATTGCCCTGATCACCTCCTTATGGTTGCTGACTTGTGTTTAGCTTCCCTTATTACTGGGGTTGTGCTGAGAAGTCCCATTATGATTTTCCAACCGATGAGCACAAAACAAGGAGAGTTACCCAATTTATCAAGGTAATCCTATTTTTATGACTCAGCTGTGAGCTGTCTGACTCAGAGGCTAGACCAGCTAGAGCTAATCACCATCTTAAAAAATACTCACAAGACCGTAAAAAAATCAAACCAGTATTCCTAACGGACAAAAATGGAAAGGCTCGAGCACTCAGAGGCAGTTAGTTATGTAACCCCTATTAAAGTCAGTGGAAGAGAAATGCTTAAATAGCCTTGAGGATTAAAGTCACAGAGCTTAAACTTGCTTCTTATGTGAGGTAAAGCAGACATAAGAGCTTCTTACTGAATTCAACAGAGAGTGTTATCGTTGAGGAAGCCTGCGTGGGAAGGCATAAAGTGCAGTGATGTGGACCATATTTTTGGTTGGTGTAAATGGGTGTAGCTCTGTTTATTTTGGTAGAATTCAGCAGGTTTGTGTCAGCTCAGGATGTGACCCTACCATGTTTTCCTGTGTTTAGAGTTCATGAAGTAGACACTGTCTTGTGTAACTTCCATATTAACAGAGAGATGGAGTTTTAACAGTCTTGCTCTTTCCACTTGTTTTTTGCTGCTATGAAAGAGGTGAAAGCCTCAAGGAAATTTAGCATTCTCTCATGGGACATTGGGATCCAAATGGGTTAAGTTATTTGCTAGAGAGATATTTATTTGTCCAGGTTCATTGTTGGCACCGGTTCCTTATACAAGCAAGTGTATCAGGACTACAAGTAGTAGTAATGGCAGAAGAGAAAAAAAACATGGAATTAGACCCAGCAGCTTCTTTCTGATGTCTCCATCCTTCCATGTTAGAATGAGAGTGGGCAAGATTTAACTTGCTTATCTCGTGTGTGCCTGCTTGTATATGATTGTACAACACATCTCATTTGTCTAGAAATAATATTCCTGCTTTATGAAAGTGATAACACATCTACAAGCTCAGCCAATAAATCCAGGTTGTAATGCCTTAACAAAATGCCTTGTGAGAACTGATGTGGAGCAAGTATTCCAGTATGTGCTCTTAGACAATGAAGGTGCATGAAAGGAGACCTGGAAGAAAGACAGTTCAGATAAATGGAATTAATTTGCTAACATCAAGGCTTAAGAGCATCTTTGCATCATGTTTCTAGGGCTCCCTGGATGCACGGCATCATGTTAAGAGGAAAATGTGCCCTTTGTTCCTCATGTCTCTATCAGAGATAGATGGCCATGAGCTTTCTCTGAATGCTGTCACATTGATCTATCTGCCATGCATTTTATAGGGTGGATTTGTACCTGATCCTCTAAGGATAGTAAGATTGGAGTGACCGTCTACGGGATTAAGACTGCTAATCAAAACAAGATCTTTAAATTTTTTTTTCTTTCTTTCAATTACTGACAAATGAGAATTTATTTTAGCCAAGGTGCTTGCAAGCTGAGCATTGAATGCCTTGGCCAGAAGCCATTTTGCTTCAGTCAAGGTGGCATTTTAAGAATATCTTTACTCAGTGAACACCCACAGATATTATTAGGTTCTCTGAATATCCCAGGAAAACTTACTGAGCCACCCACTAGTGTGGCAATTTAGCAATTAAAATTACTTTCTTGTCTCCACGATAGGGAAAACAGGAAGGAGCCAAAGGCACCCAAGTGATTTAGGCAGTTAAGTCCCATTTGAGTGTACGTGGGATCTCTTGTCTGGTAGAACAGAAACCTTAGGGGTCTTTTTCTTGTTAACCTGTTTGAATCCAGGCTAAAACTGCAGTTAAAGAGCAGAGAGAAATAAAGTGATGGCTTTTTGCCAGCCAGTCTTGTTTGTTTGTGTTTTAATTTGTTTTTCTGTTGTTACACAAAAGACAGAATATGCCAAGGGCAAGTTAACACTTTTTATTTCCCTCTCTTTTTTTATGCCTTGGCAAATTGGCTTGACCTAAAGGTTCATTTTCCGAGGAGCAGAATCGCCCTGTAAGAAGCTGCTTTATTTCTGTCAATAATTCCCATTGACGTCATGCAGAATTTCTGCAAATTAGGCCTCCAGAGCAAAACCCTCTGGAAGTCAGCAAGGGCTTTGCCATTGGCCTACATGGGGTCAAGCTGTCACCCCTTGTAGCCAGATTGTCTGCAGAAGAGTCAGCACAGCAGCAGAAGGCTGAGATAACAGATCTCTTGAATGTCGCATTTTCGGTTCGCTGTGTCAACTTCTGGAAATGCCTTCTCTTCTGTAGCTTCTTCTGCAAAAGCTTAGATGTGACATGTTTTTCCACTCCTCTGTCAAAGCCAACTAAACAGTGAAAAGATAAGATGTAGTAGCCAGTAGCCTTAAGCATGGAATGAGACGGGAAATGCTGTAAAGATGCAAAAGTTTATTTTTGCCACCTTCTCCAGAAAGATCCAAGCCAGGATCAGCAATGACTGCTGAAAATCCAGCTCTCATCTCTTTCTGAGGATAATTTGTAAAAGAAGGTTGCTCTAGCCTTGAACTGGGACAAAAATCCCAAGTGAAAAATAAGGGGAGATATGTTTTCTTTCTGTTTTCAGCAAAGAACATCTTCCTAGGGTAAACCACTTAAAAATTGGCCCCACCTTTCCTTTCTTAACAGAGGGAATAATATCTAGGTCAGTACAAGATATCTACCTCTTCCATTAGCATTTAGTTCTCTCAGAAAAAAACACCTTAGAAAATAAAAGTAAAATAAATGGCAGAGAGAAATGTCCCATGAAAAATAAAAATATAATTGTAAACTATGTATTTTCTGGTATCTCCATGCAACATGCATGGAAATTAGTGGATAATGAATAGCTGTGGGCACTGTGTACTGTATGTGGATCATACAATGATTGCCATTTTGTTAGCTGAGTGATGTCCAGTGTCAAGATAGTGAGATAGAGAATTAATCATATCTTGAAAACTTACAAGTAAAGCAATTATTTCATTATTACCTCCTTGCTGTTGATTATGTGAGATCTTGTCTGAGATGACCACCTCAACATAACAAAAAAATATATATTTTCTGTCCCAATTTGGATTGGATTTAGTCCTGTGTTAGAATCTCAAGATTGTGCAAATACAAGATTAACTCCTGATTTTAGTTACCTGATTTATGACATGAGGGTCTGAATAGGCAGCATAGATATCTATGGCTAGGCCAGTCTGTGCCTGAAAACTCTAACTAACTTCAGCATCTCCCATACAGAAGGTGCTTGCTCTGTATTGTCACATCTTTGAAACATGCTTCAGCAATAAGATCATAAAAAAACTTTTAAATAACATCTAGGAAGCCTCTTTGACCAGAATAAAAAAGCAGCTCTTGCTGTGAGCCATCCAGCAACTAGGCTTTTGGATAGGTTATGTCTTCTGGGCAGTATAAAAGCGAAGTGCTAGATAACTGTATTGCTGAGAAAATGAGCTTTCATTTGTCTTCTGTTGAAGAGGCCTGGAGAAATCTCTGTTAGTGACTTGCTCCTGCTTCAGCAGTCATAGGTCATGTAAAAAGAACTGAGTTCCCTAGAGAAGATTTGGAGGCCTCAAGGTTTTTTGAGTGGTTGAAGCTAGTCTGAGGCCACATTTTCATTGAGGTTAAGAGAGACAAGGGTATAGGCACTGTCTGGACTCTATAAATGATGCCAGGAGCTGCAGCATAGCCCAGGATTAAAGGCAGACAATCCCAGAGCATTTTTTTTCTGACCACAAGATCATTTCCCATGCTTGAGATGATCAGAAACAGGCAGACCTTTTACATCACAATATATCTTCAGGACCCTTTATACTTCTGTGATCTAAATCCTTCAACCTTCCTTAAAAACAAGGTGTTCTCAGGCCAACTATTGACCAGCTAAGCTGCTTACACTAGGCTAAAGAAATTCAGTGACTGGTCAAGACTGCCAATGCTCAGCAGCGATTAACAAGGAGGGAAACCTTGACCAAAGTCATTACTGCTGCGGGGTATGATATGTTCATTTAATGCAGCAGCAGATTTGTCTCTGGGTTAATCGCTGCCTCTAGCATCATAACTGCATTTTCCTGTGTGGATCAGCTGGTCAGTGCACGAGCTTAATGGGAAAAGCATTTTTCTCGAGGCTAACATTATTTGAATGTTAAAGGGCCAATACCCACAGCACAAAAGCCTTGTAGCCTCTGGTCTTTGCTCGGTCTTGTGTTTCCCCCTTCTCCTTGGCTCTGTCTCAGAAATTCTGCTTCTCTCTTGAATTCTCTTTTGCTGCGATCTGATGAAGTGGACTATGGTTCTGCTCAGCAGACATAGCACACTGTGGGTGATTCTTTTGCCCTTCCCCATCATCACAGGAAGCTCTTAATTTGGCCACCGTTGACACCCTAAAATTTTGGTCCAACTTCCCAGCTACTGGCACAAGTCTTCACATCACACCGCCTGTCTACCCAACTCTGTACTTCATCCCTGATCTCTTCTCTCTTTTTAGAAAGGCCAACCTACATTCCTAAGCATCAACAACACATTAAATATGTGCTGTAAAATGATTGCAAAAAGCCCTCTTTCAAAGCAGATGCAATCCCTTCTCTATTCCCGTGTTAGCCTTCAAGCCCTTGCTCCTGTCAGTGCCTAAATCAGTGTGTGCTCAGGGGTATCTTTGCCTCAGAGGGCAGTAAATGCCACTTGTGTGGTGGCTTTTTAGATTGTCTTCAGTTAAATGGGGTAAACAGTTAGACTAAATGTACATGCTTACAACACAGATGGCTGGCCATACCAAATCTATGGAGAATTACTCCATAAGGTAGGCTTAAGGCATGATTCATCTTCTCCTCAAGTAAACTTTTAAAATAAGTGACAGGAAATTTCGTTATAGAGTGTGATGAATTCAAGAGAAAGCACAAAAGTGCTTGTTTGGGTAAAGGGAGTTTCCATCCCTCGTTAGCCAGAGGCAGAACCAGTGTCTCAGCAGCTGAGGATTAGCATCACATATAGAAGGGAAAGGCCTGGAGGGAAGTTGCAAATAGCCTATGTCTAATGCAGTCACTAAGTGGCCTGCAGAGAGTGGCTGCCTGGCTAGATGTGACAACATCAAAGCCAAGGAAGACCTGCTCACTGCCATATCTTGCATGGACGTTAGCAAGCAGAGAGTAAAATAGGCTCTTGTACAGTGGAAGGGGAGATAATAGAAAAAGTAGTGTCATAATGCTGCTTTTCCTACTAAAAATGGCTTTTCTAAACATAGCCTATATTAGTCTTTCAACATTGACACATTGTGGGGTCTGCTCTTTATGAAAAAAAAAATCTTCTAACGAAATGTTAGAAGATTCTACCTTTAGTGCCTGTCATCTAAAGGGTAAAGCATCTTATATAAATAGAGATTTTATTTCCCAGCATTGTAACAGCCGTTCTGAGGCTGGATCAGATCAATCAGGAAGGCAGAAACCCCATTAGATAGAAACCCATGCTGTGCATCGTAAGGAACAGGGAGTCTCTCACCAGGCAAGGCTGCTTTCCAAATATGTCCCTGAGTTGCCTATCAAAGAGGGTTCAAGGAGAGAACAGCACCGCACTCAACAGTGAAATTGCTTCCCTCTTTGAAAAATATAGCCTAGTTTAAACTTAAGTAGCTCAGGTGATGCTGGCAAGAAGGCTCAGCATCAGGAAAGTACCATGAGTAACACAGGAATAATCTCATGAATTGCAGGAGATCTGCAGTGGCTGAGCTGGGCTCCCCCAGACTCTCTGTGAGTTTGGTGGAGAAAGATGTATTTTACAATACATCTGCTCTGCTTTAGGTGTCTACGTGCAGATAAGAGATCACACCCTGTACTCTGTGACTATTTCAACAGTATCTCTGCTGGCTAGAACGGGGGGTTGGTCCCAAACAGTGCATCCAAATCTGTTCCAATGCAGCAGAGAAATTCCTGTGTTGCAGAAGATCCCCAGGCTGCAATTCATTATTGCTGTGTCCTCAAAGCAATACATAAAAATATCTTTTCTCTGGGCAAAACAAAAAGTGGCTGAGGTGGAAACAGCTGCTCACATAGCCAAATATTTACCAGCACAGAGTCAATAACTTCTAACTAACTCAGGTGGTCCTGTTACCACCACTTTGAAAAAGGAGCTGTAGAAACCGGTTGTTGTCCATGTATTTGATTCATCTCTGGGCAGTTACAAGCCCCAGCGATAACAGAGAAGGAGGTAGTCTATCAAAAATGCAGCAGTTGACACTGCTTGTGGGGGAAAAAAAAGCGTGGAAACTCCAGACTTGGGGTTCCTGCTGCCACAGGGATGTGTTCAACATGTCTCACATGTCTCTGTGACATTAGTAGCTCTACAGATTCCATTTTATTCTCTTTTATGCAGAACTCGCATACACTTTTTGTCAGCAGCCTTTCCTTGTCCCATAACTTATTCCGGTTCCTCATGATGCTTTCCAGCCTCCTACTCCTGTAGTTTCAAAATAACCATGCAGGAAATATTCCCTAATCAATCTCCCCCAAAGTAAATCCATGTTTAAGGAGTGTGTGAGAGATGCATCAAGATTAGTCCCTTAAATCTACTCCTTCATCCATGAGTTGCTAAATTAGGGCCAAACCTTGCTGGGCACACACCAGTACATCCCCACTGGCTGCAGATACCCAAAGTGAGCTTTGGGTGAAAGACATGATGGGTGCCCACCTGGCACACCCCATATGGAAGCACAGGGAAGCCGTAGGGACGAAGGTGCCACATTGGGGGCCCTTGTCACCTCAGCTCTGTGTCACTGTCCCTCCCACGGTCTGCTCTGCCTCTACCTCCTGCCATCCCACCCTGCAGCAAGTTTCTGCCCGTACCATCTGGCTCACAGGAGGGAGCTGATGTGCACCTAAATTGATCAGCAGAAGCGCCTGAGGATCCCCGGTGTGACATACTAGCGGGTGCTAGCGGAGGGTTGAATTAATTTTGAGTGATCGTTGGGGACGAGTCTCTCTCCAACATATGACACCGAGAAAATGCGTTCTTCCCGCAGTTACATAGCAACTGTTTTCAGTGGGGGAGAAATGTGAGCTTGTTGCTGAAACTCATCGATAATGCTCTAAATTCTGTGCAATCCACATGCACAACACGCAGCCCTTTACACAGGAGCTCGCTACGCTGCAAACCCGATGAGTGTTCTTACCCCGGTAAGAGTTACCCAGGTGGGCTCGATGGAGCCAACAGGGCTGGTGCCAATTTATCATCCCAAAGATACTCAGGCAGCAGTGATGCAACCAATATCTTCCTGGTAAACATTTTCCGGAGGAGAGAAAGCTATTGCTAGAGGACACGAGGCTCTCAGGTGTATGAGTCCAGCTGTGGCTGCACATCTGGTGCTGGTGCTGATGTATCTCTTTGGGCAGCTGATTTCCACCTTGGAGTCTTGTTGTGGCCCCTGAGAGTCAGAGGCAAATTTCCCATGGATTTTTTTTTCTGTTTTCTAAGCTGACCATTCTCATTAACTGCAAATTGTCCCATTTCTGTGCTGCAGTGAAATCCTCACACAGCAGGTTATTGTGTTTAATTATTCATTTTCTGAGGAAAAAACAATCCTCCTTCCCTTTCAAATCTCTTCTCTTCCAATGCAATCAGATCTCTCCATGCTCATTAGTGTTCACACTGCTTCTTAACCCTTTTCTTTATTTTCTTTATTTAAAAAATATGTATATTGTCAGTCTTTTTTTAAGTGAGCATTCACAACTCCTTGTTGAGTCAGCCTTCTACAATCTCTGTCTCCAAAACCCTTTAGTTTTTACCATATCTATCAGGCTATAGGAAACTAGACTTCGCTTTCAAGAGCCAATTCATATAGGTTTAGGGGGTTATTTTTTATCCCCTGGGAAGTCTGCTTGTTTAATAGTCTCCATTGTTTCAGGCTCAGGGGTCCAGGTAATACCAGCAGGCAGTGCCATTGGGAGTCAAAGGGACTTGGAAATTTGCCTCTGGACCAGTGCAGTGGGAGAAGTCTTATCCTATCATGGTGGCAAAAGGTGCACCTAGTACCCACTCTGCCACTGTGCAGGAGGCAAGTTGAATTTTCACACAGAACAATTTGTGCACAGATTGAGTTTGTGCACAGGGTGTTGGATACAGCCTGCAATTTCCTTTTCCTTCTAGAGGCTGGTATCTATAGAGGATCTGAAGACACATCTATGTCAGAAAGTGCATCATGTTGCCCTATATAGGGAGGGATGCCCAGGTTCCTCAGGGGATCCTTTATCATGATGCTGACTTCAGTGGTGAAACCAGCTTAAGAACTCATTCTCCACTGCTTTTTTTCTCCTCTCTAGTGTCCGAGGGGCTCCTGGTCTGCAGGACCACGTCACTGAATTGATTGCTATTCAAAGGAGCAGTTTTTTGTAGGGTTCTTCTCAGTCAAAGCTCGACCTCACACACCATTGCATTGGCTCAGCAGAGAGGCCAGTAACTGCACAACAGGGCCTCTTGGCTCATCATCAGCTCTGATGCTGAGGCAGTTTTCCGTGGATGCACATCCAAAATCTACAGCAAGCAGCACTGCTTTGGCCAGAATTGCAGCTCAGCGTATCAGCTTGTCACCACTCAGCAGGGTTTCCTTGCTTGAGTGCATTGCTCGGCTAACACAGTCAAACTGCATCCCAACTCGAGCTCAACGCTCTGCGCTTGCCCTGCAGGGGTGAGCACAAGTCAAACAAGCCTGATCCTGCCTTCCCCTGGAAAACTATACAGGCCTTTTGGCTTTCTATGGGAGAGCTCACTCCATAAAACCAATCCCAAGGTTACACGAAGAGCAAGATGTGCTGTAATTTGGTGTATTCACCATTGTTCATTTCTTCTCTTGCAGGTCGGCTGCAAAGCCATGATGGTTTTCTTTCAGTACTGCATCATGGCCAACTTCTTCTGGCTGCTTGTGGAAGGCTTGTATCTTCACACCCTGCTGGTCGTCTCCTTCTTTTCAGAGAGGAAGTACTTCTGGTGGTACATTTTGATTGGCTGGGGTATGCATCTTCTCCAACTTGAATTCCAGGAGGTGATCCTGGCAAGCATTTTTAACAGCAGTTTAAGGGATATGGTGGTGAGGATGGGGATTTATCGACAATCACCAGGAGACTGTTCAGCCTTCAAACACAGCAGCTCTGTCCAACTCCACAGCTGCTAGACGGACTCCTGCAAAGCTGCGCTTGTGTTCTTCCAGCTAGCTGGAATCATGTATGGTCTTTAATTTTTAAGGATGGATCTCAGAGCAAAGCCAACCTCCTGGATTGAGCCCTTCCAATAAACCCTATAATCCCATGTCCTCTCCCTGCATTCAATCCAGCTATCCACAGAGGTCTCATTGCCTATGTGCTAATATTGATAACCTTTTTACTACATTCATGATTTCTCCATCTTTGATGTGAATCCACTCTTGCACACACACAAGACAACATAAAATAAGGAAGACAAAATTAAGCTGCACAAAGTTTCAGCCTGGAGCTGAAAGGCTAACTTATGCAAATTAATCCTACCAGACCAGCTTTTCTCCTTTTCCCAAGAAATAACAGAGATTTCTTTTCCCCCTTAAATTTTTTAGCTTAAGGCTTATATATAAGCAAGAGAAATAACTCTTCATTCCACGTTCTTGATAGCTGAAACGAGGAAATAATTAGAGCGGGGAATAATCTTGAAAAGTGAAAAAAAAGCATTTGTGTCATGTACAGGGGTATGCCTGGACTCAGGATTTGATCAACTAGCCATAAGTAACTTCCATCAAAAGTGACAGGAGTTATGCTTGGATTCACACTGCGGAAAGGGATCGTTCTCGGTGCTATGTGAGGTGATGTTAGCAGGCTTTGTTTGAGATGCAGTTAATCAGGTCAGACCTTCTTTAATCCCACCTTGCTCACAGGCACTTGTTCTCTCAGCACAGTAGAGCTGGAAGGTTTTAAAGAAATCTTTGTAGAGCTAATAGTTTTAAATCAAAGGAAATATCTCGCACTTACATGTATTTGGACCATTCTTACATGGACTGTAAATCTGTTGAGAATTTCGGAGGCTGGTTGAGTGAGGAAGGGCAATTCAAATAAAGGATGGGTGCTCGAAAGACCTTCTGACATTTCATTTCTCCATCCTTTTCAAGAGTTGCAGTGATCTCAAGTGCACTATGAAATGACTGAAGATTTGGACACTCGTATTACAGTTCTTATTGTTTGTATTATCTTTGTTCTTAGAAGTCACAATGGACGGCACAAAATACTATGAGTAACAAAGAGCAAAGAGTAGTTTCCTTCCTGGAGTATTTCCTTTCTAAACAGAAACAAAAACAACAGACAGAAAGGGGGATTACAAGTCTGTACCATGACTGCTCGAGTCAGGCAGTAGATCATGAAGTGAGAGGCAAAATTAGATTCATTTGACCAACTGCAGACATCTGTTTACTTCAGCCTGCCCTTATAGCTAGTGGAGATAGTCACTACAATCAGGATGGTCCAAGCAAACATTTCTTGTCCTAAAAGAAACATCTAATGTAGCTCAGCATTGTGTCTTAGAAAAATATACTTCTCTCCACCAATGCTAAAGAGAACTTATGATGACTGGATTGTATACAGATGTTGCGCAAGGCAGGGGTCTCAAATGAGGTGGGATGACACCTAATCCTTGTGTTTCACCATCACCAGTAGGCTTTTCAATAAAAAGATAAATCAAGTAGGGAACTGTTTACAGGAAATTTATCTTATTTGATCATTGAGAGAATAAGGCAACATTTGCCATGTGAGCACCAAAGACCTAACATATTTGCACACCATTAGAGGTAGCCACCATCTCAATCAGAGACGGTGAAGGTTGGGGGAGAACAGCATTGAAACAGACATGGATAACAATTGGTGACAGCAAAACCATCTCTTCTCTTGCAGGTGCCCCTTCTGTGTTCATCACCGCTTGGACTGTTGTCAGGATTTACTTTTTCGATATTGGGTAAGCCTATGGACTCCTTTCTCATTCCTTTATAACTGTTTTATCTTGAGGGAAGGCCAAAGAAAGCCCTTGTAGCCCTGTTATCTGCTCAGCTTCCTTCCTGACCTAGCCTCGAGGGCACTCAGAGTAGACCCAAGGCATTTCCCTACCCCAAAGCCTGGGAAATACTCCCAGTCCTCACTGAAGACATGGTCTTTATGCAGCCTTAGGCAAGTGGGATTAGTGATTGGGATTTGCGGGGAATTAGCAAAGAGACGCTGGCTAAAATCACAAATGAGCTATGGGCTGTTACTGACGATGATGGTAGGGTTACGGAATATTAGGAGAATTTGTCAAATAATCAAGATGTCAAAAGTAACCTGCAAATGAAATTAACTGTGTGAATTGATTTGGTTAAATGAGTGTCACCAAAATTGTCTTTACATTCATAGAAGAACACATCAGAAGTTAAAAAAATGTGGAATTTGGTTCTAAATAACAGTATTTTCCGTAGTTAATTCCTTTGATATTAAAATGAATGGGTAATAAGGTACAGGTTTACCAGAGAAGGAGGGATAATGTGGAGTCTTGCGTTCATTTATTAATAATCACAATCAGTGCATGTGACAGGGAAATAACCTGGCAAAGCATCCCCTATCCATGTCACACCTGGATGGGCCTTGGGAACTTCCTGCTGAACAGATTCCTACTGACCTTCCCACTTAGCAGAGCACAAGCAAAGCAAACACCAGGATCTTGAGTCTCCTGAGCATTACTGTCACCTTGGTAGCATGGATTTTACTTCACGCTACTCACTTGACCTGGCAGATGCCGATACTGGTGTCACTGCAGCAATGCGTTTCATTTCCTCTCGCTGCCCTGCTAATACCTTCATGGTAGCATTATTTGCACAGGAGGCTAGAAAACAGACCTCTTTCTTCGGGAAGACTTGTTGTTCTGCAACAGTTAAATGAAGGCCACATGCTACTGTTACAATTGGTGGCATTTCCAACGAGTCCTTAGCTTTTTGTTTCATTTAGGAAGGTGCTTTGTGGCTTGTAGTGAGCAATGAAACTGATGATTTTTGGACACTTCTCTAATTAAAGAGCCCTTCTAAATATGTCTGTGATTACAGAGAAATCACTGGACAGCCCAGATGACCCTGCTTGGTCCTGTGGTCCCACATAGCAAAGAATTGGGCAGCTGTCCCACGCTCTGAGTTGTGCTTTGCATCCCACAGAAATGACAGTGGTTTCAGCAAAAACTGAATAAACACTCATTAACACTCTCACAAAAAAAAAATCCACTACAAATTCATTTTTCTTCTTCCCTAGATGTATCTTTGTATTTGTTCTTCACCTTCTTTAAGCTAGCAGCTGCCTTTGATGCTTTATATAAGAAGTAGCTAAAATGCAGCTAACTAAATGGGGCAGATAGATAGATAGAGGAACTCAAGGATATGTGCCAGTAAATAGGATTTGATCCTGCACTTCTCCCTCATGCTTTCATTGAAACAGTCAGACTTGAGTAATTTGAAAGGCGTTTGTGAGAAAACACTCTGGAGACCTACAGGATCAGGTGCTCATTATGTACTCACCATGCATGCCCTTACTTCCTACATTTGCAGCATATGGTTAAATCCATTTTCTCCCTCGCATTCCCTCTCTCCAAATGTGTCCTCATTTGTCCTTATTTCAGGGAGAGAAGCAGCTCAGATTTCACATTGTGTTTTTGATGTATAGTCATGCTAACACATTTCCTGAGGGCTGCTGACTTCTTTTATGGCTTCGCTCTTTCTGCATAGTACTGACCTTATTTAATCCTTTAATAAAGAGCTTTTGTAATGAGATAGACGTCCGTATTTAACCACTCTGGCTACCAGAGTTTTAGTATATATTGGTATATATTCCCACACAGCTCCAGCAAGTCATATTAAAAATACAGATTTTCCTTGCATTTGCCTGGGGTTTTAAAGCTACACTTTTTTATACATGTGAATTCAGAGTGTGAATTTACAGGATATGCTAATATCTAATGTAGATCTTTTTTGCATACTAAAATTAGACATAGCTACGTAGAGAAATTACAGGACATTAATCCAGATCAAATAAAAGACTAATTATGTAGGATTAGTTAAACTGAAGTGTACTACTATTTAAAAATGCTAACTCCAAATTAAAGTGACCTTTATTCAGACTGTCTGGATTCATTTTGAAAATGAAGTACCCTAGACATAATTAGGACCACTTTGACTTTAAATGAAGGGTAGCATATACCTGACTGAATATAAACATCTGTATCCCAGCAGTGCATTCTAGTCTCCATTTGTAGCTAGTGGGGATCTAGCCAGCATAAAGAGTTTATTTTTTTTCATCATAAAGTCAAGGTCTAAAATCAGCCATTATTTGCACTGTTAGAATTTAGTGTGAGATGAGATGAAACTAGTGGAAACTGTTTACAACAGCTTCCATTAATCTATTTTGAAACTGAATGCCCATCAATTTTCATGAATGTTCTCTTAAAGATGAGTTCAATCACTCAATAGTTGTGAGGTCCGTAGAAAAATCTACTTTCATGGATAACAGTAATAGTTTTCATTTTATTCCCATTCTGTCATTCACATATTGTCTTTAAAATGTGTTTCCAAACTACCTAGATGAGTATTTTGGTTTGCAGACTACCACAGACTGATTATTTCTCCGTGAAAGATGCTTTCCTCATTTTTTTTTTTTGAAAAAACAGTAGTCAGGTGCACACTGTCTCTCAAGGAATTAATGATCCAGCCTCAGCTGATGTCTTTTGGGCTATGGAGTATGATTAAATTCTGTTGCTCTCATTCTTAGGTTGTATGAGAATTTCTTCTGTTTAATTTCACTTTAATTGGAACTACAAGGCTCACTTTTAGATTGGCTCAAACTCAGCCAATCTTCCACAAGTCTCAAATTTTACCTTTTCTCCAGTGATGTTCAAGTGAGTCTGACGTGGCTGACACAAATTAAAGCCCAATTTACTCATTCCAAATTGTACATTAACTTCAGTGAACTCAGGCTTTGATTAAAATAAAGCACCTCCTATATAAAATGGTAGATAGATATACATAATATAAGTAACAGATATAAGATAAATTATTGGCCTGAGCATTTTTTATGGCCATTTCTGCTGTGACTTAAAGATTGAGAAATATGTTGCTAGAATATGTCAGCTAGATAGCAGCTCCTATTGAAGCTTCTAATAAACTTCTGTAAGATTTTCCATAATTATGTTTATACTGACAAATATCTTTTAAGTGGGCCAAATATTGTTCTGAAGTCACCCTTTTATATGAAAAAGTTACTAAAATAAACATCTAAAAGCATTAAAATAAATACTTGGATGGAAGGAATGTTGGATAGTTCCTTTCATTCACAAATGTTTGAAGTACATACAGTCTAGACTGCTTCATCTCTCTTTGTGATGAGCAAAAAGGAAAAGATACTGTGGGAGTTGGATTCATTTTCTCACCTACATCCTGATTTTAGGACTTTAGGATGAAATAAATCAAATCTTGGAGCATACGAACTCATTTTACTTGTTAAATACTTCAGAGAAAGCTAGATAAATTTAATCAGATAGGATCTGGCCTTCTGTCAGGTGGGATCTAGCTTTATATCCTCTTCAGAAAGGACTGTTTTCTTCTGATGGTGCTAAATTTTCTGTGCTTTAAAAAATCTCCATTCATGATCATGGGTAGTATTGGCGGCTCCACAAATCTTGTTTTTTGATAAAATTTCCTTTTTGCAGACCTGAGCTTAGGACAAAGTGAATCTCTGTCTTCCCATACTTTCATGCTGACTTTAGCCTCTTCTGGCCAATGCTGCTGCCCAAAGTGTCCCTCACATGCGAGGGGAAAGGAGCCATAACCTTATTGCTGAGTTAAGCTCTGCCTACCAATCCTCAAAGCAACTGCAAAGCAAGTCTTCAGCCCTTTCCCATTCATGCACAGCAGATATAGTCCTCTTCCTTTTGGAATTAGGGAAAATAAATACCTGAGAAAATATATATAACCTGAAAATGTATAACCTGAGAAGGTTATATAGCTGCCTGCTTGATTTGCTCAATATTTTAAGTCTTTTTTTTTTCTTCTTTTTCCTTCTTTTTTTTTAGGTGCTGGGAGGATATAGTGGAATCTCCATTCTGGTGGATCATTAAAACTCCTATTTTGGTGTCTATTTTGGTAAAGTATCAGTACATTCTGCTGGCTGAAAAGTCCTCTTTTAAGTGGGAGGGAAGTGGGGCTTGAGAAGTGTTCTGTAAAAGCCACCTGTAGGCACAGAAAACATCCATGGAAAATGTGTTAACAGATAACACCCCATTAAATATGTAAGGTCTGTCTCAATTTGAGGAAGCTCACCCTCTGAATAAACATCTTTATCTTTAGGCACTAATTAGGAAAGAGTTTGACATATAGAGTAAGCGAGGTGGAACTAATTTCATTTGACTCTGGATTCCTCCATCTCACCTAGTCATCCTGGGCACTCTGGTGCTGTAGCCACAGGCACGTATAACTAGTGGAGATGTAGGAACGTGACTGTAGTTCCAAGAAAGGGTCATCTTTTCTAACAAACCAATGGATGGATATCTAAAATAGATCGAATGAATTGTGCCCTTAATGGTTTTGTTTCTCTGAGCTGACCACGTGGAGAGCTTGTGGTGACTTGTTTGGTTGTAGATGCCAACACTGCAAAGAAATAGGGGCCGAGTCCTACCTTGAATGTGTGTCTGTCCAAAAAGAAAAGTTAGATTTATTTCCCCAGATAGTATCCAATGTGAATTCCAACTATGGGTTTCAAAAGTAAGTTCCTGAGAGGCTTGGCTAATGGCAAGAGAAATAAAGATTTTGGTTCACTTCCCAGATGGTCAGTTCTGACCATAAGAACCATAATGCTCCTGAGAAACTATAAATACTTCCACCCATTTTTAATATTATGCATTTCCCCTGCCAAGTATGGAGCCCAGGCATGAAATCAGAATGAATTTGAGTTAAATTTAGCTTTGAGTTTTCTCAAATCAAAGGAAGTGTGTGTGGAAAGGAAGAAAAATGAAAACAACAGAAATAAAACTCCTTTAAATGGAAATCTTTTCTTAGACGTACATTCTCCCTATTTCACATATTTTTGCTTTTTGCAAGAAGACCTTTCCTGTATCATTTCTCATACAAGCGTTCACAAAAAAAGTAAAACATTTTGAATAATTACCTCTAAATTTATTCACCTTACTGAGAAGATTAAAATGTCTAAATTACACCTCTCAAACCACATATATCATCGTAGAGTACTATAGATACTATTTTTTGAGATAACTTTTTGATAAAGAAATACATCCTATTCTCCTAGGATCAACGAGCCTGTGTTTTCTTCTGCCTAATAAATCATTTCCAAACAGAATCTACTTGGCAATATCTGATTTTCCTGCTGTAGATATTATATAAATCTGTCACAAAGGGAGGACATGATAACAGCTATCAGATGCCTAGCAGGTTTCTGGAAGGAGGAGCGCAACATTCATCTCCACTGGATAAAGCATAGACTTCAGCTGAACCAAGACGTATATAGCTTAAACATTAGAGAAATGTTTCCAACCTAAATATTTTTAAGCAAGGTGAAGAGATCAAGAGCCCTTGATCCTATCTGAGGTTGCGAAATAAACTAGACAACTTCTCCAGGTGCCTGGCGGACGTATCTTCTATTGTGCAGTGCTAAGGCCTTACTAAGCTTGTAATCCCACTCCATCTGACTCACCGCTGCCCTCCTTTATGTCCCCAGTGTTTGCTCTTGACGGCTATGAGCAGATACAGTATTTAGCACATAGCGGAAGCGTGGGAAGCAGCCCAGATCTTACCCTCAGCACTGCAGCCTCTGTGCTATCAATGCTGATTAAACTCACTGATCCAGATAATTCTCTTCTGAACTGATAATTTGTCAGATGCACACTGTTTTTTTAAGTAAATAAATATGAACAGAAGCTAAAATAAATGATACAGGAGAGATAAAAAGCAATAATTACATCACAATCAAGAAATACAATTAATTTGCAGTCACTCATAGCCTTTGAGCAAAGAATGAATGTCTAAATGAGAGATACGCCTCAGTCTAGTTCACTCACCTGTTGTTCAGATAAATGTAGGAACTGCTAGAGGAATTCTTACAATCTGTTTTTATAGAAAATGATATTAACTGGTTAGAATCCCCTTCCAATCTTTAAATGTCTAGAAATCAAAATAATTTGTGCATTCACCACAAAAAAAGGTCAGGTGTCAAACTGAACTAAGTTCACAAAAGACTCTCATCACTTTCCTGCTGCATATATTGTGTGAATAACAGCCTGGTTCAGTGGATAGGCCTTTAAAAGTGGATATATTTGCATTCAACTCAAGCTACCTACTATGTGCCATCGAGAAGTTCGCGTCTCTATTTCTAAACCTTTGCTACATTGCCTTTGTATTTTAGTAGAGCACTACGCAGGCTTTTCTTCAGTGAAAAATGCCATCTAAAAGTTAGATATTAGGTAGATTCCTCTGGACTAGCCTGGTCTAGAGAAGGTTGCCCACTGTGTCATTATATCCCAAGGTCTCCAGCTTGTCTGCAGAGGACATGCACCCAGTAGTATTGAACAGGGCTTGCTTGAGTAGATACTGCTTTGTGTTTTGGTTTGGTTTCTTTGGCTCATTGCCTCAGTCTTGACATGCTCAGCAGCAGGTCGCATGTCACCGTCTCCCGAGGGCTTTGACGTCCGTCGCTCTGCTCGCTCCCAAGGCTCTTTTCCCGCCTTTTCGTCGGCACTTCCCCGCGCAGCAGGACGTCGTGCATAGCTGTGCTCTATGGGTTTGACATCATCATACTTGGGATGTATAACACAAAGTCCCAAGCAGGCTGATGTCAGGCCCAAGCTGGCTGCCATCCTGTGTCGGTTTACTATGTGCTCACAGAGTGGGGGTCTCTGCTCATGGCTTTTTAACAACGGCTTGCTCCATGGCAAAAATAATGCAGTGAAAGGAAGCCCCTCTAACGATCAGCTCTTTTCACTGGGGAAAAGCTACTGTGCGAGAATAATTTTTGTTTCCTCTCTTTCTGTCTCCTTTCTGCCCATCCCAACAGGTGAACTTCATTCTCTTCATTTGCATTATTCGTATCCTAGTCCAGAAGTTGCATTCCCCAGATGTTGGGCACAACGAAACCAGCCAGTATTTGTAAGTCCAAGACTTTTTTCAACCATATTCTATGAATTTGGGAAGCCTGTTTGGTTGCACTGTTAGTTGGACCTAGGAGTATTTCATCTGTCTGTATCTGACCAGTCATAATCATGTATTTTTATTGATTAATGATGATCAGAAATCAGGAAATGGGACATCTGCTAAAATGGCTGGGCATGTTTTATGTCAGGTTGAGCAGACAGGCAAGAAGGATTTCTCCCGGAGCCAGCAATGAAGGAGTACAACAATAATGATCATGAAAAAGGGCTTTTCATTTGTAGATTCAATATTTATTGGATTCTGAGGCCAGGGAAACTCTGACAGGGAGTAAAGAGCAACCTAAAGGTTAGGATCTGCCACAGGTTAGGATCTAGCTCTGAGGTTATCCTAAAGATGAATCCATCCCAAAAGGTGCCCATTTCTCTCCACTGTTGAGAAGGAGCACTGGCTTAGCAGCTTTGTTTAGCCAAAAAATGTTATTCTAGGGATATAAGAGTGACCTTAATGAGGCTATTTATAATGAATAACATGCAGAGATGAGCATCTGTCTCAGTGGCCAATGCCAGTCTCAGCTGCAGCATTCTTAGTGTGCAAAAATTCTGTCTGCCTCCATAGATTTATTCCTTCTTCAATGCAAACAAAATAAAGCTTCAGGCTTCAGCTCATTTTTACCTCTCATCATTGTCTTGCCCCAGTATTCCAAATAGATTGGATGTTTGTTGAAAGTATGCTTAGGAAAGAAGTGAAATGGAAATAGAATACTGTGTCTACCTGCTTATTACTCACAAATTATTCATAGGGTTTGGAGGGAGCTGTACATTTAGGTACCTTGAAGGACTGGGCTAGGTTCGTTCCTCTGCAAAATGGAAAAAAATAATGTCGCTCTGGTACTTAAACACTGACCAACCTCATCACTGAGTTTCTCTCTCTCTAGTGATGGCAAATTTGCTCCTAGATATTCTCAAATTTATGATGGGAAGTTCCAGTAATTGACCTTAACTTGCCCCTGCAGCAGCCAAAACCAATTACAATTACTCTTTTCCGTCATCACTAACAAGACAACATTATTGGTCCCTGTTCTTTCTACCACATCACTTTATGCATTTGCAGTTGGGCATTATATCTTCCAAAGATTGTGACAGCTTTTGCCTGGTACATAGATTAAATCAGCATATTGAAATATGTTCTCGTACTAAGCTATCAGAAGAATGTATCCCAATCTTGAGCAACTGGCTCAATTAATGCATCTTCCAGAAGTGCCGCTGACACAGGAAGGGTTGTGCTCTTACTACCTATGAATTCACGGTGAATTCAGGGCTTAGGACTTGTTTTCGTTATATTTACCAGAGAAGTGGAAGCTGCCAGGAAATCTTTTTGCCTTGTAAACAAACCTAACATGGCAGGGCAGTGACATGGACCTCCCTGCTCCAGCTTGCTAAGTAGGAGTACAAGTGATCTTGACATCTTCAGTTCCTCATCATCCTCCTCCCTCTGGAAAACATAGCACTAAGCACCTATATTTAGGCACCTATATTATCCCTTGCTGTCTAACCTTGGAGCCATTGCTCTTTCAATTTTCTTCAGAGTCTGAGGTGAACATCCATTATCACTCACTGCTTCTGCATCAAGTGCATTGTTAGGCTTGATAGATGAGACATCTGAGAAGAGATTCCACTCTCAGACTATGACACACAAATGTAGCGGTCTAAACGTGAGCTGAGCGCCTAGCCTGCATTATAGTCACTTTAGATCATTGAGGTGCCTGCACATAGGTCTCCAAAGTCATATGAGTTGCCTTAGGACATTTGAGATGCTTGCCTAGACCTGGCATGAGTGACACGGAGCTTATGGGAAACTCATAGCCTTATGCAGTATCAGCTATCCTTTGTCCAAGCTTCCCCAGGGCATCCATAAGGCTCCATTGGATGCACACACTGCATATCTAGATCGCACACTCACCTGTACGGTTAATGTTAAATGCCTCAGTCTGAAGTCTGGAGCCAAAGAATGGAGCATGGTCCTAAATTTTAATATTTCAATACCTCGCTGCAGAGGCATTTTGAGACCAGACCATTTTATAAATGCGTTTGTTTGGGTACAGAAATTTTAGGGACCAGATTCCTGTTACATATCACACCCTTAGCACCTGAAATGCTGCTGGTAGTTTCATGGCTAAAGCTCCAAGAGGTATTACCAAAAATTCTTGCTAATAATCTGTGTGGGTTCCTTCTGCCAAATCTGTGATAAATATATTTTAATCTAACAACATCAAGGATCTCTCATTTACATTTCTCCTCATTTTTCTCTTCTGTTTCTTTCTTCCTTACATTGAGTATTTTTAAGAAATAATCCATTGACATATTGACAGTATTGTTCAATTCCAAACAATTGCAGACTTGCTGCAGGCTGGAAGTTCAGGTGTGCTGATGACTCACTCATTAATGCTACAGATAGAGCTGGGCTTTAATGTATTGGAAATTATGAAAGCATGTCTCCTCAAACAGCTTCCAGGAAATGACAGAGATGTGCACAAGAATGGGGCAGTAATAGTTCAGGCAGATAGGTGGAGAAAACACTTGTTTTCTATAATAGAAATCTTGAGCAAAATTCATCTCATTCTATTCTGTACATGTCCGTAGATCAATATTATCATCAGAGCTCTTTAGGCACTCCTCTTTTATGTGCTCAGGAGTATGGTTGGCTTCATGTTCCTTCTTATCCACTCCCAAGGAGAGCAGTAGGTTTAGTGCAGGCTAATAGAGGTGTATTTTCCCTAAATTACCTGTCACCATAAATCTGTCAAAGAGGTTAGGTCTAAGAGATGCACCTTGGGCTAGGAGTGGAATCTAAAGATATTTTTTAAAATCCATGGCTTCCAGCAGGCAGAATTAACCAACTTTGACCAATCTTCCAGACAGTTTTACCTCCTGCACAGTCAGGCTTGAGTCTGATAAGGTTCCACATTGTAGGATTTCAGGGACTCAGGCAATAGGGACCATGTGCTTGAAGCCAGCATAAGATATGAGACATAACTCAATATTCTGGGGGAGCTCAGCACTGGGGGCAAGAGACTGGTTTGATGGGTTGTGCAAACTGGAGGATGAGGCTCCCAATGTTTGGCTTATACTCTGAGTTCATTGCTGCAATTCAGCCAGGAAGGGAAAAGGCTATAAGGAGGACTCACGTTTTGGATGCACTCACTGTGAGGGACGTGCCTGTTGGTGAGAGATGTAGTGTGAAAGGCAAATTCTTGGGAAGTTTCTCCGCTTCCTAAAGGCATTGGTTTTGTCTGGAATAGATTGCTGCCAGCAGCTTTCCAGCTATGCTGTCATTCAGGTTTTCCTCGGGGAACCACAACCACAAACCAAAGCCTTAATGATAGACTGTCTTTGGGCCAGGCCCAGGTAAAGCTGGAAAGGTATGTTGGGAGATGCAGTGATAAGCATAAAACTGGGACACGAGCCTTCCCAACAGACTTATGCAGATGGCAAATAAATGAAGGTGGCTTGCGAGGTCTGAGCCTGATGGGACTTTGGAGTTGGGGGCGTTTCAGATGGAAGAACAAGTACTTCTGATGACCTAGCCCTCGGAGAGGGAGGCACATGAAGATGTGGGTGACCAAGGGAGCCAGAACCCCTTGAGACATCCTTAAGTCTTTTATTTAACTTTATTTTTGTCATTTAGACTGTAATAATGATTATATTTAATAAATTATAATCTCTTCCTAATTAGACCTCTGATTACCCTGTGTGGTGCCGTTAAGCACTAATATTGTTCATCCCCCTCCTTTGGAGATATTCATTATGCAATAGCCTGTCATTATTCTGAGCTAAACATACCATTTCTCTCCCAGAAGCTATAATTTTCAGAAATCCCAAGCAAACAAAGACAGCACTAGATGATGATTTAGATTGTAGAGATGAAAGAAGATCTCCAGTGGGAGGGGAATAAGAGAGGAAAAGGGAAAGAAATACCACTATTGAAGGTTCTAGAAGTAAAGATGCCACATTTTATGTCGTCATCACATCTGAAATAAGCAGTCATCCAGAGTCTGGTGGCAAGGAGAGATGATAAAGGGCTAATCACTATGCCTCCGCTAAAGGCACACATATTTTTGAAAGGCTGTTAACAAAGAAGGAGCTAAGGCTGTGGCTATCCTCCCAACACAGTCCTTAATGTGAACTGGCATAAATTGACTGTGCCCAGCTGAGAATTTGGCTCCACATTTCATCTCACCACAGGAGGGATCCGTGGCAGTGTAGGCTGTGAGGAGCCAATCTCAACTCTACTCCCAACCATCCCCAAGCCCTCCCAGCTCGGGCCTGTCTCACACTGGGCAGCTATTGAAAGACCAGATGTTCCCAGGACCTCACTGATAGTGCTTGTATCTCCTAAAAGGAAACAAAGGCACTTTTATGGCTAATGTTTTTCTCTCCAATAGGAGACTGGCCAAGTCCACCTTGCTGCTGATCCCTCTCTTTGGTATTCACTACATCATGTTTGCTTTCTTCCCTGACAATTTCAAAGCAGAAGTTAAGCTTGTCTTTGAGCTTGTGGTTGGGTCATTCCAGGTAAGTCATCCTTTATGCCATCAGCTAGTCACCGGGTCTTTTGGCACAGAGAAATGAGAAATGTAGGGGAATAAGTAAACATATGAGCTGGGGAGTTGGACATACCCAATAGTGCTCCCCTTTGGGAAAAAAGAATCCAATGTGGAGATTCTCCACCTTTTAGGCACCTAGGAGGAAAATATACTTCTATAAGCTAGTTCCCCTAGGGCTTTTTATACTTAAGAAAGGAAAGCCAACATTTCAGTTCAGTTGATCTGTCATTTACATTGTAAGAGGAGATAAATCACCTTTGGATAGAGTTACAGTTCTTCAGTTAGTTCCAATGTTGGGTAGTTAACCTTGGCCCTGGTGTTGCATGTTTCATACTCCAGCATCCATCCATTAGTCAGCTCTAGGCACTTTGTGTTCTCAAAGTTTGCAGACAGGATGTGTGCAGACAGGACTGTGTATCCATATAACGTTGGCTGTACACTTTGTTCAGTGGTAAATGAGTTAGTATCCATGTTTACATGACTGTCACTTTGCATCTGACATCACTCCTTTGAAAGATTAGTGGAAGATTAGTGGACCTACTCAAAGCTGTTGTTTCTAGCAGACATCTCTGAATTGTCTTTTGTTTACATGTAGTAAAGCTGGGTCTAGTATCCCATCCAGTTGCTTTTCATGTCCCTGTCTAAATGATGAAGTATCCCACTTAGAGCTGAGCAGACTCATACCCCTGCATCTGCTGTAATCAGATGCAAATCTTAACCAAACTTCCCTTGCTCTTTTTATAGGAAAATGCAATCAAGGGACCTCTTAGGGGTATCTCAGCAGGTCCCTGGCCATGGGTTGCGGTCACGTCTGGGTTGTGGTATCAGGGGATGTAATCCATGAGTTGCTAAGAGCCTGTTTTTCCTCCCAGGGATTTGTGGTGGCTGTCCTGTACTGTTTCCTCAATGGGGAGGTAAGATCAACAAGGCAGTTGGGTTCATGTTTGCAATTAAGGCAGAGTGAATGCTCATGGAGGGAGGATTGGGGAGTGTCCCATTCCTGATGTTGCCACACCAGGGGGAAAGCTTCCAGGTGGAATAACTCACTCCAGATAAACAGCTCAACCGTTTGCCTGACAGTTTCCCACACATCCAATAAACAAGTAGGACTTGCTTGCACACTTTAGTATTGGTACTGCTGAGTCTTTCTTTTATTCATGAGGTAGACAACATCAGCAGAATTCCCATAACTTTGCATAAACCCTCATCATAAGGGAGCACCTTCAGCAAGGTAGGATAAAACCCATCAAGTGTCTCAATGAATCCTCCACCTCAACCTCTAAAACCTAAAGAATTTTACCTTTAACATGGAGGCCCAGAACAAAGCCCATTGCCAAGATGGAGACTTGTTAATGCGATGATACATTTTTTTACCATGCACAGCAGAAATTCAGTAGAGACTCATTAAACCCATATCACAGAGGCCCTGAGTAGGTGTGAGCAGCTAACAGCATTGAGCCACTGTCAGCTGGAGCTCACTCAGCTCAATAAACTGAGCATGGACCAGAAAAGAGCAGCTGTGATCTGCGTTTTTGTTCCAGCTTCCTAGACAGGAGAAGAGTGTCCAGAATCACAATTTGCTTTCTCAGGGCTCTGATGATGCTTTCAGCCATGCTGAGGCCATGTGTGCATCCCGCAGTGGAAGAGAGGGTGTATAATACTCTGATAATATCCCACTTTCAGCAAATGCCCAAACAGGCCTTGACACGACTTGTTAGCCACAGACCAGTGCCATGTGAACTTGCTTCTGGCTCTTGGGCATTGGTCTTGCCTTTCCCATTCAGTCACCCTGGCCACATTAGTGGCCAAAGCCAAGCAGCAGCAGTTTGACCCCTTGATAAGCAGGTCTCCAATTGATGCTCGTACGATCTAGTTAGAGCAACAGAAAACATTGCCCTCTGCTAATTTGCTTGTCTTCTCATGTCTTAGGTCCAAGCTGAGCTCAAGCGAAAGTGGCGGAGGTGGCATCTGGAACGGTTCCTGGGCTCAGATATGAAGTATCACCACCCTTCCTTGGGTAGCAACGGCACCAACTTCAGCACCCAGATCTCCATGCTGACTAAGTGCTCACCAAAGACACGCCGGTGCTCTGGCTTCCAGGCTGAATTCTCTCTGGTGTGAAGGGGAGAGACTCTCTGAGCACAGAGCACCTGAACTAGAAACAGAGATAGGGAGAAGGATCCCCAGGAATCAGCGATATGATGACAAACCCTTGTGAAATGAAATGCTCAATATGAGCCAACAGAAGACACAAATCTGGAAAAGCCACTGGCATCCAGAACAAGATCAGACAAGCCAAGAGGCAGAGAAATACTTTCCTTCTCCCTCTTTTCAGACCTTTCACTCAAAGCTGATGCCCACGGGGGATGATAGCTATGAGTAAAGGTCCTAGTCACTTGAGGACAGCCTGGGAGGTCAGGATGTGTCATGAATAATGAAGTAAGGAGGTCAAAGGGAGCGTGAGTCCTTAGTGGCTTTACCAGAACGGGTGCCCCTGAAACAAATTGCACTTTTATTTAAAAATTGAGCCAGTCGGAGAGAGAGAGGGAAGCAAGAAGTGGAAAAAAATGCCAAATGTATGAATGTGCCAAAAAATCTGTTGATAAGGGATAGTGATAAGGCACTGAAGATAGAGTTGGGACAACAGGGAGAAGAAACAGAAAAAAAGAAGCAGGAAGGGGAGAGGCCAGCACATGGCCCCCATCCCTGCATTTTACATTTGTGAAGAAGAAGCTACAGCACCAGGAAGGCTCCTCAGAGGATATCCCAGCATTGGAGTGACTTCTGCTAATTGCCCTCCATCCATCCCATCCTCGTTAGCAAAAGATTTCCAAGCGCCTTGGGGGTTCCTCTTGAAAAGCAGCTTGCTGAGAAGGAACAGTGTGAATGCCCTTCTGGGCACTATGTTCGTGACATTGAAGTTTATTTGGTTGGTTTCGATGACCAGGAAAATACAATTTCCATGTATAAAATCCAGGTACAGATGACCAAAAGCAGAGCACGGCTGTGTTTTTCATTCTAAGTTCGCCTATAGAGTGCGATGCATTACCGCACTCAGCATCATTAGGGATCTGGGGTAAACAATCGGTAGGTAATTGGTTCGCACGTGCTTAATACACACTACCAGAAAAGTGAGGTATAGAACCCTGTAATCCTTAATTGAATCAGACCACCATAAGGACTCACTCTTCAGATGAAAATATTAGCTTCTCAGCAGCAAGCAAAATTGCTTTCATCAAAACAAGGTTGGCTCAGCACATAACTGGCCCTCCAGGAGTCAGAAGGGAGTGAAGGAGCTATTAAATTGATTTCTGCTTCAGCTTTTTCAGGGAGCTTTCATCCTATGATGAAGGCACTGTTAGATCTTTAAAATGTGCATGTGCGTCTTGCCTCTTTTCTAAAGGCCTATTAATTTCCTTATTGGGGCAATCCCTATTTGAAGAACTCACACAGATGCTGTTAAGACCAAGGGAATCTTTCTTTTTCTTTTCTCTTCTTGGCAGAGGGAAGAAGGAGTGGGTTGAAGAGGAGTTCTGCTCACAAGAGCCAAACTGGCAGCTGGGGTCACCTGTATGCAGCAGCACGAGCAACTCATGCTAAGAGATCATGTGTTTGATGCAATACCCCCAGTCCCAAATCCAGGCAGAAGATAACCAACACGAGGATGCTCATGAGTTTTTTCATGTGTGTGTCCTGCCCAACTGGCTTGAATGGGGTTACGCTAGTTTTTCACCAGAGTGTGAAATCACTGCCCATCCCAGGTATACACTTAGCATTAGGGCTGAAGTCATCCCGCTATAACATACAGGAGCACTGTCATCGTGGCGGAAAGTTTAGATCATCAAAGCAATGTGTGGGAGGCTGCATGGAAGGGAAGATAGACTCCTCTTTCAGGTTCAGAGGCTTCAGCTTGTCCAGCAAGTACTTTCAGCACCAAGAGGACTTCTTTCAAAATGAAGGGGATTATGAGGTCAGGTAGACAGTCATGCAGGTAGTCATGCTCAGCACCACTCTCCTGAAGTTAAGTTACTGACTGGTCCCCAGGCTGGCCACGTGCAAGCCGTCTGTGCTGTGGCTCTGTTACACTGCAGCTATCAGCAGTTAGAATCCAATGCTGACATGCCATGGCATTTTCAAAATACACTTTTAGCAGCTCTCCCATTCCCACAATCCAGAGAAACTGAGAAGATGCTTAAAATTCTCCCAGGTTGATTGTAGAGAAGCCTTTATGCCCTGATGCCCCGTGGAACCAGATCCATATCTACATGCCGGTGAGGCTCTCAGAGGCAAGGACTCCTCTCTGTTTTCAGTGCGGGTGCTGCTCTGGTGGATACTTTCAGAATTAGATTAGGACTCACACAGAAGGTAATGTGGAGGGATCCCACAGATCCCACTAAGTCTTCTCACATGCATGTTTCAAAGCAGGGATTTGACCCAACTGTGTGCAGTTTCCCAAGTGAACAGCTAGCTGCTAGGAAGCCCAAAAGAGGTAAAGGAAACAGTTCTCAGCTTCAAAGTTGTCCTGCCTAGTATAACAAGCTTCCTTTTACTGGTTCAGAGTTTGAAAGCAAAATCAGCATGGGAAAGGTGTGTCATCAGACTGCAAAGTCATTCAACTTTTTCATCTCTCGCGGTACCTTTTTATATGCAGCTAATGTGGTGGGCTGTAGGAAAGCGCTTGCTCATGTCTTCACTGAGGAACCTTAGATATGAACGCAAATCCCAGGTCCCAGACAAGGCATGGAGAAATTTGAGCACAGAGTTGCTAGGCATAAGCGAAAACCATTGTCAACCATCTCCACTTGAAAGATGTGAGGGAAACCTTCCCATCTGAGGCAGCCTTACTGCAAGAGAAGGTTCATGACTATGACACCCAAGTAGTATGAGATACCTTGTGCATTTTAACTTTGTGGTTCATCAACATCCCTTTCACCTCCCTAGCTTTAACTCCATTAGCAGGAGGACTTGCTGCTTTGTATTTACAGCTTCTCTTTAGTTTCAGCCTTGTGCTAACCTGTCTCAGCATCAGAAACATGCCAAGGGCAGCACGAATAAGCTTGCCTTTAAGAGATGTGACAGGAAAAAATAGATTTATTTGCTCATGCTACAGGGTCTTATGCACTAATGTGCACTGCAAAGCTATTCTGCATGGGATCCTGAAAGTAGGATGTGACCTAAAGTGAGGGTCACCCTTCAAACCTGCTAACCAAATTAATGTGCCAGGACTATGGCCCTCAGGCATCCTGCTTGCGATTGCTTCATCACCGAATATCCAGCTGTGTTGCCATTATACTCTCAAGGGTGTTCCAGAGGTGAGACGAATGTGCTGCATGTACCTGCTGTGACAGGCATGGCAATATTTGGGATGCAGGCAGTGGAAAGCTGCCAGCCCAGCTGTGCTGGCGTCGTATTTCAGGAGAACAGAGGAGTCGGGGATGAAATCAGGGCTTTTCACTCCAGGGTTGTGAGCAATCAAGTGACCAGAAGGGGTTTTTCTGCCTGCTGTGGGAATTGGATCAGGCTTTTATTAGAGTAACTTATCTCAGGAATTTGGCCTGATAACTTGGCCTCTTTGTGAGCATGTGCTTTTATCCTGCAAGAAAATAATGTTCAAAGACCTCGCTGCAGCTCCAGATTGCCAGCTGAACTGCACTGTCCCAAACCAATGAGGAATACATGATCCAGGACAAAGAAATACTGCTAGTTCTCTTAAAGCACAAATCTGTCCGCTTTCAATGCCAGTGTAAGACAGTGATGACTCCAGGGAATGCAACCAAGTTACTTTGGTGCAAAATAACAAGCACTGCTGAATGTGTTAAGCTTTAGGTATATTTGAGGATCATAAATTTGGACTCCAAAAGTCTTTACAGAAATCAGGCCAAATTTTGATGCCATTTGCACCAGTCACTTCACTATAGTGCCTCCTCATTTACACCAGCAGGAAACTGGGATTCGACTTTTAGACGATTCCTTCGTCTTCGGCCTGGATCAATTCGCTTATGCCAGGAAGAGCTCTAATTCACTCCTGTTGATTAAACTATTAACTAATTATTATTAAGTAGGGGACAATTAAAATTTAAAAGTTAAACAGTTTTCCCCATACTCAGAGGTATATGGTTCAATGCCATAATTAGACTGCAGATATTTCTACTCATCTGTGACCTACATGAATTTTGGGCCCCTTGTAGGTAGTATGAAATGAGAATATTCAGGGTTTTCGAAGGAGACATAAAATAGTAGGTTGTGGGAGAATTTAGGGTCGTTAATCATATCTGTTTTCCACAAAGAGAAGAGAATTATTCTTCATCAGTATTGTTAATGAAATTTTGGAAAGAAAAAGAGAGTCACCCATTAAAAAAAAAAGAAAAGAGACCATATATCTGATTTTTCATTTCTTTTCTTTTTTTTTTGCGGGGGGGAGGCAAATAATAGCTTTTTTTTTACAGGAAAGGTATTATTGGAGAAATATTTTTTTAATATTAATTAATCAGTCAATTTACTTCCATCTCCATGTCCTGCCTTACTCCAGTTCTGCTCAGAATCAACAAGGCAGTGTGGTGGCTATGAGAGGGAAAAGACAAACACCAAATATTTGCTCCAATCTCAAGGAAATACTTTCAGAAAGAGATGTACCTGCTGACTATTAAAAGACAGCCCATTGGCTTTTTGAAAAACCAAAATGAAATTGCAAATAAAGCTCAGGGACAAGTTTTGCTTGGCTCCATTGTGGAGATTGAATTATTTTGGTGGGATGAGTTTATCTCCAGTCTCTTCTTCTACCACCATCACAGTGTACCCTTGGCAGTTCCAATCCTCCACAGCCTCCGAGCAGAAGGTGTGCAGGAGAAACCCAAAGCAGTGGTGGAGTGAGAGATATGTGTTAAAAAAATAAATAAAAATAAAAGTTTTTCATAAGAGATAACAGATAACAAAGCTTTTTCAGACTAGAAGGGAGTTTGGCAAACTTGGAAGTGCCAAAACTTGCCGATATGCACCTCATTTTAATCTGGTTCATGTTACCACCTGCTTTGATTAATGGTCTGTAGAAAAGCATGGGGTAGCAGAAGCAATGAGACTGAGAAACAGTATTTCTTCTCTGGCAGTTTAATTCTAACATAAAAGCCTGTGTGAAGCATCCCTTCGCTGCCGCATCCCAGGCTCCACTTTCAGGTAGCGCAAGGCAAAGTGTGCCTGTGCCCTGCCTTGCGAAAAGTGTCAGATTTACAAGGATTTGAACAATCCTGAACTCCTTGACTCCTGATGCAGCTTTGCACATCTCATACATNAAAGTGTGCGTGTGCCCTGAGAGCTTCTCTCCCCACATTGCGAAAGTGTCAAATTTACAAGGATTTGAACAATCCTGAACTCCTTGACTCCTGATGCAGCTTTGCACATCTCATACATCAATGCACATGGTAGCAAGGGCTGTAACGCTTCCTGACAGTGGAAGACCCTCAAGGGCAGAAGACCAAGCTCTTGGCATCACATATATCAATCTGGAGTGACCATACTGATATCAGCCTGGAGTTAAACCACTATAATAGTGCAAAGAAATAATTCTCAGCTTCAGGTCTGACTTTCCAGTGTTCACAAGGGGATAGTTTCCAAACTTTTTTCTTTTAATCACTCAGCTTTTCACCCCATCTCCAAACCATACCAGGTTGATGAGGTATAATTACAATGGCCAATCTTGTTATGACCCATAGAGATCTGCACGACTATAAGCTATGTCTTTTAGCAATTAGTTGAAATAAGATTCCCGAGTGAACAAACTATCTCATCCACCTCCTATCATCTGAAAGACTTTAATTCCCCGTTTATTTGCACCCCATTTTCCTATGTAACAAAGAGCCCTACTTTTGAAAACCCAATTATTTCTGGAATAAATGTCAGGGAAGAAGACAGACATTGGGATGGGAAACTCCACAAACAGATCTCTCTAAGGAAAATAGTCCCCATTTGGGTTCTGAGGACCAGGCCTTTAGAACATGTAAATTGGCATCAAAACTAGTGATTTGCACCTGCTGAGCTCAGACCTCAGTTTTGTGGATATTGCAAACCTGTACATAGAGGAAAATGAAATAGTACATTAAAACAAAACATACACGGTTTTTGATACCCTGCCGATGCTAAATCTAAGTTGAAAAAAGGCGTTTTTGAATTCAAGAATGTATTTTTCAGATGCTGTGTTTCAAACAGAGCCCAAGCTGTTCATGGTCAGTAGCTGGTGCCAGCTGACTCTCTTTTTCTCACTCAGACTGCAGGCACCTCTGCTCTACCCTCTTGTAAATAGGCTTTGACTACAAAGAGGGATGAAAACTGGCTGTGAACAGTGAGTCACTGTTAAGACACCTCTCCATGGACTTGTAGGTACCTTGGTGCTTGTGATGTACTCTTCATACAGTGAGAACTGGCCTGCTTGCTTGGCACAGGTGAAATCTCCACCTTCTTTCATGGCCTTTTGCTCTGTTATTTATTTTGTTCAGACTCTGTAAATATGCAAGGAATTGACTATTTTTTTTTCCTTTGTATTTGGTTCATCTTGTTTCAGAGGAAGTTCTTCTCTGTGGTTGACACTGCTGAAAACAAGCAATAAAAACAATGTGAAGACATTGCGCCTTAGGTGTTCTACCTGATTTTTTTTTTTCTTCAATTCTGAAAAAGGCACAGAGGCAGTGGAGGAAGAAAAGGTCAAAAGGAAGTAGTGATTTGGTAAGGAGATTGCCTAAGGTTGCATAGCAATCTCATACATCGTGGGGCCAGCCAGACAGACCAAATCACACTCAAATGGGAGAGTGATGGGAGATTCTTCAAGAATCTCCATGCTAAAATAAGAATCAGTAGCAGTCCCAGCAAAAGTGATGCCCAAAGCCACCACAATGAAGGCAGCACCTCTGCATGTACTTACTGGATGCAATGTCCTTTGGAAGAAATAATCGTGCAATTAGAAAAACCTTGTGGCCTTTCTGCCAAGACTGAGAGCTGTTAAGTGAAGGTAAGCCACAAAAAAAAGCCTAGTACACACATTAAGTTTCTAGAAGAAGCTACCATCCAAGATATCTCTCCACCTTTTTCCCTTGACCCATTCCTTCCTTACTCTGCAAAGGTGTGTGTAACTCTGGTCCTTTTAAGTGTGGTTCCTCAGCCAGCTGAGCCAAAAGAATCCTTGTGTTTGTAGGTACATATCCTCATTCATGCGTGTACGTATCTGTTGACTTAGAAATTTAGGGCTATTGGGTCATTCTCCAACTATCTTGCAATGTTGTGGCATTCAGAAAGCAACCAAACTCATCCTCTCTGAGACAGACAAAAGTAAGTCTTGTCTTTTATATCAGAGGTCCTTTATATGGTAGGAGTTCCTAATTAGGAGTTCCTGCAGTCTATGTAAACCCCCAAATATATTAAAAACAACTTTATCCTCATTTTATATCAAACACATGCAGTCTAGCATTTTTATGGGCTACATGGTAGAAGAACGTGTAAGCAACTTTTCAAAAGCACAGATGGGGGATCCGCTTCACCCATAGAAATCTCACATCACTCTGTGAAATTGCAATGCTTTATCCATGACAAGGGAGCTGCAATCCATCCTCTAGATCATCGGCCATATAATGACAAAGAGCAGGGAAGTCATAGCTGTTGAGTCAGCATCAAGCAGGATCTTTAGAGTGTGAGAACTTCTCTCCTACTTTATTAAGTTCAGGATGAGCTAATTTATCATGACAAAACAAATCAGTCCTCAGGTTGTCCCTTCTCTGCTCTTTCATCTCAATACAGTGACTTGACTCTGGGCTTGCTGCAAACATACGATGTCCCAGTGCTAATGATGTGAGCAAATTCCATAAATTCATGAGTACCTCCTGCCCTCAGCTCCTTAGATATACCCATTAAATGCAGAGTGATGTACTCTAGCATGTCACCTTACACATGCATAAAAAAACTCACAATAGTTCTGACTGTAAAAATAATTATATGAGTGGATAATTAACTTCAGAGGTAAAGGTGAGCACAACAGCTGGGTGGTGGTTAAGCACCCTGCAACATTACTTCTTTGATTTGTCTTTGGGACATTGTTGGAGGTTATTTTAGGATTCTAAATGTGCTACTTATCCACCCCAAAAGGAATGCCTTGATTTTCAGAATACAGAGTTCAGGGGGATGCTGAATCACAGAATCCGAGAATGGTTGAGGTTGGAAGGGACCTCTAGAGATCACCTAGTCCAACCCCCTGCTCCAGCAGGGACACCCAGAGCACGGGGCACAGGGTGGCATCCAGGCAGGTTGGGAAGATCTCCAGAGAAGGAGACTCCACAGCCTCTCTGGGCAGCCTGTGCCAAGGCTCTGGCACCCTCACAGGAAAGAAGTTCTTTCTCACATGGAGGTGGAACGTCCTGTATTTCAACCTGCACTCTCTACCCCTCATCTTGTCACCAGCCACCAGTGAGAAGAGACTGGCCCCATCCTCCCTACATTCACCCCTCAGGTACTTGAACATGTTAATCAAATCTCCTCTCAGCCTTCTTTTCTCCACACTAAACAATCCCAGCTCGCTTAGTGTTTCCTCATACGATAGATATTCCAGAACCTTGATCATCTTCGTGACTCTCCACTGGACCCTCTCTAGGAGCTCCACATCCTTCTTGTCCTGGGGAGCCCAGAACTGCACCCAATACTCCAGGTACAACCTCACCAGAGCTGAGTAGAGGGGCAGGATCCCCTCCCTTGACCTGCTGGCAAATGGTGGAGTATCAATTCAACTTCTTAACTATCTTTACATGCACACCAGGTTCAGAATATCCCTCTCCTTGGAAAGAAATGGATTCGTCTTTTTACAGGGATTCCACTCCAAATCCACATCAGTTGACTCTAATTCATTAGCAGGCCATTTAAATTAACATTTCTTGTGGGTTTAGTATTACCTAACAGGGCTAATGAGATTTCAACTCTCTTCCTTTCCTCTGCCCCTTCATGGAGTCAGCCGTACCACAAAGCCCTATTTGTCTCTGCCTCTTGGATAACCCTATCCATGCCAAGTACCTGGTACCCCATCCCTGGAGCAGAAGGCACATTGCAGGAATATTTAGCTTACAGGGACCACATGCTTATCCCCAGCAGCTTTCAAACCCTGACAGATAAACAGGTACCTCCCAAACCTCATGCAGTGACCTTAGCTTTGCAGCTTCCTCTCTAGCTTTCCCAGTGGTGCTGCTCCTGCTTCTGCATCGTGTATATATTTCACCCTTGTTGTGTGCCCATTTAATTTAGGGCTGGTTTTTTTCAGGTAATTATTTATCAAAACAAATCACGCGTCTTCCTCTGTGCTGGAAAAATGCCTAGCATGCAACTGCAAATGAACAATAATTATCCTTATGAGAGACACTTTATCTAATGCACATGAATATTTAGCAGTGAAAATAAATCACAGTGAGAGATCAGTGAGCCTTTTTCTACTACATGGGGCCAGATCCACAGTTCATCCCCCTTTTAAGCTGATTTTCACCGCATTGCTCACCGAACTGATGAAGAAAGGCTAAGTCTACAACGAGAGATGACAAGTCTTTGCTTTATCTGTCCCTTCTTTCTGCATGGATTAACCATTTTCATTTAAAAGCAAAGGGTCTAATGCCCTAGGCCATTCTGAGAAGCAAAGATACTGAATACTGACTTTGATCGGACTCCTCTGTGGCTTAAATCGGAAGTCAGGAAAACATAACACAAAGGCCAGGGAAAGAGAAATGCAGCCAATTGCATTTATGATTTGTCCATCAGAGTAATAATAATCACATGCTGCCAAGAAAATGTCTCTCATATGGGGAACTCCAGTCACTGCCCAGAAATTAATTAGTGTAAATGGCTTTGATGAAGGTCACATAAGAATTCTGAGGCAAGAATCATCACTAAAATCCAAACATCCTATATCCCCACTGTGTGTCCTTTGAGGAAGAGCCTTCTGGTTTATAACGAGCATAGCATTGCTTTCCCTAGATACACAAAGTTAGAGTGAGTTTGATAGAACGTGTGATCACATATACCTGGAAATTCTTGAGCTTGGCCTTCAGAGTTTGTTTGTGCAAGTTTCAGTTCAGTGGTGAAGTGGTTTTTCATGGTTGCAAAAACATTATTTTTGATAAGAAAGATCCATGATTAAATATGGGCAATAGCATCCTTTTCCTTTGATCTCCTGTGAGTTCCATGGCAAAGTGCCAAGGTAAGGACTTTTGTGATCTCCATGACTTTACAGCAATTTCCAGTTTAGTGGATAAATTTTAGCTATTGAATTATCTTCTCTGCACGCTACCAGTTGCATTCATTCCCACTACTAGGATTATAATATTTGCACTATGACTCAGCACAGTCCGTAGAAAGAGTCTGGTAGACTTCAGAAAGTTTAAGAAGGCTCTAGATTGTCTAAGGATCACGAAGGATTGTGGCACAAAGAACCCAAGCAATATCTTACTGTTGTAATTGCATTACCATATACTTCTGAAAGCCTCTAAATGTCCTCCTCAGATGGTGACAGATGCTAGCAGAGATACTCACCACTGTAATTTCTTATGCATTAAAACTTCTGCTGGGTTTAAAACTGGAAAAATCCAAGGGTCAACTCAAAACAACCATTTGTCATACAGTGTCATATAGTGTCATAATCTCTGAAACAAATCGGCCTTGCAGCCAAAGACAGAAGGGAAGAGCTTTGTGTAAAAGGTATTAGGTGTTTCTCCTTTGGGTGCTCGATCATGAACCCTTTCCCAGAGGCCATAGTCCTCTTGAACGCATTCCTCCTTCCAATCCTACCCCGACCACACTAGCAGATGAAGCTCTCTCATTGCGAATATCTCCACTCTGCCCAGAGATCATGTACTTGTTAATTAATGTCAGCTCCGAATCAAAGCGAAGGGAGCCTCAAAGCTGAGTCTCTAGCCAAAATGCTGCACGAAAGAGATTCAAGTGCTTCGTTATCTTTTAAGAGTTTTGCATTTTCCATCAGACAACAATAAAGGATGTAGAAACATAGAGCTATATGTTAAACCTGGGCATTTGTTTTTTTAAAACAAAGTGATACCTACAGGCAAAATGAAGAAAACCAAGGTAAAAATAGCCACCACCAAACCAACACCTGCACCTTTCTATCTCCTTCCCAGCCTTCTGGCAGGTCCTAACAGTTCATTCTACCCAGTTGTCTCTTTTACCCTGAATCCTCATTTGAATAATTGAAGGTCCATTCTAAACTTACTTTGTAAAGGCAGGAAAATACCAGTGGCAGGAGCCCAAGACTGAGCTGACTGCTGCTGCCAAGAATCTGCCTTCTCTCATCTTTGAAGATTTACCTTACTGTGATGCCTAATCACTGTCTGTTTCTTATCCACAACTCAATTCTGAGCTCTTCAGCATGGAACAGTTAGAAGTCATAATATTTCATTATGTCCTGCCTCCTCCCAGCTAATAAATATATTGACATCTGAGAGAAATAGAGCTTCTGTCGCCAGTGATGGAGGAATTTATTGCAAAGCTCAGCACACAACGTGTTTTCTGGTTTTTGGATGCAGCATTTCATTGCACCCCATCATGAATTTCCCACCAAGTCAGTGGCTACGATCTAGCTCTCAGCAAAAACTGAGAGCTTCAAAACTCCATCCCTCTCTTCTTTTGCCCCATTTGATTTGTAGCAAGGAGTCTAAACAGAGAGCTATTTAGGAGTTATTCCAGCAAGGCTCTTTGGCCTTTGAGAAAATGCCAGCTCTACTGATTTATGATGAGAGAAGGTCCACACGTACCTCAGAGGTCACGGTAATCTCTCTGAGACAGCAATAAACACGAGTGCAAATTGCTCAGCCCTCCCACAGCCAAAACATGTCCAGTCTTGTCCTTTTGGCTGAGTTTGAGCTCACCCGTTTCTTGGTTCATGACACAGTCACATTTTCAAGGATCTGTTTGTAAATGAAAAAGTTATTTATAATCATAGTCATTTATCTGATCTGGGGAGGGAGACTAGATGGTTTTCTCCTTTCCTGCTTCCATTGCAGGCCAGAGATGAGCAGTTTCTGAGATGGCTCCTGAGATCATGGCCAGAATAAAGTTTGGAATCAAAATTAGAAAGTATTCCTCAGTTCTGGGCTCTCACCAGCTCCCCCGTGCCAGAAGAAGCCTTTACCTTTCACAAGTAGGATTGATTATTAGGTCTGGTGTGAAGAGCTGATAGCATTTGTTTGACTGCTGAGGAGAGGAAGAGAAGAAAGGAAAATAACGTGGTTTATTTTGAACATCATGTTCAAGCAGATGAGTTTGTTTTATTTTGTTTTGTTTTTCCCTGAACAGAGTTATCTAAAAAATGCATTGATGCATTTTAACTTCTGCCATTTGGAACAGAAAGAAAGGAAAAAAGGAAGAAAGAAAGAAAGAAAAAGAGAAAGAAAGAGAGAAGGAAAGAGAGAAGGAAAGGAAGGAAAAAGAAGGAAGGAAGGAAGGAAGGAAGGAAGGAAGGAAGGAGAAAAAACAACAAACACAAATGCACTCACAAAAGAAAAGAAAGAAAGAAGACAGCATTGCCTCCCTTCTACTAACATCCCTGGCATTTTTGCAAATAGCTACAGCTGAAGCAACAATGTGGATCTGCAAGGTCCAAGTTCAGGTCCTTTTCCACTCTGTGCTGTGCATACTTACTACATCACTGCATCAGCTCATTATTTTCACATACATGATGATTAAGTTTGTAAGTAATTTATAATACACATCATTTTTATTGCAGATTAGGAGTTTAAGGATTGCGTCTGTGTAACTAAGCAGTGAAGAGAAAAGAATTAAGGGACACCCTTCCTAATATCAACAAAAATTATATATAATTCACAAAAGTCTCATTATTCAAATGTCAGTGTAATTACATTGCAAGATGTAAATTCATGGAACATCATTTTGAGAGCTGCCCAGAGTGATATTCCAGTTCTGGAAGCTACCTAAACCTTGAGAAGGGGTGAAATTCTTCAGATTCAATATTATCTGAAGTGCTACACTCTGTTCACAATGAAAAAGCTTTTTTAGGTGTTATTAAGTCAAAGAGCAAGATTGTAATTACTCCTGTTAGGGAGAAATTTCTAGGGGGTATTTGAGACAGGTTCCAAGTGGATCACATTTTTCATCCACAATGTATCCCTTGTTAGAAGAAAAACAAGTACTTGAAAACATAAAGGATTTGTAAAAAAAATGGTGAAGTGCCAGCACATAAGTATGAAGCACTTCAGCAATGAAGATAAATGACAGAGTCTTCATATTGTCAACAAAGATCTGGCTGCAGAACCTCTTTGTAACCAAAGTTGTTTCTTTGTACGACTAAGACAAAGAAAACAAAACACAGAGCAAGTTGGTGAGGTAGATAATGCAGTTTCCCATTATTCTGAAAGATAATTTGCCCCTTTTAAACTCATTCTGACTTCATCAGATCTGAACTTTGTCTCAGTTAAATACAACTGCTTTCTTCATTTCATCTTAACAAGACATTTAAAAATTCATAGAATCAGCCAGGAGTATGAATCTGATAGATGCATTCAAATACAGGGTCCAGGTTATCTGATTTAGGAATTTGGATACTGAAAACGGAAATTGGAAAACAAGCGTGGAAATCTTTCTCTTGAAATGTTTGAGATTTTGATCAATCTAGTGAGGGTGATCAAGTAGGTTCTGTCAGTCTTTTGAAAACAGTCATAGTTTGCTGAGGATCTACTGAAAGAATTTTAAGTAGTTCAGTTTTAGAATAGTTTCAGAAAATTTTAAGTATCTGCACATCATCTGCCTTTCCCTAAAATAACACATGTAATGTCTGTAAATTACGTTATCAGTTCTTCTGTTTGAAAGGTGTAGAATTATCTGGTTCCCACCATGCAAAGACCTCCTGTTCCAGAATACTTTGTGTGCAAACCATCAAGAATTGATTTAGAGATGTCTGATGTACGTGAAGCCACTCTGCAAGAGTTTAAGGTGATGACTACAGAGGTGCTGTTAATGGGAATCTGGACATTCGACCTTATGTGAGAAAATACCAGTCAAGATAAGATGATGAAGAGGAAGACTCTGTACAAAGTCATTTCATTTCAAATTAGGAGGAGGAAAGAGGCAACCATTATAGCATTGCTTGAAATATGAACCTACAACTACATGCCCCACAGTACATTTCATTAAAAAATACTCTCTTGCTTCTGCTATACTTAAATATTAAATACAAATTCTTGATATAAGAATTTTTTGATGGCCACTGGCCATTTTTTGAATATTGAAATCTTGGGTATTTTTATTTAAAATATAGTCATGAATGGAAAGAACAGTTGTTAAGAACATACTTAAGCTTGATACATTAGTACTAAGTAAAGGTTATCATGTATAAGTAAGATATATAAATACAGAATTCTTAAAAAAAACCCCAACATTTGGTACCTCTTGGAGAATCAATATTTACCTATACAATACCAATAACTTTTGATTTTGGTTCATTAACAGAACTTTTTAAAGCAACTGTCTGGACAACTTCAGCAAAGAGTGAATTTGAACATGGCTCCAGTAAAGAGAATATTAGCTGGGATATAACATCCCACTGGATGGTCATTAATACAATACTTCTCCATGTAGGACATAAAAAGTTTCTTTTCTCCACAAAGATCAAATGAGAGCACATATACACTTTTTTTTTTTGCCCAGGGTGTTGTTTGGGAGATTTGGGGTTAACATATTGAATTGCAACAGCATATATTTAAATTATTTATGCACCCAGCCATGTAGATTGTGACTAAATTTCTCATTTTGTTGCAGCACAAGGTTCATTTCTTTTGCTGGTTGATTTAGCATGAAGAAACCTTCCCTGTGGGTCTGCATCAGAATAAATTGCTATTGGCAGATAGAAATGTCAGGTTTACCCTCCAGATGGGAGTAACAACAAATCAGACCTTTTCTTGCTCCATTTTTATTTCTGCACATGTGATGAGAGATGCACGCTTGTCTCGGCTTCGTTCTGTCTGTTCTCAAGTGTAGTTATGTGTGCATCTCTTTTTCACATATAAATTTCATGGCCACCAAAAACCGAAGCAATGTAGCTCATGGTCTATGAAACCATTTAAGACTGGTGAGTTTCCCAGAACCAAATTTCAACTTTGCTGTTAATCTATGAACCTACTATGAAGTTCAAGCTGAAATCCTGTCATTTTGGATTTGTGTTTTTTTATTTCCTTTTTTTGGGGGGGGGGCGGTTAGCACTTTTACAGCTAAGCTCTCTTTATAATTACTGGAGATTCAGTCAATATAAGGATCACAACAACAAAACAGTCTCAAGTATCCATCTAAATATCATCAAGCACACATGAGCTAATAGGATTCAATTGTATAATTTTAGGTGTCTAATGCCATATGAGACCCCGTACACACAAGGCATTGTAGACATCTACACAGGAATGAAACATGCAGCACAACTTAGACAAGATCAGTGCTCTTCTGAGAGGGCAGCTGTGCTCCTGGAGTGACACCCCACAGCATGCACAGTGTCACCAGAAGCCTTGATTTAGGCAAATGAATCTCACCCAAAGTGTCTATTTCTTGCCTTGAGGACAAAGGGGTACCGGAACTATCTCAGATAGAGGTGGCACTCGAGATATCTTAGGATAGGCAAGGCCAGACACTCTCTGCTGCATATCAGGGTTTATTGTGGTGGGAAACTCTCCATAACAAGAACTCTTTTTTCGGTTAGAATATACAACCTGCTGGTCACAACCGTAAGTAGTAAAGTATTAATTAGTATAGTCTGAGCAACAATCTGACCTCTACGTTCTCAAACAGAGAAATTTTATTCAAACTCTGGACAATGCTGGGGAAGAAACAAGACCATAGCAGAAGAATCCTAGCCAAGATCCATGACTTTTAGATGTTCATGCCCTTGCTTTCTTCTTCCATGTTCAACACTGCTTCTGTCTTCTTGAATGCAAATGTGCTGCTCCTTGTTTCTTCACCAAGGCTCAAAACATTTGTTTCTGCTCCTGCTGCATGAAAACTGTCTAGAAAAGGCAACTAATATAAAGTACTCATTGCTTCTGATGGGAAAGGGAAAAGCTGGCAAATAAGACACTGTAATTTCATTTTAAGCATGCCTTTGAACCCTCTCATTCCTCTCCTTCCAGATCAAGCTGAACTGTGACATCTGAAGCTAAACATCGTGGAGAACATATTAATTTTACTTCCTTGCTTATTATTCTCAAAGAATTTAAGTGATAGTGCTAAAACTGCATTTTTTCCCACATTATATTTCCACTTTGCTATTCTTAAGTAGGATGTAAACACTCTTCCACATTATATCACTGCTAATAACAGCAAGAGATGGTGAGAGAGAGGGGAAGGGAGGTGGCTGCTTTCAGGAGAGGGTGGTCTTGGGTATCCAAGTCCTCACACTGCACATGCCACAGCCAGATGTGGACATCCTATTGCGAAAGAGAGACTTGTTGCCAAGAGCTTCTCTCCTGGCTGAATTCCTCAGGCTACCAAGGAAGATCTAGGTCAAATGGTGCAGATTCTGACAAATGCAGGGAGACCACTTGCCTTCAGCTTGCTCTTACCCTGCTCCAAATCAGCCTTTGGACTCCAGAACAACATCACAGGGACAGCACATTGTCCACAAAGCTATAGGCTTTCTCATTTTGCCGTATTGCTGCTCGTATGTAACCTTGATAATACCCTCGTTACCATGTTTATGTCTGTGCTAAGCTTGCTCTTTAAGAAAAGGTTACTTTTTCCATAATACCTCCTGGGAACTTTTCCTTCCATCCCACCCCTTTCAAAATGAAACAGCTAAATTTGGTCACTTGAGATTTTTATTTCCTGGTTTCCCAGCACCATTTAGAGCACCATCTAGATCATGCAGAGATTCAGACTGTTGCTGTTAAATTATTGCTCTGGTGGCAGCAAGCAGTGGCTGAATAACATTTGTTAGTACTGCCTGCTGCATCGCTAAGCTTGACATATAATGAAAAAAATAAAAACAAATGACACCCCAAGCACGGAGCAAGCTCACAGTCAGCACTGCAAAGAGCCGAACATGTTTCACTGCATTTTTCCCCTCTGTTTTCACTCCACCCCTCCTACTTTTAGCCTTTGCTGCAATTATCCGTCATTTATCCCAGTGTATCATTTCGTATCTTTTAGGAATTTAAGATGTTCATCTGCTGAGCAAAAAAAAAAACAGACAAAACAAGGGATATGCAGAGCCATGCAGAGACCATCATTTATCTTTGAGATAAGCAAGGTGGGTCTATTTTTGCAGTAGATATTGCTATTCCTGCTTGACCTGCCCCAATCACAAATGCTAAGAGTAGTTCTACGGGCTGGCTTCTCCTGGGTAAATGATCTGACACCAGATGAGACATCATTTGTCTAAGTCATGGCAGCCCGCTTAAATATAAAGTGAGGTGCAAAAACTTGCAGTTAATCAGAGCTTGGGTTTGTTTTCCACAAATTTCCCTGAATTCCATACAATAATTCGCTCAGACTCAGAAACACAGTATTCTTAGTCCTGGGATCATCATGAGGATGTTTTTAAAGATCTCATTTAATAATAACAGATAAATTAAAAATTACATCCATTAATAAGAAGGGCTTCTCATCCTCAGACACCGGCATAATCTGACCATGCTAAGTTATTCTTTCTCTTTCTCTCTCTCTCTCTCTCTCTCTCTCTCTCTCTCTCTCTCTCTCTCTCTCTCTCTCTCTCTCTCTCTCTCTCTCTCTCTCTCTCTCTCTCTCTCTCTCTCTCTCTCTCTCTCTCTCTCTCTCTCTCTCTCTCTCTCTCTCTCTCTCTCTCTCTCTCTCTCTCTCTCTCTCTCTCTCTCTCTCTCTCTCTCTCTTTCTTTCTTTCTTTTTCTTCCTTTCTTCCTTTCTCTTCTTCTCTTCTCTTCTCTTCTCTTCTCTTCTCTTCTCTTCTCTTCTCTTCTCTTCTCTTCTCTTCTCTTCTCTTCTCTATTTTTTTCTTTCAAGCTATCTCCTTTTTTTAACTGCAATGCAGTTTTACAGAAGTAAAAGCAATCTATAGGGTTTTTTGTTTTATTTTCTTTCTCTGACTAGTCAGTTAAGCTGGAGAGAGAATAACTAATTAAGATTACACAGCAAGCAAAGGAAGAGCTCAGATATCAAGATTTTATGCCAATTAATTAAGTGGAGTCATGCCATTAGAAAGGTACAAGTTATAGTCTTCTTTCTATCTTGCAGTGCCTCAGAGTAGACCTTGGATTCTGTGAGCACCTCTGGCCTCTGCAAAACTTTCAGCTGAAGTCATCTCTTCCTCCCCAGTTGAGGAGACATTCTCATTCTTCTCTCAGACATTTTCCTTTTGCTGTAAATTATCCTATAGTTTAGACTGTAAAATGCTGTAGAAGGAAATCCCAGTTCCATCCATTTCTTGTTTGAGTTTCCTTTCAGTCCTTTCTAGCTCTTCTTGACTGTCTCTATCTGTGGCAGAATCAGCCTTTGCCTATTTCCCGGAGCTGGGAAAGGTGCCTATGAGCATGGTCCTATCCCATCAATGCCTTACTTCTCCAGCAAAATGATAATTGAATTAGATAGATACAACATTCTTGTTAATTCCAATGATAATTGAATTAGGTCCAACATTCTTGTTAATTCCCCACTTTAATCAGGTAAAGAGGGATAACAGATGATAGGTGTTGTTTCACATTTTTAGTAGATTTTTATGCTGCTTCTTGTTTTTTACTAGAGTAGGTAACTGTCATCCTCACATAACCACAAGGACAGCCTTGGGTTTCTGACTTGCAAACTCTAGAAATAATAGCAAATATGAATACAAAAAAAAAAAAAGATCTTCCTTTAGGAATTTTATGTTATCAAAGGTGTGGGCCCTTTAGACAAACTTCCTTTGACTGGTATCCCTAGGCATCAGCTATCGCAACAAACCAAGGGGCTTTCAGCTGTAGGGGAGCCAGCATCATTTTATAACTCTTTGCTGTGTTTCAATTGGGAGACAAGTGGCACTGATCAGAGAACAAGCAGCAGAATGAATTTACAGCAGCATTAAAACATATTATAGAATTCATAAGCCATAGCATATAAATTCTGTTAACTGTCCCTCCCTCCAAAATAAAATTATTTATGTCTGTTGGTCTTTCTTCACTATTGAAGTCTGAGCTTTTCCCTCCCTTTTGGAAATTTCTTGCCTTCCTAACACAATAGACCCTTTTCACTGAGTCCTTACCAGTATATGACAGGAATAATAATACTGCTCTAGGTGAAGAAACACCCTGAATCTTTCAAAGTGATTTTTTTTTATCTCTCTGCACCAATTTCCTCACAAACACATAGAAAACTTTAAAGAAAGACAACCAGCCTATTAAAGCAGAGAGGAAAAAAGAAAGAATTAATAAAAAGGCAATACAGCTGTGAAAAGTGTTGATCCTATGTTCTGAGATGATTTTGCTGTGATTTGTTTTCTATTTATTATGCTGGACACCTCTCACAGGTCAGCAGCAGTAATTCCCAAATTACTCAGGTTTGGGAGAGGCCAGATTATAACATGGATGATCACAGAACAATGTGATGATCAACAAACAACAAAATCTGACTTTTTTTCCCCTCTCTTTTTAAAGAACTTTCTGCAAGGGTTCTACAAAAAGAATAATAAGCCAAAAAATCTGCTGAAACTTCAAAATAAGTCTTAAATTATGTATCACCTGCACAGAGGCAAAATTTCCTGCTTTAAAAAGCTTTGAAGAAGTTAGGTCATGTTTGTGCTTTAGGACCTTGGAAAACAGAACTGGGTGGGATCTGGAGAGCTGAGTTTAGGCAGATTTGATTGACCATCCAGAAGGATGATTAGCATTTGCAAATAGACACATCAACCCCCTACATTTTAAGGCAGCATGACAGTATGTCAAAAGTATTGCATGACACTTCAGGCTATTTTGTGAACTATGGGAAATATATATATATTTAGTTAAGGATATTCCGTCATCATTCTAAACTAGGCAACTAACAGATAGTTATCTGCAGTTATAAGACATTGAGTTGGATGATTGTTCTGCTCATTTTTAATCCTACATTCCACAACAGAATTGCATATTAATATGGACTTCAATAATGCTTCATCTGCTCACTGTCATCTACTCTCCCTGCTTGATGAATGACAGCCTGTTCATCATTAGTGTCATGCCCCTGGACTTTGAAAGATTTTCAACCAGGGAAAAAATCTGATAGCCAAATAAGACCCAGTTGGTCTGGTGTGGTCTTTGACTTCACCTGTTATGTCTCATCTTATTAACTTTAGTGCCATATTTCATTATAAATGTGAAATACCCTGGAGAATGACCTTTATTCATTGTCACAACTAATATTCATTTGTTATTGACTGCCTACAGACTGAGTTGGTGGCAGGATCCCAATGCATTCCACTGCTCCCAATAATGAAATTCAAGATTGACCTTGGGCTGATTTTTCTGATCTAGCATTTTAATCAGTAAGTACAAGTTAATTGGTCACTGCCTGCTGCTTCTGTCGGGGACTTAATGGGATTGCCTTTGACCCTCCAAAAATAGAAGTGATTGCAATGTCTGACCAACTCATCCAAGTGCCACATTTTGGAGAAGCTCTCTCATAGAGTACCTACAGACTTGCCATCAGCTGCACATCCATCCTGGTTGATCTGATGGTGCGAGAGGCTTTCATTGGAGGGAAGATCTGGAATCAAGGAGCACACGTGTGTCTGAGATCTGCACTGATAGTATGAAATTCAGAGAGGTCATCTGAGCATTGAAGCTTAAAATGAGTGAAGACCATGGGAAATCTGTTGTCTGGTTTTCAAAAGCAGGGAAAGCTGCTCTAGAGATGTCCTTTTCCATAGGGTCTACAGAACATGTAGGAGACACTTCGAGAAATCTATCAAAAACTTATGGCCTTTAGTGAGAGGTGAAAGCCTCTCACTGTGTACAATGTGCACAGGAAAAGAGTTAAGAGTAAGTAAGCAAGTAAGAGTAAATGCAATAATATGTAATAGCAGGCAATTTCTTTTTTTAAAATTGCAGTTGATCCTAGGAAACTAGTCATATTCTACACCTCAAAGAGAGAAAAATTCCAACGATCTTTGCTAACCTGACCAAGGGCAAACATCTTTTCCCAACTTCCAGCTCATAGCATGTGATCAGGACACACCAGCCCTGTGCTTGAAGGATTTAATGACAGTAGATGCATCAAGCAGTTTGGATGTGCTAGGTCAGTTGTGGGAAGTTTTCTTGTGAAGGAGTGAGTGCTATTTCAAGATATCACTTGAGCCTGCTCAGATTCTGATGCAGCAACTGTTATGAAGAAAAAGACACCCAGGAATCCTTATGCCACCTTTAGGCATCCTTCACCCTATCTCAATTGTCAAGAAGCTTCAGATCCCACAGCTTCATCATAACTCAAATTCATGGCCAGTTACATTCATAGCAATGGTAATTGAAATGTTTCAACATTAGTGTCATTAGTCAGGTCCTGTGCATAGGCATCTAGATGCAAAGCCCAACTGCACCCTTAGGAACAGGGAACCAGGAGCAAAGTGCAATAACATGTCCATGGCAGTTGAATCCACCAGTTCTAGATGAGTAGTCCTCTTTGTAGGAAAAGGATACCAGAACTTCTGGTGCAAAGAGGGTGAGAAAAAATGAACTCAATTGGAGTTGAAAGATGAGTTTTGTCTGACCAAATGCAAATACAGTTGCATTTGTACAGGTCTGTATCCAAAGAAGTCACTCCAAGCTGCCTTCACAGATCGTGGAGAGAAAAAGACATTCTAAACATTTCATTTTAACATAGATACATTATGCACGAACATAAACCATTTATCTTGGTGACTATAAAAGCAGCCTGAAGTAACTAGATCTGATGTGATCTGTGATGCTGTAAACTCCCGAAATTGTGAGGTGAATCTCAGCAAAAAGGTCAAGGATGTCATCCCAGCCCTCTGAGATCTGTGCTGATGAACCAGCCATTTCAGGATTTTGTCCAGCATTTACAGATGACAATGAAAAGCGACAAATTTTCTTCAGTGGCTTTGGACTAGGTCCTCCATTCTCTCAGGAGGGAAGGCATTTTACGCCTTAGAAAGCATTCCCTTACAATAGTCACTGCTAAAAGATGAGTCTACAGCTGTGATTAATGCTGCTTTATTGGGAGATTTCTTTTTGGTTAAATCAATAAATTTCTTGGGGAGTCTGTTAAAGTGAGGAAAGATTTGTCAGTCCTGAAGGAACACACAGAGAGTTCATGAAAATCATCCTCCTTGTGTGCCATGCTGCTGGCTGGGTAGGAAGTAGAATGAACCTATCCTGAACATCAGTGCGTCTGTCTGTCTACATCTCCTCGGGAGGGCAAAGCAAGTCCTCCCATTTATTTCTCTGGTTATTAGATTAGTTCTTAAGGTGCTAAAACAGGCTTTAAGATGTGTCACTTATCCCAGAACCTCATGTTGGAAGTAGGATTGATGCAGCCTTCTAAGCTCTGAGATGGGCCAAGACACGATCTGTTATAATACTCTGACGCCAACTGCATTGACATAAAGCCAAAACCCTGGCGCAGAAGCTAATTACTTGAATTATTTGGGGGTACTTGGGTGAGAGGGCTATTTGGTTTGGGAGAATGAGTCTGAACTGAATATTAAATTACGTAAGTATCGCTTTATAGAATTATATAAATATTGCTTGGAAACAGCAGAAGAGTCAAGTGAAAAATGCTTGCTTCATCAGAAAATGTAAGCCACAGTAAGCACGTGAGAAAGAACTGGGAAGTGTGGTTTCATAAAAACATTTGCTCGAGTAATTTAAAAAACAGATGGTGACGGCTTAATGTTACTTCATTGCTGATTAGTACCTAATCCACCTGCAAATCTCATCATAATCAACAGATCCATTCACAGAGCACAACATTATTTAGCAGCAGTCAAGCTAAATCAAGCCTAAAAGTAAAGCATTTCTTTAAAAACAGGAGACAAAATGAGAGTTTCCATTTTTTTCCTGGGTACACAGTATGCCACATTGACTAAATATCCCACATGATAAAAAAAATAGTAGTCACTGCCAGCAGAAAAGCCACCAAATGACACAATTTCTCTCTTTAATTCACTGATCAGGAAGATTAGGTTTATGGTGAGACATTTCACAACATCTTGCTAAGTGAAATAGAAGGTACTGTAACTTTTATTGAATTCTCATTTCCCACAAAGGGACGAGAGGGTGATTTATTTGAAATTATGATCTTTTTTTCCCAAGAATTTAATGTCTTTAAATTTGTTTTTCTTCCTAAGATTTCATTAGAAAAGATTTTCACTAAAAGCTCTTTCATCTTTCTTTACTAAATCTGGTGATGTTGAGCACAGGAACCACCTGAGGTTCCCACTAGACCAGCATCTCCAAAGAGGATGTGTGGTAATTGGAAAGCACTAGTCAAAGAACCAGATTATATTTTCTCCTCTCAGTGCGAGGTAATAAGTTCTTTGTTTACGAGGACTATGGGGGGAGATACGTGAGGTACTCCACAAATAAATCCATATTATTTCCAGGCTATGGCAGATGCAGCCACAACAGGGATAGCTGGAAAAAGGGGAAAAACCTCCATCTAGCAAATCAAAGGGAATATGGACATATGTCTGGACGAAATAATGAGGCCTGGTTGAGGGACGTGGGTCATGGGCACTGAATGCTAAAGACCAGGTGTCTGGTCCTAAGCTCTTGTGTGGGTTGTGTCTCTTCTCTGACTCATCCTGAAGTTGTCTGCACTCCTAGACTATGAAAGGGACCAAGGCAGAGTCTTTACACCAGTCTCTTCCGCAAACAAATAAAAATACATAAATAAAAATACAGTTGGTAGCACTACTTAACATTACATTCACCTAGCTTTCTCCAGAAAACCATCTCTTTAATTTGGCTTGTATATTTAAATGTTCAGGCTGGGTAATATTTGCTATCCTAGTTTCCCATCTGAGACAAAGTGTTTCCAGAATGGTTGAGCAAGCTCCAGTTATGAGGGTAGCTTTTTCTTTCCTAATCTTGCAATCAGTTTCTTCAAGAAATTCTTACCACTGCTTCAGAAGAGAGATTAGACTTTGCAGGGCTGATTGATACCACTGACTGGTGGCTTTAATTTTTTTTCCATTTCCTCCTTTTCAAAAGCAAAGATATTATCCATGGAAATGATTACCTTTCAAAGCCGCTTTTCAAGTCACAAGGTAAATCATGCAGAAGCTAAGGGATGGCAGAATATGAAGGTTACCTGTCTCTGTCAGACCAGCATGCGATAAACAAGAGCAGGGACCTCACATTTATACATACAAAAAGGAGGCAAACGTTCGAGTTGCTGCTCAGCGATGCTCAGAGCATGGAATAAATACGAATAAAGCAGGCGCGGGGGAGGAGGAACCGCTTAATCCTGCGTCAAGATGTCAGAATTTGACAAACCTGAGAAAAAAAGGATGCAGAACTGATACTCCCACATCTGACTGCTCACGCTGCCTCTGAGGTGGAAATTTAATAAACAAACCTCAGAACAGACCAGCTCATTTACCGACAATTTGTTGCCCTTAGAAGAGCCTATGGCAAAGGAGGCATCACGGAAGACAGAAGAGAGTTACTGCATGAGATGCAAGGCTCGGAAAAGCTAGGATTTGGATGGGGACAGTAATATGCCCAGAGAACCATTTCTCCCTGGCTCTCCCCTGTATTGAAGGGCTCAGGCAGCATGGGGAAGTGCTGCAGGAACCTCCAACAAGCCTCTCCTTGTCGGTGCTCCCCACCGACAAGGAGTGTGCCATGGCTCAAATCCCTCCTATAAACCAGTTTTTCCTTCCAGAACAGTTTCATTTCAGGGCCACTTACTCTTAGGCTGTGCTAAATCCTGAACCATGCCAAAAAGTTGCCTGTGAGAACAGCTATTGGCGTGGTCCCAGACTATGACAGATTCTTCTCATAATTTAACTAGACAGGTATTCCAGTGCCCAGGAAAGTTTGTGGCACTAACTTGCAAGAATATACATAGGCTCAGTTTCCCCAACAAGTCAAAATGTCCACTCAAGCCAGGACAAGACAGGATAACTAGTTATTTACTGCTAGAAGTAGATATGAACATAATATTAAAAAAAAACCCACACATTTATTCAGGGGGTGACTCATTAAGACAAAATTAAGGTTGACTCTGCCCATTGCTGAGAAATTTGGGGAGGGAACACAGACACCTTAATGCATGAAGAGCAGAGGGTGCCTGCTTCGTGCATGGGTCGACTTCTGCACCAGGACTTATATCTAGTGCCATGAAAACACAATAAAGAGAGTTTGAGGATGTTGCAGTTATGAACAGCTGCTTGTTACACTGTTCACAGGGGAAAAAAAAAGAGTTTTTCTTCAGTCTGGGATACTGTGGAAAAAAAATCAGGAAAAAAAAAAGGAAAGAGAATAGGACAATGAATTAATATGCTTTGATCTCTATTTTTTTGATAGCATCAGCTCTCAAGTGCCTCCAGCAGCTGCCAGACCCTCCTCTCTATTGTGGGCTTTTAGCCAAGGTGCTGCACCTCTTCACCAAGGAGGGAGGAGGCTCTGCTGCATATTAATGTGTTACAGCTTCCAGCTGAGCCAGCTGTGCAGAGGAAACGGCTCTTGCAATGTGTTTTAATTCCTATCATGCACCAAGGGATATCTGCCAGGCGCGTGTTCCTTATCACCTCCACGACCACCCATATCTCCAGGGAGCACAGACTCAAATAGAGAGTTGTTACTGTGAAAAACAAAACAAAGCAAAAACATGAAAATCTGTAGTCATACAGAAAATCCAGTGAATGTATTTGCTGGTTTACAAGGCAAAAAAAAAATTGAGCGCCATGTTTGGAAGTGCAAATGAAATCTGGAGTAGTGGAGCAATGAGCACACGCATACTAAATAATATCAAGCTCTGTTGAACCGAAAAGCTGAATGCTCTCTGTACCAAATCTATTTTGTGTAGACCCTCTTCCTTTAGACCCAAGGAACACATGGAAGTATTATGGAATAACACTACCCTCCCAAAATCCCAGATGGGAATTCTCTGTGTTCTTCTACTTAGCTTCCTTTGGATAAAGACTACCAAAACCTCAAATTTGTCCATTAATTTCTTCCCCACTGCTCCTAAATGTACAAGAAAGGCCATTGCCACTGACCCATTATTGACAAAAGCCAGAGGCAGCTGCAGCTCCACAAGTCAGACCCGCAGACAAGGTAATTACACTTTTATTGCTGAGTTTGGAAACCCTCTTTGCTTCCATTTAAGCAACGGAAATGATTATTGCTCCTTGAGCTGGTCTGCTGTTTGCACCTGTCGCAACGCGTGAGAGTTTTATGAAGTATCATTTGCAAAGAAGCAGGGAACGAATGTAAATGAAATTATCCACAGGGCAGCTCTTACAGACAATGGGAAATCAAAGATGCTCTCCTCCGAGGGAGGGCATGTGGCTTTCTGAGCACAGAATGATCCAGTGAGGAGCCAAGACCTTACAGAGCACCTCAGCGCTGCAATACAACACCTTGACCACACTCCCAACTAAGAGGCTGAATTCCTTGTGTTTTTGCTAAAGTAAATATCATATGATGTTGATGTGAGATTTTCGGGCATCAAAATAAACTTGCCAACTGAAATGTGTGGACATATAGTTCTTGAGGCCTCAGGATCTCAGAAATAATTTGGGGGACAAAAAAATTCTCTTGCTAAGCTGCAAAATTCAATGTGACAGGTGATGTCTTGCCCTGAACAGCCATCTTTCCTGGCAAGTGCTGATGTGGGCCACTCTAGCACTGGTCCAAAGAGTTTGCAGAAAACAATCATCTGGAGTGTGTGACTCCAGAAAACATTGCAATCTTGATGATATAGATGGGAAAAATGTAAGCACAATTGGAGCAAACCATGCAGATCATTAATGAAGTGTTTAAGCAGTACTGGCCGTAATGTCAACACCTGGACCCCTGCACTGGTGAGTGGCCTCTACCAGGACATTGGGCAGCTCATCTCAAACCTCTAAGTCTGGCAGCTCAGTCAGTTTTCAGTCCGTTTTCAGTCCATCTTGCCGAGCTCTTCCCTGCCCCATATTTCATCAATTTGTCTATGAATACATTACAGAAGACCATGCCAAGAGCTTTGCTAAAGTTGAGATAAACAACATTCACTAGTAAAGGTAATCAGATTGGTTAAGCATGTTTATCCCTTCAAAAATCCTTGCTGACAGTTACCTTTCTACTCCTTTCTTCTTGAAAACAGCTTTCAGGAGAATTTGTTTCATCATTTTTGTCCAAATCCCCTGTCTTGCCCTTCTTGAAGATAAGGGTGACATTTTCTCCCTTCTGGTCCTGAGGAACCTCCCACAACCACCATAAGCTTTCAAGGGTGGTCTTGCAACGACACCAGGCATCTCCCTCAGCACTCATGGGTGCATCCCTTTTAGGGCTCATGGACCTAAGTGTTTCCTAACCTGATCTTCCACCATTGAGGGTAAACCTTCCTTGCTCCAGACTTTCCCATGAGCCTCTTCAAATCCTGAAGGCTTATTTTTGATGATTTTAACCAAAAGGGACAGTTCACAAAGGTTGGCTGCAGGCATGACTCTAATTGGAGCCCTGGCTGAACTTCACAACGATGGCCCTGGCACTTCAAAAGAACATTTTGCCCCAGTAGAAGCTTACAAGTGTTCAGTAGCCTCTCTGCACTTTGGCTGTCATCCAGGAAAGGATCAAAGGGGAATCAAGGAACTAACAATCACTTATCCAACTAGAAAGGCCTTGGGCATGATTCATCTATCAATATGTAGAACTCTCCATCTAAGATGCTTGTTTCAAACATGCTGTGTTAATGGCGAAAATCACACAATCATCAATGTGATCAACTGCAATTCAGCACACATGGGTCAGTGGTGCTACACTGTCATCCATGGACTTCCTGGCTCAGTCTCATCACCAATTCCAACACTGCTTTGTGAACTCTCTCTTGTACCTAGTGCCCAGAATTTTTCTCATTCTTTTTAATGGGCAACAGAGAACAATATCTCTACTGCTGTCCTCTGATAATGAGAGCTCTCATCTGCTCAATTAGCAGAAGTTATGCTCTGGAAGATAATGCAGATACCAAATTTAGCATTGACACTGCCTACTCTATTTGCAGTTTCAATCACTGAATTAATGGCAAGCACTTTTTCATTGGATTATTAGAGAGCTTTCATCGAGATAGCACATGGAAGAGCTCTCTCCAAAACGGGAAAAAAAAGTCTAAAATCTCCCTTGGTATTTTTACTCCAATATTTATAATAATGGATCAAATGAGTCAATTCAATTTCCATCCAACTGTCAAGCATCCAGCTGTAAGCCCGAGAATGAAGCCCAGCCAGGGCCTTCAGATTTCTGGTCTGCAATATTTAGACTGTGATGGAGCTCCTGGCCTTGCACAGCTTAGATGACAGCTTTAACTACTGGGAAACTGCACAACCACCCTCCTGAGTGTATTTTTGTGTAGCTCAAGCCAGCAGATGATTTCCTAGCATGCCAAATTTATCAGGTCCTGCAGGCATGGAAGATATATAAAATCTACTGTACTAAATCTAGAAGGGCTATATTGACTTGGGAGGTGGTATGTGTGGCTATCAGCAGAAGATGGAGTGCTTTTAAGAAGTCTTTCTTGATAGAATTTCATGCATGTTTCTAAAATAAAATACCTTATCACATATCTAAATAGATTAACATTGACTAGAGTGAGTAGAGCACCTCTGCCTGTGATGGTTTTATGTTGGATCAGCATCTGACTACAACCAGCGGAAGTTAAACACCAGCTGAGCATTAGTTTTGATTATCTCAGTTGAGTTAATCATTCTGATCACTTTGGGATCTATTCCAAATCATTTTCCATGGAACTACATAAATTTTCTCTTTTTTTACATGTGGAGATATTGAAACGCATAAAGAAGCAGCATAAGTAGCTGGAAGTTACCCAGTGGCCAAAGCAAGCGATAAATACCTCACCTTCCACATCTGGCTGAAAAAATGGTCACTAGACTATAACTCATATCACTCATTCAGCTATAAGTCAGGCATGGACTGCAAGAAGTGCCTGGGAAGAGTCTCTCCATTGGCCTCATTTGGATTTGGATCAAATACAAAGGCTAATCTTTAGATGTTCCCCTACGGAGTTGTCCTCTTCAATGATTCATATAAATGAGGTACATACATTAAATTTGCAGCGCTGTAGGCATAATTATGCAAGCATTGGTAAAAAAAAGCTCTTTATTCAAGCAACCTGGGTAAGACCCTGATTCCCTGATGAAATAAAATCCTAAAGGAGCTGGCATAAGAATGATTCTTTTAACTACAAATGTAGGGGAAAAAAAGGGAAAAAAATAATTAATACAGCTGTGTCCTCTCTCCTTCCCTAGAAAATGTTGCACCTTTTGTATATAAAAATATTCAAGTCCATGTTTATACTCTTCCCCTGCCATGACTATTTCATTATTAAACCATCAATCCGAGTTTCTCTGGGATTAAGCTGAATTTTGCAGATGATTTCCTTGTCAGAGAAAAGGTGTAGAGCAATCCCTTGCTTCTTGTATTCAGAAAGTCAACCATATTAAAATATAGCCACTGAATTAATGATGATACGACAGCGCATTTTTTTCACTTTTCTTCCCAAGACACTAACAAACCTTCCAGAGCAATTTGGTGTGCTGGAGAAGTCTGGCTTAAGGAAAGAAAAAAAAAAAAGGCCAAAATCTATGCACATCAATGACCAAAATCTAGCACAAGATCAGCTACACTTTTAAACCCTTAAAAAGACTCTGCCACAGTTTTGGTCTGGGCCAGACAGACCAGTAAAAATCCTCCCGGTCATAACAGCTAGGAGTTGCCTTGGATCATGGACCACCTGCAGCAACCTGTTGGACTGTCCCCATCTGGAGAACAAAAACATCCAGCTCCATGTGCCAGGATTATGTCCGGGTTGGCTTCACAGCCAGAAACCATTCCAGTCCAATCTTTCTATGATATAGATATAGCCAATGATGTCAGCTTAATTACATTTGAAGATCTCCAGTCCCTCCAGACTGGAGACTCCAGGGGATGTATACATGTAACTCAAAACCTCAGGAAAAGGTTTGCATGAATCTCTGCCAAACCAGACAGGACTGCTTTGACAGGCAAAACCCCAGAGTTTTTCCTCCTGGTTTGAACAGCAGGAAAAAGATGTTTATTGCGATATCTCCAAAATAAAAGTTTTTAGCACCTGGAGCAAAATATGAAAGCTCTCCATAAAAATGCTTAAGTCAAGGAGGAAAAAGCCTCACATTTCATAATTTTATAGAATAATGTGGTGTTCTGCTTATGCAGTAACTTTTCATCGGCTGCAAAACATGCTCTCATAAAACTTATTAAAAGAGCTCTGAGAGCATTGCTTTTTTCAGTTTGCTTATAGGATAGACAGAAATAAAAAAATCATTTCAGGTAAATATATTATTTCTCTCTCTTCCCTCTTCCACTTCTCCTTCTCCCCCAAAAAATTTAAGCCAATCAGTATCAATGGTTCAAAAACATTGTTTGATGCTAAATGAAACTCTCAGTTCAGCCTACAAATGTTTTCCTCAAGAAAGCTTTAATAAAACTTAAATTGTAAACATTTAAAATTCCCTTCAAATCAGAATGCTGAAAGATTTCATTCTGAAAAAAAATACAGGAAAGGGGGCAGTCTCACTGTTTTTCACGGCTGTCAAGCTGACAACACTTGAACTTTTTGCATCGTGGTGTCTCTAAATTCAAATATCTGCCGTGGAGAAGTTTTTAGCTATAAAACATTGTCCTGTTTTACCCTTTTAATTCATTACAAGGTTCTCCAACTTGGATGGTTTTCAGAAAAGACACATGAGCACCGAACATGACACAAGGTCCTCACTGCCTCCTCTCATTGCACTCCCTATCCTAAGGATTCGTTGGAATCCTAAGGATTCGTTGGTCCTAAGGATTTGTAAGACCCACTTGTTCTTCTGGGGCTGGTTTGAATATCGAGTGCTCCATCTCCTCCATCTGTCAAACCACCTGTGCATGGAAAGACCACTGGGAATTAAAGAAATTTTCACATCCTATTTATTCCCCAGATTGGTTTCTCAAATCCAGGTTAAAAGTTCCTTGTCTGGGGCAAATCAGGTAGGTGTTGATGACTTACACTGCTGACACTGTCAAGCAAGGACTTTCCTGGTCCATAATAGGTGAAATACCTCTCTTAGCTCACTGTAAGAGCAGCTAAGTCTATTGCACTACAAATTATTGTTCCTTTAATTATATCCTACAGCTGTCATTCCAAATTTATCACAGATTTTCATCACAGATTTTTCGTCACAGATACATTTCTTTCTTTTTATGCACATACACACAAATATATATATATATAAAAGATCATATATATTTATATAAATATGTGTGTGTGTTTATATATGATGTATTAAGTTTAGCATCTAATCAATGGAAGAAATGATCCAATTTGCACTTGAAATGAAAACTACCACAAGCTCCGGAAATACTCTCTCCAGTATACCCCGCTATTCCCAGCCTCTCCTCCAGTTACAAAGAAAATAAGTAGTAATAAGCTTCCAGCATCAGGCTTTTATTATTATTATTATATGCTGCTTTCAATTGACAGATACCATACAGTAAGTGGGTCAAATGCACAGATGCTCAGAATAACCAAAACACTGTGGTTTTGCCTGCAGCTCCATTGGAGGAAGAATGGGAATTTTACATTAAAGGAGGACCCTACACAGTTACTTGAAGCCTGACTTCTTTAAGGATGCTTGACTAGAGCTCTTTACTCACATTAAACATTTATGAGGAGCTTTACAACAGCTACCAATATCTGACTAGCAAAAAAAAAATATCATTTTGCCCTCACAAACACGCTATTAACCTCATACAGATATCCCCTCTGCCACTTCCATCCACTCTTCACAGCTTCCTATTCTCCAAAAGCAGAATTAAAGCATCCACTTCAGTGAAATACACAGTGGCATCATTAAGAGCCTCGCGTTTCTGCAGGGAGATATTTGCAGCATCGCCCCTGCTTAGCATGCACACCATCAAAACAACCACGGTAAATGTAGCCACTGCTGGCAGTTCACATCAAGTAACGACGGTCTGTGCTGCAATAAGGCTTTATGCGGTGTGAAAGCCGTGAATTCCCTCACCCACTACACGCCGAGGCTGAGCTCAGCAGCTGGTTAATTACTTGTTTGCAAGTTGGGAAGGGCAAGGCATTAAGAAAGGCTCCATTCTGAGCTAAGGCAGCTCTGCACCCATGCACCCACCAAAAGGACTGTGGTGTGTCAGAGCAGCTAAATGGAAACTACATTAATTCTCCACTAAAATAAAAAAAAATAACCTCCTTTGCAACCAAAAATTCCCAGTGAACAAAGGTTAGAGGTGACGTTGGTGGAGTCAATGTTCCTCAGCTGAAGCCCACAGTTGTGCTGGTTTCCATTTGATGAGATTTGCATCTGGGTATTTACAGTTAGACAATTTTTAAACTGTGTTGACGGATATTTCTGTTGTCTAGTCTTGAAAACCAGTAGTATGATGCTGATACTTCTCCTGCTTTCCCAAAGCGGTTGCAGGAATTCAGCTAAAAATACTCCTCAGGACCACCCCACTACACTGTATGTGCTGCAGTGCTACTATGGGACAGGCTGGGGTGGACAGTGAAGACAGGGACATGCTTTGTGTGGTTGAGAGATGCTGGTCCTTATCCCATGCTCCAACTATGGAAAGAAACCTGGAAGATCACAGACTATAAACAAGGGAGTTTTAAAGGGGTTCCAGAGGGCAGCACGTCTTTTGATAAGGAATGCTGAGAAGTGAAGCGCATCTGCTCTTAAGAATAGCTCTGCAGAACCCAGGGAGACCCAAAGCACCTCCTGCAAAACATACAGCGTTTCTCCACTTTGCAGTGCCATGATCCTAGTTTTGGTTAGACAAGAGTGTTATCCGCTTTCCTCTCACGTTCCTTGAATTTAGCTCATCCACAGTGCTCTGCAGGATTGCTATCTTCTTTATTTCGTCCAGTTTAAGAGGGATGCAGCTCGGTGCCTAGCCTATGATTTAACAGGCAGATGAGTTCTTGGTCCCAAAGCAGAGATCTCTGTGAAGACTTGACAGGCCAGGCACGCAGATCACAGCTTCAAAGAGCAGCTCATCGTTATCCGCACAGCATTGGGGGCAAGCAGAGCTTTTGAAGATGCCCACTGAGGAGATTCCATCCCTAGCAAATAAAGGTCCTCCTGAGAGAGCTACTTTTTGCTCATCAAAGCATGGGATGGATCTAACAAAATCCCAGAGCCTGGTTCACTTTATACACACTCCCCTTCTTAACAAAGTTCTGCATCTGGAGCAATGCTCCAGAGCTCATGGCCTGGATCTACACTGGGACCTTCCATCTGGCTTGAATGAGCAGGGTCAAACCTGCTGTTAGCAGAACAACAAAAGCCTCAGCAAGAAAGTGCTACCTCTGGTTGCCCCCCAGCTACCAGCATCTCCTCATTCACCCTCCCCCTGCTGCCCTAGACTTGCTTCCAGTGCAGCTGGAAGGACTGATGGAATCTACCACAGCTTTGGCATGTCCCATATGAGTCAGGGTCCTCAGCTCCATGGCACACACCTGTGAAGACCTCAAGGATAAGTTCAGCTCAGCTGAAGAGATCCATCTACCTCCCTTGAGCAAACAGCACAGTGGAAAGAGGCTTAGTAGACTGCCTCTCTCTCAAGCAGATTTGTCTGATATTGCAAAAAACTAGGACAGCTACAAGCATGCTGTGTGTGCCTAATTTCTGATGCTTGTCTGCAAGTCTGCTCATGCGAGCCAGGCTCTCGGAGCCAGCTCCATGCTGCAGTCGCGTGCCGTTTGCCATGTTTTTGGAGAGCCTGACTCCAGAGTAGGAAGCCTAAGCTGCTGCTTTCTGAATATTAATAAGCACAATGCATATGCATATAATATGCATATTAATTTTCAGTTCAGGACATACAGCAATCTCTAAGAAACTAAAATGCTTTGAGTAGAAAGCTGTGATTTCTTACCTACTTCCTCATTTTTTTACCTAAATCTACCACGGCATCAGCCCAACTTTTGTAAGCAACCAGGTACAAAGGAATGTACAAAGGAATTACGACTCTTACAAAATGCTCTTGAATTCTAAAAGTGCCTCTGGATAGCTCCAATCATATGCGCTCTCGATTCTGTCAGCTGCTTATTTGATTAAAGGTAATGGATTATCCTGTTAGACATCTATAAAATCAAAGATCAGGTCCCACAGTAGCAGTATGTACACTGAGAAGAAAAGAGATCACGACAAAATGAGTTTGCTTCTTTTCTTCTTTTTTTTTCAGTTTTGCATGTGTAAGTGGTCATGATAACTATCAGAGACAGGGGAGAAAAGATACGTGTGTGAGTGCATGAAGGTGGAGAGATGTTTCTTAAAGGGCACATAAATGTCTTCGCAATTCCTCCACCAAAACCCCACTGGAAATATGCAGCAATCTGCAGTGGGGGAGGGCTGGCTCAGTCCTTGCAGTCCTTGATGAAAAGGAGAAGAGGAAATGCTCCGACTGCTATATAGCATGTGATTAATCTGAAAGAGGAACATCAATAAAACATGATCTGCATCTCTCCAGCTGATAGAGACTCATAAATAATACAGCTATAAGATGTGAAGTCCAAAGTGGAAAGATTTTTTTCAGTGTCACAAACAGTAGGAAAAAATCTCTGTAAATGATGTGGGAGAAGTGAATTCAGAAGCTCCTGCTGCATATTCAATGCTCTATTTGGCTTCACCCCCTTCCCTAGCAGTCAGGTACCTGCATGAAGCACTAACCATCATCTCTGAACATCACATGGAAAATCAGTGACCATCTGGGAAGAAAAGGTGACCTAAATCACACCTAAAAGCCTTGGAAAGCTGCAGACTTAAGCAACACCTAGGTCTCTGAGGGACAATTCCTTCTAGAAAATACTTAATGAAGACAGAGACAAGTCAGAAAATGGACAGTAGAAAGAAAATGCAAATGTTTCCCAAGGAAGGCAAGATGTTTGTGTTGGGATCAGAACCTGGAAGTACTGCATCTCCATTCTTACCCATCATACCTCACTTTCTCCTTCATGGCCTCTCTCTACAAGCAAACTGGATTCTTATTTTCTTGGCCAAGATTTATCTGGGGAAAATTTTGGGTGGACCTTTTCCTTTTCCTGATGAAAATTTTGGGTGGACATTTCCCTTTTCCTGCTGTCTGGAGAGAATGCCATCTCACATCGTTGTGCTCTCCTGCAGAACCACCACCGCTGCACTGAACCAAGCGCCTTCAGCCTCCCTTCCACATGAAGACCTGTCATTCCACCTTCACTAGTTCATTAGGTTTCAGTATATTTAATAGTGCAACGTAAGACAGATAGTAACATAAATGGCAACTTAGCAGAGCATGAATTAAAATAATAGATAATAGAGTAAAAATAATAGATAATAGGTTTCCATCCCATCTTTAATTATGCCAGCAGAGAACTCTCTGACACGGGTAAGAAGTTTCAGGAGTAAAAATAGAGCTAGGGATTTTCCTTGGGCATAGGTCAGAAAGCAGACTTGATTAAATGATTAACCATTGACCCTCCACAGAATAAGATAACTTGGTGCTATCAAGACTCATATCAATGTACTTTGCAGAGGCAAAGGTTGTTTGGAACTGGTAATATCCAGTTGTCTTATGACGGTTTTGTATTTCTGATAAAAAAAAGAGACACAAAGATGCTTTTGCTGTGGCCTAAGACTGTGTTCATGCGAAAGTTCACACCTGCAAAAGCTCCAGTTCCTTGGAACTTCCAAGTTCCTTGGAAACTCAGTCTCTGCATTTGGGTACATTAGTTGAGGTTTCATCTCCACTAAACCGGCTGAGAGTGAATGACCTTCGAAGTAAAATTCAAAACTCAGTTTTGAATCTAAAGCTTTCTTTTGCATCTGTTTTCTCTTATTACACATAGGAATTTCACAAGTGGCATACTACTGCCATGTAGGAATTCTTCATGCCTTATTTGAATTACACTTTTCTTTATTTACTAATTAGAATATGTTTAACATTTTAAGCAAACATTCCTTCTGTTTTTATTTGTATGAGAGCCTGTTTTCTCTGGGGAGTTCCCTGAACTCTCAGTGTTGCTATATAAAGTCTGGGGGAGTGCTGTGAGATCTTGAATCCTTAAAAATAGCTGAGTGTGTGTTGTTTCCCAGAATTTTAACAGAAATTAGGTGTTTGGACTTGGGCTACCATTACATTAGCTCTTCAAGCACATCACAGGACAGTCAGCTCAGACCTTAGGCTCAAGGTCTGAGCCTAAGGACCTAAGGACCCTGGAGGGCTGGAGGTGATCGGCTGTGTTAGACACGGGCAGCTACTTTGCTCAAACATGCTAAAAGCAGATGGAAATGATTAAAAAATGAAAACATGCCAATGTAACATACTAGACACCAGCACAAAATGGCTGTGTATATGTATATATGTATATGTATATGCTCAGAATAGGGCAGATGAGTTCCCAGCTATGTGGCACAGTGCAACCTCTGTTGCCAGTGGTTTTCTCCTTGACCTGGTGCCTGCCCTCTGGACCAGGGCTGCACAACCTGCCCTTGCTGCTGCAAAAAGCCCATTCTTATCCAGCTACTATGTTCTACTAATATATGATGGTAAAATATCTAACATGGTATTTTTGTTGAGCAGACAGTTTCTAGGAAGGTGGGCTTTGCCTCCTTGGCATAGCCTAGCAACACATCTATTTGTCAGGATTGCTTACATCATTCAGCAGCTGGAATCACACTGAGATTTTGACTTTGAATGTCACACCAGAAATGTGCGCAAATTTGTATGTTCTCCACTGCTGCTACATGCGACAAAATGGGGAGGCTGCTACAGAAAAGTAGTAGCAAAGTACACATGGGACTGGGAGTATATTCTGACGATGCTGGAAAATCTGGGCCTGACCCTCAGCAACAAATGGAAAAGAGAATAAGCCAATAAACTAATCCATCATCGTGACAGCATCCATACAGAGTGTACTTTTCATCAGAGGAAGCCTCATCCATTTATCACAATCAATGTCCACAGAATTTGCAGTAAACTCATCAGCCTGATAGCTAAACATCACCCTCAACCCCCTCTGTGGTAAATAGAGATTAATATACTCTATGAAGAAGACAAGAGTGCTGGACAATGGAGAAAACAGAAAAAAAAAAAAAGTTATTCAAACAGCCCTGGAAGTGAAATCCAAGACTAATTTTAGGGGAAAAGGCGGCTCTCTGCTGTTGTCACAGCATCAGGAACTCGTGACTTTGTTTTGGTCCCAGAGGGTTCAAATCCAAGAGAGGAGCCACCTCTAACATCCCTCGTGCCGGATGGAGTCATGAGGAGCAAGGAACAATAAGTGAGGAAGAGCACTGGTCCCTAAACCATGACTAGGGTCTTTAGAGTCCTTCATGACAACCTCTGTGATCCCAGCACCCTCAGTGCCTGCCCACGCACGTGCCTTTACCCCTGGCAAGTGTAAGGTACCTGGACTCATTAGCCATCAATAAAAAGCTTTTAATCTATCTCTGATTACTTTGCATTCACCCTTCCCAAGGTCTGTGAACACGTGCTCATCCAGCCCAGGGCAATTTTTAAACCGAGGCACGTGGAGCGTCTGAGCCCCATAACACTTCAGTTCTTCATGAGGAAACATCCCCCTGCCTAGCTGTTCGAGGGAGGAAGTGTTTGCATGCAAGGCAGTTTTTGCCAAGTCAGGTCAAGGCTATGGCAAGCGGGAAGGAGATAATCTGATTTTTCTCTTCCTCCCTGAGCAAGCTGTGGAGCAGGACTCGGGTCTGCCCAGTTCCCCAAGGGGAAACTGGGAGGAGAACAAGCTGCTTGCCCAGTGCCACAGCTGAGCTGAGTACTGGGCAGTCACGCGAATCTGGGGTTTAGATCAAATGTAGTTTCACAGCAGACCTTAAGCAGAGCAATGCAGCCACAGAGACAAGTGAAGAGCTGGGATCAGCTGCCCGAGGATGCCCCATCTGCATCCGCTCCCTGCTGTCACTGTTTCATCCAGCAGCAACGCTGGTGCTTGGCTTGGGGAGTAACCCTCTTCTGCCCTCTGGATCTCAGCCCCAAAGGTACCTGCCTCCTCCTGTCTGCCCCCAAGTACACACAGGGCCCATGCCCTGGTAGTGTTTTGTTCTGCTTTAGTTTCATATCTATCATCTCCTGCAGCTCCCCGTTAGAAGCAGCTGATACCCATGCCAGGACCATTCATCACTGGCCGTCTTTAGGAACAGCCTAGACAGCTATCAGCAAGAAAAAGCTGGGATTTAAGGGCTTCTGAGTTGGGAGCAAGGAAGAGGATTAGATGACCTCTCCAGAACCCTTGCATGGAAGTTTTCCCTGATTTCGTGCTGGTTTATCCTTAGTCCCTTAGGCTAGGCATGAAGGAAGGCCATAGGACCTAAGGTCTTTGTGTCTAAATACAATAATTTTGCATGAAGTGACTTAGCATCAAGCAGTGCTTTCCGGATTTTGAAAGAACTATGTTATGGATCTTACTATGCCAATCCAGGACCAAAGGTTTTAGTCTCACCCTCTTTCCAGGTAAGCACATCTGCTTTGTCCCAGCCCCCAGAACGGCCTGCCGGACCTTATTGTTTTTCTTCCAGTGATATTCAAACAGTTGCTAGAAACAGATGCCCTCTTAGAAGGGAGTCTCATTTTCTCTGTATAAACTCAGTTCCAATACTGTAAATGCTGAATAATGCATCAGAAGCTGTGATGTATGCCATTCCTTCAGCTCAGTATTTGCCCCGAGTTCCCTGTTGTCTTGGCCTGATGCAATCAAAGAAGGAGCACACGATGTTTCCCTAGCTTCAGGGTAGCACTGCTGAAAACCCTCTGATCACTGATAACAACATTGGTTCAGTGAGGCCCAAATTCTAATGCAATTAAAAGGGGAGTAACAGGATCGTCATTATCGTGTCTCCATTAGGGACATAAGAAAATACTTCAAGGCCTATTGAGGCCATGCTTAAATCTACTTATTTAAACATTCTATCTTCACATCCCCCCCCTTATCAGAAACTGCCAGAATTTAATCACATTTTTCTTTCCAAATTACAGCTCCAAGGCTACTTGAACTTAGAGCTGAAAATCTCTTTTTATAAAGGCTCTTGATTTATCTTGATTGAAACAAATAAGCCCATATCATAATCCTAGCAGAGAAGAGCATTTAAAGACATTTTAATACATTATTTGTAAATGTGCCTCCAGTGTTATAATCACAGCTTAAACCATATAGCCAAATGCATTTTAAATAGAGCCAGGTGGCCCGCAAGAGGACTGGGTGAAGGCTATTTAAACCCCTTACCTACATCTGGTCTTGGTAAGGATCTGGTTGTTGCTTATTCAACATTTATAATTTCAGACATTTGCTTTCCTCTCTCACAGAGTTCACATTTTCCTCTTACATTTTTACCATAACTAATGAGAAAATAAGCAAAAAACGGAAAAGATGACAGAAGGAATATGAATCCTGAACCTCAGGATGTGTAGGTTGTGCATACAGTCTTAATTATAGTATTCATTAAGTTTTGGTTACTTGACCTTTATTTTATACACACCAGTATAGGCATGGTATCAGTGATCAAGAAAAGTGCATGAGGGAGGCAGTCGGTTTCTCATGTTGATGACTTATCATTTGTGGAAGATTTTATCTTGCTTTTATCGAGATAAATAAGAAAGTTCTGAAAGCTACTTTTCTCCAGCCTGAGCAAAGTGTCACATTTAAGTGACATTTAAGTTTAATAATATCCGTATGAATAGGATTGCTTGGGAGGGTTTATTGCCAGCTGCTGGTTACAGGGGAAGCCCAGCTTGACCAGCTCAGATGTAGTCACCTAACCTTCGGATGCTTAAAATCAGAAGAAATGAATCTCAGCTTCAATCTCCTCCCTGTCCCTTCCCTTCAGTTCCTGTGAAAAGAGCAGACTCTTCCATCTGTGTCTCCACACCACAGGACTGTGGATGGGCTGAGAGGCACCACCTTTTTTCAGCTCTGAAAGGCACAAAAGCCTCCTTTCTATCCCCAGCATTTGTGGATGAGGAAGCAACCCTCACCTCTGTGCACAGGACAAGTGGGCTCTCAGTCACAGCAGAAGCACAAACTGGAGGTTAATGGGAAGCTAATGGTCTTCCTGGTAAACCTAAAGGAATAAGGAATAAGAGTCTAAGAAAGAAAGAAAGGAAGAAGAGCCTAAGAGGATATCCTTCACTGGACTCCTCTTTGTACAAATTTGCCCTTAGGTGTGGAAATTTCAGCCAAATCATGGTCTCGGGCCCACTTCTGGGAAACAGCCTTTCCCACATCAGGCAGAGTATGGTAAAATGTTCTGAAAAAAGGAGGAGACCAGGTGATACAACCCTGTGACACACACGCTACTGTGTTGTTCTCCTAAACGAGAAATTGTAAAACAAAAGGAAAAGCGACATTCTTTAAGAGTTCAGATGTTTTGATGACATTTTTGAAAGAAACTACTTCAACCCACACTAGCTTTTCATTTTGAAATTTCTCTTAATTGCTCTGTTGTTATCTTAATGATTAAACTTTGATCAGCACACTTTGATTGAAATGAAATGTTTTATTCTTAGAGTTACCAGCACCTCAAAACATATTTTTCCCTAATTACTTTAATTGTAAAGGCAGGGCAATTTGCATGCTTGTTACAGGAGGTATCAAAGGACCCTTTTGGTCTCAGGAGTGAGAGCTGAGGCCAGCTCTGAGGTTTCCATCCCCTCTCTTCCAGGATGAAAGCAGAATGCAGCTCTGTAAAGCTCCATTCCTCTTGTGATAGAGGCAATGCAGAGGGACAGGAGAGACAGGAGTCACCTCCAGTTCCTCCCATAGGATGGGAGATGGCATTCCTTTGGCTGGACATAGATACCTCCAGTTGAGCACATCATCCCAGAGGAAATCAGTCAATGGAATGATTTGTCCCCTCCTAAAGGGGTGACATAAACAGGTGAAAGGACTAGCTTCTCCCCTTAAACTCTAACCAGGGCCTAGGGGGTATAGGCTAGTTGACTGAAAACAGACTTGCAGCATTATTTAAGAGCCGTGGTCTTCTCCCATCACCCTAGCAGCTAGCTGCCACTTCAGATAACTTTGAGCATCTTGCAAGTTCTGTCAACCCCATACCGATGTCCCAATATCATGTCAAAAGTCAGCGGGCACATTTAGTCAACCTAATGGAGCTGATCACAAACATGAGAGCTGCAGAAACCAATAATTCCCTTAGGAGTTTGCTCCAGTAAGTGAATCACCATTATAGTTAATTCTTTGCTCCTTGCTGTGTTTTGTTGTTCTTGTCTAGATTAAAGAGCCCATTAGTGTCCAATATTTTCTTTTTGGTGATGTACTTTTAGAGATAGCAATCAATTCCTGTATTGACTGAAGCAGCACAGAAAGAGTTTGTGAGGTCTCTTACTGCAAGATCTATTTTCCAGTTCTGAACTCTTTTCCATGGGTAGTGGCCATAGCCAAAGTAGGGCAAAAATAATACTCAAACAGAAACTGGCACTTAAAGGGAATTCATTCGCAGTGAGTGCATATAATTCACAGGAATAAGAGCTGCATTTAAAAGCTTCTTGAAAGCTAATTCCCAGTCCTTCATTTCTAGCACAGAATGTCATTCCTGCTTTCAAGAATTAGCTGTGCTCCATGCACTCCAAGTATGTTCCCCTTCTCTCCCTCTTCTCTCTTAGCTGTCAAGAGGCAAATAATCTAGCTGAGCTCTCCAAAGGAATTTCTAGTGTGTGCTACATTGAGCAAGACTGTTAGCATGCAAATTCCTGAATTCCCTTAATGCTAAAGATGTCGGGGAAGGGAGCTCTACTAACACCAGGCAAACAGGGAAGGGAAGGTCATCTGTTCAGTCACCCACACCGTTGACTTTTATTACCATGCAATCAACCTCTACAGCTTGCAGCAGGAGGAACGGAGACATTTATTATAGTAGTCAGCTAACGCAGGGAAGTAATTATGCTAATGAACAAGACAAACAGAGATTTGTGAGGCAAAGTCAGGGAAATCAGATCACGCAACACATCAAAGGGTACTTTAGCAGGGCACAGGTGACAAATGTCTTTGTGACTGACAAATGAGAAAACTGAATCAGCGATCTCAGGAAGCAAAGCACAGAGTTATTGCTTCTGTGGGAAAGAGAAACCTAGAAAGATGCAAACTGCAGAGTGCCTGAGCAGGAACCTGAGATTCACATGCAGTCCTTAAGTCCAACCACAAAAATTCTATCTCAAGGACATAGTCCTGTTGATGTACAACTGAATCTCATCCAACAGTCTTAAGACACACCATCAGAGAACAATGTACACTCTAGAGGTGTCTCTTCCTTTTGGAAAACACAGAAAAAGACCAGATGACTAATTTAAAATTATCACCTATCCTTAAAACATCTAAACTTAGGTGACATCCCTCTTGTTTCAGTAGGAGGAACAGGATGGAGAGTTGTTTAGAGAAAATGATAATTCAGTAAAATAGAGGAAATTTGGCCTGTCTAGTCATATGAATTTCTAATTCAGATTTAGAGTGGGAAATGGTTAGATTTTCTATTTGCTTTTGTACTTGTTTTTGTTTTAATGCAACAACAAAGAGTTAGGGAAGCAGCTTGAGATTCTGCAGTCAGGCCAGCAATTGATTCAGTAAAGTCTTCACACAGCAGATGACCCTTCCTTGCTGTCCAATCTGCTTGTGAAGAAAATGAGTGGTCAAACCACATTTGTCCAGAGCACAGATGGCTTTCAGCAGCCTCCTGCTCCTCTTTGTCAAGAGTTCTCTGACAAATGGGATCCAAAGGAGGGCTGAAAATCGACTGTTCCAAAACTACTTCAACAACCAATTCTCCAAGCACTTCAAGGCTGAAATTTTTCAAATGAATGAAAGGCTCTGCTAAAAGTTTCTTGGACCTGGCCCAAATTTCATGCATCTCTCTAGATGAAGGAGGAGATATAGATTCTAGATGGAGGAGATTCCCCTGCATAACTCCATGTAATGCTGGGGAGCAGTCTTCTACATCAGTCTCACCAGACGTCAGCAGGATATCACCTGCTGTGCACAGACCTACATGGTAGAAAAAGAGCTTCATATGAAGGATACCTTATTCTTGCTGAGGAGGGCCAGATTATAGGGCAACCTCTGGCCTCCCTCCCTGCTGGGTTCCTCACACATCACTATAAGAACACACTATCAGTCATTAGGATACGTCACAGTTCTTAAGCATCCAGGTCTTGCAAAGAAATTGAGTGTGCTGACAGTGCAGAAGGGAAATACCCAAAGTCAGGGATGATTTGGAATCACGGAGTAGAACTGCTAGTTCAATAATAAATTCTCTTCATTTGGTAGGATGGATAGGAGTTCTGATTTCCTGGACAAATATTAGCACTGAAAAATCAATTGTACTGAAATCTTTTAAATTTATCAAGCGAATACATTAGGAGGAACATGCTGTCTGAGCATTAGTACTGGCAGGGTGAAGAAAAAGGAATTGCAGAACTTGTTAATGATGGATTTCAAGCACGTGTTCACAACTGAGATGAAGCATATACTAGTGTTCATTCTCCAGAGAATAACAGAAATGGATGAGGCCTTTGCTGAGTAATTGAAGAGAGCTTTGGATGTACCTCACTTTTTCAGCTTTAATATAGAGCCAAAAATGAATAATCTCTGGGTTATTCATTAAGGAGAAGGGTACTATGGGCACTTATGGCATTTACGTGCAACAGATCCCTTGTAAAGGTAGCAAGAGGCATTGGCCTGTTTCTGAAGCCTGTGGGTTTGATAGTACCTTTCTCTAAAGTAGATAACATCATGCTTCTGAGTACAGACTGATCATGAGCTGGCGTCAGGGAAGACACACACCAGACATCCTTCGTTGTCCACCCAGACTGTTTTGTGGCCGCCTGCATTCTTCACACCACAGACCCAGGCTCTTCACAGCCCTTCTTTGACGTGCAGCCTTATCATTCAGTTCTGGGAGGATCTAGTAGATGTATCATTAACGAGACAGCATCGCAGAAGCAGGGATCCTGCTACACTGACACATGTCCTTTAGTCAGGAGCATGCCTTGAAGACTCTCCTTGCTGAAACCCAGCGCACACTGATCTGGAGAGAGCACTGATGCACCAGACACAAGCCTGCAGAGCCTAGCATAGAGCAAGGGACTTCCGTGGGAAGAGCAGGATGGCAGAAGCTCATACAGGAGCTCTGTAGTCCAAATAGGACCTGGATTTTGCTTGTTGTGAAGGAGACTGCATTCAGAATTGACGTGAGGGTTACAAACAAGCAGCTTTTCTCAACCCTGAAAGAATAATGGACAAAATCAAACTCATGCTAGAGAAATCGGGAGATTGTAAGCCAAGATTTTTGCTGTCACACAGAAACACAAAATAGATGCTAAAGACCATAAATGCCATCACTTAATGGATACAGAGACTGAATTCAAGTGCCTGTATTTCTGCTTGACTTGCACTTGATAGCACAATTTTCCTCCTAACACTTGTTAATGGCAGCTAAACAGAGGCCAACAGTTGACACATACCCTTGATGTTATTAAAAAGCCGACTGTTTGGCACACAAAGACCCTGTAGAGCGCTTTAATAACTGAAAAGGTCCCACTAATATAGCTGTAAGCTCTATGAATGTATGTCAGAGCACCTTTAAATGGAGAGAGTAAACTGCAGTGGAATCCTATGATATCAGATGACTTTATGGCAGCAATATCATTTCCATTTCTAATCCATCATTCCTTTAACCTCAATTCTCCCGCCTCTCACAACAGGTAGGCAGCTCTGCTCTGCTGATTGCTCACAGCCTGTAGGAACGTATAGACACAGTCCTCTTCTAGTCAATGGAGAGAGGCTGTTTTTTTAGAGGATGCCATTCCACCTCTCTCTCACGTACCTACATCTGGAGGTGCCTCAGCATCTGGAGGTGTCTCAGCACTATGGGGAGAGTCTAGATGACTCGTACAAAATGTCATGTCCAACCCTCTAAAGCAGGATTCATCTGTTATCACTCTAGAATCCTTCACAGTCAAGGAATCAATGCGGTCAGCACACCCTGGGGAACAACAATTAGGCTGATGGATCTAGAAATGTCTGTTCATGTTGTGAGGCAGAGGAGTGAAGGAAGTAGGGAAAATTCAACATTTTACTTATTGTGCATCCCAACTCCAGATGTGGACAGAGTAGAACAGGAGCAGGCTCTTTCTACTCTGTTTTTAGAGTCGTAAAGTGGTAGATTTACAAAATTTCTGCAGCATGCAAAGAGCTCTGGTGATGACATGTAAGCCCTTGGGTGACAGACAAACATGCTCTTCCAGATCCAGCACTACTGATCTGGTAGGGAGTTTAAAGAAAGCACACTGTGAAACAAGCATCCCAGCCAAGAAGGCAGAATAGATTACTATGAGAGGGACTTTTTTCTTGTCCCATGTTTCTGGTGTCCAGTCTCCCTTTACAGAAGTATCAGTCTGGCTTGTTGTTTTGACTTCTCTGTCTGCTCTAGCTGCTAGTGCTGCCCTTGGACTGTCTTTATATCTCCAAGGGGCTCTTACGAGACCACCATGCAACATGCACCGGAACAAGTTGGAATTTCCCACACAGTACTGATTTTCTTGCTTTGATTTTCATCTATAACAGTGCATAAAATTAATTTAGTCATACTGATCTTGCTTTCCTTAGCATAATTGAAGTATTTTTTGCCCTACTTGTAAGCACCTCCTTTTACTGAGGACTTACCACTCTCTGAGAAGATATTCTCACCAGTAGGTTACCATAACCTACTCAGTCTGTAGGTGCAGCTCAGTCATTTCAGGATATTCAAGAAGCCACAGCCAAGAAATCTCTCCATACCTTTGAGTTTCGCATTAGGAGGAGTAATAGCAGGTCGTCACAAAGGAGGTGTTGGAAAATGCAGTGATATCAAAAATCGACCACAAACTGACATATAACAGTTAAATGTACTTGATGTCCTTCATAGTCCTTTTATCTAAGCTCCAAGCTTTATTTTCACAACTTCCCTCTAAAAGCAGTATTGTTTTCATCTGGCAGATGAATGACCTCCCTGGATAGGTCATGTCTATAATAGTAAGTAAATAGAAACAAGGGCATACCCATTTTCCAGTGATCAATCACATTGTTAGCATGGTCTGTTGCCAAACAGAAGGGTTTTTATTGACTATTTGATAATAAATGCAGAACTATAGAGACAGAATGGGTCTGAACCAAAATAAGGAAGACATTTTCTGTAGTCCTGGACAAAAAAAAAAAAAAAAAGTGGAAATAGTGGAGAACAGTTTCCACAAACATAGGGAGGGGTAGCCCTTGTTCCTCTCAAAGACATCAGCTTGATGCATTTGCATCATCCCTTTAAAAAACCTGAATAAGCTTACAGCATGGTAAGGATTTAGAATTTGTTTCAGGAGTGTGACTTCTGAGCGCATGTGCACAAGCAACACCCAGACTCTTATCTACTTATCTAAATGTTGTTGTTTCTTGCTCAGAGATAAGTTTTATGATTTTCCCCTTGAGTCAGATTTTAGTGTTGTGCAAGAGGCATCTCCCCGGTCAGGAGTTACGCGACCACAATGGAAACAGTGTTCGGAGGCGACTGAACTTCAGCAAAAATGGACCTGACCCAGACTCAAGCAGAGCAGGCAAAGAACATAACCACCCTGTTTCAAGTCAACACTTCCTCCTGCCTTGTTTTCTGACCACAGCTTTAACATAGAAAGCTGTCATCCTCTTGCAATCCGGAATCAAGATTATAACTTGAAAGATGTGGAAAATAAAACAAAAAAAATGTTCAAAATTCACAAAGTGCATCTGGTCAGAAATGGTGCAGCTTGTGAATGCTGATTTTGTTAAATGGACTCCCACTCATCTCCTTCTTCCTAAAACTGAGTCAAAATCTTGGAACAAAACAGACTCTCCTTTTTTTTCGATTTGAGGGGGAGTGAGAGTGGCCATTCTCTGCCTTCAGAAGTGACAGTTCTCCAGCAGCCCACTGGAAAGACGTCTGTGGTTTAGATGGGAGCACAAGGCTAGGAAATAAGAAGACTCAGGTCAGAGCTGGGTCTTCCTGCTGCCTTTGGCATTTACTCACTCCTTCGTGACAGTAGTGCTCGATCCCCACAGAGCTTTTAATAGTTGAGCTGACAGAGGTAAGTGTGGCTTCCCCTGTTTCTGAAAAAGGGGAAGTCACACTGTTTGGCCTTTCACTCAAGAAATATGTGGCACCACAAGCACTTGAGTCACCACATCCTGAATTCTCGGGAAAGGGCAAACCCTCTTCACCAGAGCCCTTCCTCGCTGTGAGCAGTCATAGGGAATGCGGTTAGTGCTGAGGTGTCCTCCTGAGCTCCTCCATAGGGATGCTCCTTCCTTGAGAACCTACTCAAAACTCTCTGCAGTCTATAGGTATAAAAGATACCATCAAACAATCACAGGACACAGATGTAAAGGATCACTGAAGACAACAGCTACATTTGTTAGCAACGGCTTTACCCCCAAATCCCTTCATCCCAGTGAAGAAATCTGGTGTCAGGCCTTGGTGCTGCTCTTGGTTGTGATGTAAATCACAGAGTTTTCCAGAAAGCAAAGAAATTAAGAATCATTCCTTGACCATGGTATTTTAATATCATTTATAAAGCCCTGCAGAGAGCCAGCTGCCAACCATTTGCCATTTTCTGGTATTCCCAATCACAACTGCCTAATTCCAGGCTTCACTCTAGGACTACAAGACAAGGCAAATTCTCCTTGGCGCTAGTGCAGCCCATGTAGCCTCCAGCCTCCTAAAATGTTAGGCACAATTGCTTTTTACCTAGCAGCACTAAATACCTCTAAGCTACATTACTCTAGACATAAACCATAAGCTACAGTCGATCATTGTGAGGTTTTAGAGATGTAATAATTTTTGTTTGTGGGTGTGCATTTCCCCCTTGCAGGCTGTGTAGAAGTAACAGCTTTGATTTTGCTGAGAGGGTGAAGGAAGCTGGGCTGCTTTAGTATGTTGTGGTAAGGAAGGAGTTTTAGCGGGTTGTGGCAAGAAAGCAAAGCAAAATGACAGCCGTTTGTCATGTAGAGCATAAATAACTAGACATTCTCAATGCATTTCAGATTTGTGAAATCACTGGATTCCTCTGGCTAAGTTTCGCCAAAGTCATCAACAAAAAGATAAAAAAGAGTTTCTGAATTTCATTGCTTCAGCTTCTCCCCACTGCCATAGTACCTTGGCTTCTTAAATCAGTGTGTCATAGCCTGGGTATTTAAGCTGGGAAGGTTCAATCAGGAAAAAGGCAGTAATCGCAGCTACGCATTAGCAGTCTTGACAACTTTCCACTTTATTTGAGAGAGAAAAAAATATGACAGGAAATGGAAAAGGAGACATGGATCTTTCTAATAAGCCTTTTACATCACCCAAAGGTCACGATTTTCAGGTGCTGGAGAGTGATGCAGCTATTTTTAAAAGACTGATAAAAAAAAGAGAGATAACATAAGAGATACAAAAGATAACCACAAAAATGGTTTACAGGCAGGGGAAAAATCCTTACGGTAGGACCTAAGAGATGAATCTGCTGAGTTTATCACACAGAATAATGAAAAGGAGACCTGACTGAGGTGTGTAAATACCTCAAGGGGGGATATTTCTGGATAGCATAGGGCTTTCTAGTAGAGAATGCTGGACAAGAACTGAAGAGGAGAAGCTAAAGTCAGACAAATTTTATCTGGAAACCAGCAATGCGGCCACGCAGTTCCTTTGACCAGGTATCACTGCCACTGTCAGATATGTCCAGAGTTTGCTTCAGGTCACGGAAGAGGCTCCAAAGAGTTGGGATCAATTTTTTTTGAAATATCTTCAGTCTTCTCAGAGCTACTTGTTTTTTCTGTTGTGTGCTTGTTTTTTCTCAACAAAACAACAGCTCAGGATGGGTAACATTGCTTCAAAAGTTGACCTAAATATTTTGAACACAAGTATTGCTTCTTTTGTTTTCCCTTTCTTCCCCTTCTTTAAACCTAACAACCATCAGACTGCGGCAAAGCATTTTCAGGAGGACAGCCTTTGTCCCTTAACATTTCTGTGTTTATATCAGGAATAACCTGCTAAGTTACTCCATCATCCATTTATATTCTTCACTCGGTATTCTGCATTCTTTACGTACTCCCACTGCAAAGGGAGGCCTCTGTCTATCCAAATATTTATGTGGGTGTCATTACTAGAGCATCTGAGCATTTACTCTTTTTTTAAACATCCTACCCTTAAGTGAAGGTGCTTTGTTCCTCATCCTGAAGAATGTCGCTACTCGGATGCAGACTGGTCCTAAAGAGTGTTCCTAAGGCTATGAAAACACAACATTGGCTTTTTAATGATCCCAAGTAGCCTACGTTCCTATTTGATCCCTCTCAAGAGAAATCAGGTCAACGGTGTCTCATACCATGATGCAGCAATTCCCTAACAAAACAATCAAAAAATAGAGGAGTAAATATATTTATATCCATCCTGTGTCTAATTGTTCAGCTAGCTCAATGTGCTGCCTACACGGAGGTTCAACAGAGTCGGTTAAGGGAAGAGTAGGGGAAACCAAAAACTCTCTCCTGCACTGAGTTGAGGCTCAATGATTGAATGAGACTGAAATGATGTCTGTCCACTTATTAGCCCCAGATTTCTTTTATTCTTTTATAAGAAGCTGTCCCATTGTTTCTTGAACTGTGTGAATTTTTGGCTTTCACTGCATCTTGGTGCAGTAAGTTCCTCAAATTCTCTATAAGCAAATTCTCATTTTTCTCATTTTGAACCTGTGCCTGATAGTTTATTCCACACTACCTATTTCTTATGCTAAGTGATTACTCCTTATTCACCTTCTATAATCTTGATCACTCCTTCTCTTCTTCATTTCTGTTACATCCTTTCTCCAGAGGGGAGCACTAAAATCATCTCCTCATATTCAAGTTGCAACCAAACCACGAATTAACCCAATGTCAGTTCAGAAAAAGACTTGCAGTTTTGGGGCATTCTGCTGCAAGCCTTCCTTTCGGATCTGCGTGGGCACAAAATTCATCACTGACATGATATGAAGAGGGTGAACTTGCCCACTGACCCATAAACTCTTCTAGAATGAATCAGAAAACTTCAGTGTTAGGTTTGAGGTCAGCTAATGCAGGCACTCCTAAATGCCTGCTCAGACAAATATTTATTGCAGCCTCTCAAAGGCCGCAGTGCACAAACACACATGCACACACTCACGCACATACCAGTGCGTTCTGAGTCTGCCCATCCTAGGTCTCTTAAAGGCACCCTCCTGTTGCTTGAGAAGTTTCAATAAATCTGTGCCTCGTTATGAAATGAAATTATATTTGGTCCACTGAGCATCTGGTGCAATTTTGGGGTGACCTCTGCCACTCTCTAAATAGTTTCTATATCTCTACAGGAGAAAGAGTCAGTATGGTTCAAAATGTAGCTTCTTCTTTCTGACCCAAGACTCAGTTTTGACAGGGAAGGTTTTGTAATTGAAAAAAAGGGCTCATGGCTCTGAGGAGACCAGGTTAAATGAAGTAATACGGGCGATTCATGGGTGCAGACTAGCTGGAAGCCAGCACTATCTCCAGTTCTGGCACTGGAGTCTATCAGCAACATTTCCAACACTTCATCCTCAATGTCTTTTATTCCTTGCAGTTCCCCGTACCCAGGTTGGTAGCTGAGTTTTACCTCTCTCTGGATTTCAAGTATCATCGTGTAGCTCCAAGGGCACTTCATTTTCACACTGAAAAGCTTCAAACACCACCACGCAGACTTGGAACCTGACATGCTGCTCAAGAAAGAGCTGCGATTCCCTCACCCAGAAATAAATGCTCTGAGTGAGGAAGTGAAAGGAAGAAAAATGCAGCACACCAGCATCTAGTACACCAATTAAAACCAAGAAGGTGATTACATTTCAGCTGCCTGGAAGGTCTGATTTTTTCCCAAAGTCTACTAAAAATCAAACCACCAGTGTCAGGATTGGAGCTTGGAAGTGAGACAAACATTTGGAGGCTTAGATGGTCCAGTGGTGTGAGCCAAGCAACACCACTCTATCTCTGGAGAAATAAAAAAAGCCATAAAAGCTGTGAGGGTAAAATCATGGCCAGCACCATGATTGAAAAGAGCCTAATTTTTCCTCATGAATATCAGAAGTCTCTCAGGTTAAACCATTTGTACTTTGAGGATTTAAAATCATTTTACAACTGTTAAGGGTTTGGGCAAAGGTTGTGCTGCACCAAAATAAAAGGCAGTTATTTCTTACTGTCCAATTCCTGGCATTGACTTTCCTTGCAAACACAATATCTGTAAGAGCTCCAGTGTGACACGTGTCTTATCCTGCTGCTGAGGATAAGACAATGCAGGCAATACCCCTGTCACGGGCTTAGAGATGAAGTAGTTATCTATGGCCAGGGTTTTGCCAAGAGCCTCAAGGAATGTATGTCCAAATCTCATGGAATTGGAGTTCTTAATCCATGCAAGTTCGGGCAAACCCCACTGTGTGTTCAGTTTAGCAAGACAGTGAAATCTAACCCTGCTGGATATACAGTTCTACTCAAAAACAAAGAGGTAGAAAAGCAAAAAGCAATACAACTACTGGAATAAGATTAGAGGCCTTTGTGTTCTGCCCTAGTAGATGCATCTTGTCTCCTGCAAGAATGTGAGAGCTGCAACTTCATTTCCCCCACGCAAATGTGCCACCTTGCTCCCTGCACTCCCCGGCTCCCCCTCTACCAATTTCTCATGCTCCTCTACCAATCTCTTCTTTACTTTGGGGAGCAGACAAAAGGCTCTTTCATCCAAGAAAATTTTAAGGAATCCTCTGATTTTTTACTGCATGAAACTTTGCTGACTCTGCTTGTGCCTGTCCTGCTTCCTCCACCACCACCTAATGGCAGAAGAGAAAAACAGCATTTAGACTTGGATAAATTTTGTATGAACATTTTTATAAGATCAGGTTACCCTAGAGATCAGGGTTGGCTATAGGGGACTGTGTTAACAGCTTTGCAGACATGGGTTTACAGAGGTGACCAGAGCCCATCACCTACCCCGACTAGAACATCAAACCTCAAGCCTCCTTTTGCCTCTCCTCTCCACGGACAGGACAGACTCTTCTCCGAGGACACAAAACAGACATTAAAAAAATATTCTTCATGTGTGACTTAAAATAAGCTTTGCTTTTGTTAAAAAAAATGATTTTTATTCTCCAAAATACTCTTTCCTTTTGCAGGGTTTCTAGCCACCCTCCAAATGCCCCACTCATTCAAACTAGCTCTCCTGACATATTCCTGCAGGTAAATGTAATGCTGTGTGCTTTACATGGTCTCTAACATGGAACATACCAGTAAATCTTGTGTGCTCATTCAGTATGAATTTTTGCCAGCTATCCAGGAGGTATTTAGTGCCTCACGTTGTAAGAGTACTCTTCCATAAAAAAAAAAGCAAACTTAACACCAACCTGTCTGACTAGATTAGCAATAAAATTCTAATAAAGAACAAGCACTGTGGGTTTTATCTCAAGAGGAGAATCATTTGTGTTGTTGAGAAATACAAAGGTAAAAGCTGCCTGGGCTACACAAATTGGTGCCAGAAGTGTTGAACCTTTAACCTGACACAGGAGTGGCCCACCTCCTTTATTAAACAAATGTACATCAACTTTGAACAAGGGCTATAAGCGATCTGCTGTACTCAGGAAGAAGAGGGAGGTCTAGGGTAATCCCCAAGCGAAGGGCAATGCTTCTCTCCTAAGGGGTCTCAGTCCCAGGACAGACCAGGGCTCATTAGGGACAAAGTCTGTTTGCTGCATGATGGGGTGACATTGCCCACAACCAGGAGGAGCCCATGGAGCTCCTGGTGATGAGGAGCAGCCGCTGGAGCAGCCCAGGCTTTCTGCCAGTTGCAGAAGTCACCACAGCACGTGGGCTGTGCTTGCAAAGCACATCAGCACTGCAGCTGTGTTTGTGCTGCACTGCTGGGCCAGTCTGACTATTAGCTTCTCTAATTCAGCTTTGCAACATACACCTTGCCTGGAAAAGGGGTATTTGTCTGGAGGGAACTCACTCCTGATGTCTTGTAGGTGGTCTCATGGAGAAGACATCCATTCCAGCTGGAAAACTCACATGTGCCTGGGTTTCTTCCACAAATGTGTTACTTTTAGCATTTTCTCCAGTGTCTCCACTCACATCCATTGAGTGGGGAACCCTGGCACAAACTTAGGGCTCCCTGTGTAAGACCCCTAACCTGGGTGGCAGGGAGAGCCGTGGGACAGACCCCTGAGGGCGATGGCCCATGTTGGGCCAGGCTGCGCTTTCACTAACTGTGCTGACACGAGGACCTTGCTGGGGTCCCTGTGGGAGTCTCGCTGGGAACAGGAATTGCTCATCAGGTATAAGGAGAGCTGGTGGGCAGCCCAGACTTGCTCTTTTGAGAGGGAACAAAACGCTGCCTGCTGCCAGCCCAGCCCCGCTTCCCACCGCCAACAGCAGCTAATTAGAGCATCTGCCCTCAGGAGATCGCCCAGGCTTAAACATTCCTCTGGATTAGGGAGAATAAAGGCATCATTTGGCACTGACAGTCACAATAAAGAGGCCTTGACAGGTCTGCCAGAACTGAAAGCCGCTGGCAGCATCAGGAAAAGACAGGGTATGCGGCATGTCAAGGATGTCTTGTACCTTGAAGGACAAAATGCAGGGAGAGGGTTTGCTTTGCTGCAGTTAAACCTCATGCAGAGGGCTAAGATCTGCTCCAAGGGAGGAATTCTTCCTTCCTGGAAAGCCTGACTCTCGTTACTCTTTAGAGTACGAAATTGCCAGAAACGAATTGCCAGACAGGCAATCAAAACACTGCTCAGATGTATCATTCTGCAAGAGGAAGGAGCCCCTTCCCATCTTTCAAGACCCAGCACTACAGTAACGACTGATGGGAACCAGAGCTCTTCTCAGGATATATTGCCATGGTCTGTGGGACAAAGCACACCATGAGGATGTAGGAGATCTGGACCAGCTCCTGCCTTTCCCTCGGGCTTCCTGAGTCACTTTGGGTAGGTGTTTGATTCAGCACATGCGTTAGTTCCCCAGTAATATTTCACTACTTATATTTCCCACCAGGACACAGTAAGAACCTGTTGGAGAGCTCTCCTACACTGTGGTTGTAAATGTATCACACCACATCCCGAGAGCAAGGGAATGGGAAAGCTGCAGAGCTTCTAGGAAACCTGTACAAGTGCTAGGAGCCTCAGAGTAAGGCTCTCAGACCAAATTCATGACCTGAATAGTCATATTCCTTAACCTTACGGGTTAAGGTAGGTAGGGAAAATTTGCCCCACACAAGGACTAGCCTAGAAAAGGTTCTCTTCCCATCTCTTCTGCTGCATTAACCTGTGACTGTGGCTTTTTGCCTGTGACTTGTTTTTTCCTGTTTAAAAACTCAGTATGTTGGTTGTGATTGCAGAAAAATTAAAGTGTAAAGGGGCAATGAATGCCATTAATACCATGGGTTAATCCCCTCCTGTGGTGCTTGTACCACTTGCAGAATTCACTGTCTGCTGCTGGTGCTACAGAAAGGAATAAATCAGTAGTATTTGGGGGCATATTTTTCTCCATTTGGCACACTTCCAAGGGCAGGTACCTGCTTTAATGCCATGTTGCCTACATCTTCAATGAGATCACTTTTGTTTATTCATTAAAATATCTATTGGTATCTTGCATCATGCTTTATAAAGGCAGAGGTGTCTTTTCTATGGCCCATGAATGGGGATAAATTTGTTTTTTCCTAACATTTGATTTCACAGCCTTAGTTGCCTTTTAAAAGGCAGTTTGAAATACAAGTCACTGCACTTCCCAGGCAAAGAAGGAGCAGGTTTTCCCTGTTCAGTCATGTCTGACATGGGTATTTGCTCCCCATTTGTTAGGAATTCAGAAGAAAAACAAACAAAACATTCACCTTGGTCAGATAAAAACTAGCCTCTTTCTTCCCTCCATGGAACAAAGAGAAGAGAAAGTACCAGCAAAACTACAGCATAGATTTTGTGTTCACTTTGTACAGACAGAGTTAAATAGCAGTAAAAAAAAAAAGGGCAGTCCATTTACCTTCTGAATAATCAGTGACCTCCAGAACTGTGATCCTGGGAATTAGCTCTGTAATGTTATAGTGTAAATTGGGGTTTCTGATACTAAAAGTTGCCTGGTGCAGCTTTTGGCATAATTCAAGCTGGTTTACAGGGCTGTTTTGATTTTAGCAACCTACCAAGCTCCCCAGAGGCTGCTGTGGCTCAGGGTTTCTGGAGGTTAACATATCCCTAAGCCACCCAGGTAGACTACCTTGGTGATGAAAAACTACACTTGAGCTGGATGGAGCAAAAGCTTTATCAGGCAATTCCTCTTCTCCATAAAGAGCTCATAGGGGCAAGCAGATCTTAAGTAGTCCAGCCTTAAGAGTCACCATCCACCCACAGCAAAGGCAGCCCTATATGTGAAGCCCAACTGCATGCACATTGCTGTTCCCTACCTCCTGGATCTTGATCCCTAGGACAGGGTGTGTTTTCCCATGTCAGTAGACATGTAGAAAGTCTTCCTCTGAGCCTGCCTTGCTGCTCCTTCTCATATATTTCACATAGGACAAAAGGACTTTTTTTATTATCAGGATACCTACTGACAGGTAACATCAAGAGATGAAGCCCTTGCTAGAACACAGATGAAACACAAATTCTCCAGGCCCAATAACACTTTTCCAGTATTTTTCCAGTAATACTTTTTGATTCAGAAATTCAGTTCCCATAACAAGCATTTTTATTTTCCCTAATTCGATCGCTACCCTTTTCATACACCTGAACAACTCTAACTCAGGCTCAATACAGAGTTACCACACTTTTTCCCAGGATTTCATGCCCTCTGGGACAAACATTAGATGCAGCCCTGAGCATCTCTCAAACAGTTCCAACTGCCAAAACTGAATCCTGCCTCTAGCTCCTATGTGCATATCCAGATGAAGATATCTTCATCTGCCAAATGACTCCCATCTTTTAAGTAACCACCTGCCTCCGCTCAGGTGTAAAGCTATATGAGGCCAAGACATCCTTCAACTGCCATTTCAGTAGGTTGGTCTCATGCAAATTGTGTGTCATATCTGCTCCTATGATGCAAATATCTCAGATGCACCAGGCCATCTCAAATGGTAGATGAGCACAGGCAACTGAATCACTGCCCAAATTTGTAGGATATGGAAGCTGAAGAATGTGTCAGTCGTGCATGTTTTTTCTCCTGGCCTATAAAAGAAGCCTTCAGCTCACTTCTCCAAGCTTAAAGAGATATCCAGTGCTAAACAAATTTTCTCCGGGATGGTGCCCAACCAACAGCACGACACTGTTTTCTGTTCACTCTGTGATGGTACCTGTCTGCCCTAGGTCTAGTGTCTGAGCATCTTTAACAGTATCTTTACAGTGTTCTGTGACTCTATAAAACATATGGAAAGACAAAGCAAAGCAAGGCTAGACAACTTGTGGAGATAACTCTGGAAATCTATAACAGAGTAAGGAATATTAAGCACAGTCTTTTTGGTTTTGTTTTGTTTTTTTAGACCACCTTCTTTTATACATCTCTTAGAAACGGGATTTCTCCCTGCTCCTCTCATCCCCACTATGGTTTCTCTCCATGAGGAAACAGCTGAATAGGCCAATGCAGCAGAACAATATCCTTGCTCAGCATTCAACAGTAGGAGGTTTCATTCCTATTGGAGAATGTACAATACACTTCTTTGGTTGTGAGAGTTTTTATCAAAAACTCCCAACCTCATACCACGAGGGGAAGAGGGGAATTCAATCCCGGGGGTCAAGAACCAGCTGACCACACGAGACTCCTTCTGGGGTCCTCTGCTCCGGCTGGAGGGCTGAGGCCTGGATCAGAGTGTCTCATTTGATCAACTTTCTCCTCAAAGCAATACAGAGCCGCAAGCCAACAGGCAACTGGCAGCAGCAGGACACTCCGGGGAGCAGGAGGGAGGTGCTGCTGGCTCTGCTGCTGCTTTGATCACTCTTTCCTAATGGCTTGGCTGCCCTCAGGCAGCCTTTAACTGTCTTTGATGTTAGAGGGGAGGACGGGTGCAGGAGGCAGTGATGTTCAGACACAGATGCACTCAGTGCCCCAAGCACTGGACAAACTACTGACAACAAGACGGGAAAGAACATCACAAAGTCACTTGTCCACTTTCTGCCTCAAGGCTTCATTATTTCTACCTAAATCATCCTGACTGATAATACATTTCCAGTCTCCTCCTAGAGATCCCCAGGGATGAAAGCCTTCCCCAAAATCCATTCATGTTTTGAACCACCATCAGAAAGCTTTTCCTAACATTTAACTAATCCTCCCCTGCTATACTTTAAACCCATGACTTCTACTCTTCTCCCCTTGGATATGAAGAATAATTTCTTTCCTTCACTTTTACAGCCCCCTATTACCTTCTTGAATACTGTTATATCCCTTCAGCTCTCCCCCTGGTGCTGAACAAGTCCATTACTCCCAAATGACAAGAGGTTATATAGAGCTCTGACATTCTTACTTCCACCAGCTCTCAAAACCGGCCTTCACCTGCTCAGGTTTCATTCACAGGACCCTTCCTGGCCTCCTCAGTACCTTGAGCATCTGCTCTTTGGCAGATCTAGCCTTGTGAGTCCCTTGGATGCACAAGTCTCTTTCTCGGGACATATGAAGAAACACTCACGTCTCATAAGGTTTCAGACCCCAAATACTTTTTATTTGAGCTATCGCAAGCAGTATCTGTGAAGGAATTATTGCACAAATCAAGGAGAATCTGGGAGTACTTTGGTCATCCTTAAATACCTACACACCTAAGGGAACAGAAGGGAATGATTTACTACTAGGTTAGCCAGATCTATGGGATAAGACACACTTCTAAATTCAAGGGCTTGTCAGCTGTTCAGATATGGCCTTTTTCACCTCTGAGGGGGTTTTCTAGAACTACACACACACTAGCAAATTATCAATACTGGGGAATGTTTCTGGGCACAGAAACTTGCTTGTGTTGTAAATCATTACAGTCATCCCTAGCCAAGTTTTGGCCCTGGCCAATTAGTGCTCATCCAGACAGCTCCCAAGCACAGTTCAAAGCTATTCCTGGCACACAGGGTCTATAAGCAATGCTTCATAGGCATTTAATTTTCATTTCCTCAGTGTTGGCTCCACCTGGCTGCATCCACACTCCAGAGCAATTGGTCTTGGGTCTCCTGCAGTGCAAAAAATACTGTTTATTTCTGCTCTTCAAAGCATCTAAAATGACGCAGTGGGATATGTAGAGTGGGGTTTATAGGGCAGGAAGATGAGGTGCTGAACACCAAAACGCTGATTCTGTCTTTTTTCTTTGTTTCCAAACTTGATCCAATCTCTCCCATTTCCCTTTCTCCCCTGAGTCCTTGTCTGTTAGCTCATTTAAATCCAGCATTTCTGAATCAATGTAATTTCATTGACTTCTAAGGAACCACTCCAATTTTATGCTGGTAGAACAGAACAGGACCAGTTGGCAGTTTTGTTAAATGCACTGCCCCCAAATCAATACTTAATAGACGAGAGGGATACCTCAAAGTAAATATAATTTCTCCTGAGTCTAAGATATTTCATTATAACACAGCTGGTGTTGTTTTCTACAACAACTTACAATCTCTTAAAATGATCATAGATCTAACTTAAAACTAAACAAATTAACAAATATCCCTTGTGAAAGACAATGCAGTCTTGCCTAAGGCCAATCTCCCTTTGGAAAGATAAAGGTGTTTTATCACTGTTTTTCAAATGATTTATCCAAGTTTGAAGAGCAAAATTGGGAGTTTGGAAGAAAATTCAATTTTATTCATGGGGACAACCTGTAACATGAACCCAGAGAAGGACAGAATTGGCAAGTCATAAAACATATCTATCTTCACACTTCTGCCAGATCACAAATGTGTGTCAGTCTTGCCATAGTTTTTTTGTTTTGTTTTGTTTTGTTTCCTAAAACGACAGATCTTGAAGTCCAGGAAACCAGCAGATAACTAGGAAACAAGGCTCTTGCCTCTCACGCAACTACACTGTGATCTTCTGCTGCTCCTTCCCACAGTTAAATAGAAAGACTTGAAATACCTGAATTAAGGAGTTCATTATTTTTAAATCAAATTCCATGTGTCTGAGGGGGTTTTATGTGCTTCAGGTCAATGAAAGTTGCTTTTGCCCACACACAAACACCCATTCAACAAATGCATATTCCCAAAAGGTCCTATCAGAAAGACTTTTTCCAATAAGTGGCAAGTGGTCTCACGTTGCCCAGTCCCTCCACTTAAAGCAGATCTGCAGATGTCTCTATATGTGTGGACATATAAAATGGTAACTTTACTCTAGCAAAATGAAACCCAAAGCAATGTCCAACAGCATGAGCAATAGAAAATAGGTCAAGAAATATCTTCTTTTATGGAGGCCAAACTGCATGATTGGTCTGGACTGGTTTTACACTGTACCAACAGACTGACTAAAAATCTCTTTATAACATAGAAAATGAGCTGATTAAAAGAGAAAGCATCACCAAATCCTAGTGGAGATGGGCAGTGACAGTCCAGCTGCTGACCCCATCAGGTGGATAGATACTCAGTAATTTCTTCATAATGCCTGTGTGAAGGCCCTATATTCAGAGTGAGGTGCATTTTTATACTCGGGGATTTGAGAAATAGCAAAATGCTGATTGAGCCTCTTCTATCCCAGATGTCCTTCCCATCGCACAGAGCAATGAAAAATGACAGTTTCAGCAGTAGCAACCAGCTGGGACTGATGCCAAAGAAAGACAGTTTTGTTTTGTAATTTGTTGATGCTTCCTTTAATAAACACCTGTCTGAAGTTCTTTATCTGTTGACCAATGGGTTCTCTCATTGGTGATGGCCACTTAACATTAACTAATTGCTTTTATGAGTGTCTGAGCAGAAGCCAAAGTCTGGCATTACTGCACAGACAAACAGAATTTGAGGATGAGTCTAACACAAGGATGTGGATGATGGATCCCCTGGCCTTGCAGAGGGAAAGATCCCTAGGAGCCATGTAATCCTCCAAGACTTCAGAGTACCCAAATCAAAAGGACGAGATGAAGTTACAGGAATCTCTGACTACAGATATTATGTCATGGCCAACCTTCTCGGGATTTGCAGTCTCTGAGCAATGAGGAGTGGATGCACCACTTCTTACTTTCGTTGATGATAAACCGCTTTTGATGGGCAAGTCTCTGCCAAGGGACTTCATTTGTCACAGCACCCTGCAAAGCTGACCCTGTTCATCTGGCTTCCTGCAGCTTAGTGGTCCTGAAACACATAAGGGAAATTCTGAGGGAAAGAGAACCACTATGCAGAAAAGAAGCAAGTACATCCCAGCAGCAATCAGTCCACAACCAGGAAACCCCAGGCCGGAGTCTCAGCAGGATGCTCAGAGCAGGCCCCTTCACCTGAAAACGGTGACACTGGTTTACACCAGCTGAGAATACCGCCCTTTATTTTAAACTTAGATGCATGAAAACAAGAGACGACTTGATCTAATACCTGTTTATAGTTAAATACAGGTGAGGGGATGGCAAAGGGTGCTGGAAAAATAACCAGGCTTCAAGAGAGAGGTTTATCAAATGAACAGGGCTTCAAACTGGCTCCAGCTCAAGAGAAAAGACACGCTGAATTAACTTTCCCCCAATACAATCCCATGCCCAACTACTGTCAAGATGTGAACAAACATGGAGATATTTTCTTGGCTGGGCTGCAGAAGGAGCAAGTTTATACTGGCCATGTCAGGTTTGTGAGATGATGGGCCTGCAGCCAGGGTATGAAAAACTGCTTTGCCACTTTTCCCTTCTGTCCTGTTCAGAAAAGGAAAGTCCCTGGGTGGATCAGGTGGAATAGACCCTGGTTCAGCTTCAGCTCCAGGCTCAGTTCCCCATGCACTGCCCAAGGAGAGAGGGTCTAAGATTCCACTAGAAATCTTTTCTTGATGATATCTTTAAAGCCCAAAGTGTAGAAAAGGGACAATTTAGGATTTGATACCCTAGGCTCAACTTAGCCTAAACACAGTCATCTGATGAGGTCTGAGAAACATTTAGACATCGAGATACAGGACTGGCAAATGTGTCAGAAGGCCCAGGAATCTAGAAAACCCAAATCCTCCAGGACTGGCAGCACCTCTAATGGCATTAGGCTTCTTTGTTCAGAAAAGTGAATCTCACTAAGTCTAAATTGGAGGAGAAAAAAAAAAAAGAAAAAATAAAACAACTGCTCATTGAACCCCATTAATATTCAGATGCTTATCACACCACTTAGGCTACACATCATTTCCTCTTAAGTGCTGCTTTTATATGCTTTGTAGAAATCTCTTTGCAGAAGAAAACCAGCAATTATGCTAAGCTCTCTCCATGCAATTCAAGCCCTTATCAGGCCAGTTCCAGTGACTGCTTGCCTAGGACATGGCAAGCATGGATTTTATGGATCTGTTAAGCTATCTGGATACTGACAGGTATTGACTAAACTTTGTGATAACAAGTAATGCATCCATGTTGTCAAAGAACACCCAGATGCAAGGTGATAAAGCCAATTTTTGAATTTTAGATATTTGAATTTTAAATATGAGAACTTTCAGAGAGGTACCTTTCAGTTCCTTCCTTCCCCGTCTGAAAAGCAGATATTTGTCATGTGAATTCCTATCTTTTATTACACCACCAACAAAATATCTGAAAAAAGAAGAGAAATTTTTGAGTATTTCCTTCTTCAGACTGAAATTGGAACATAAATATTGAAGCTAAATATAAAAGTGTTCGCACCTATGCCTCGAGGGGCTACTACCCAGAGGCAAAGCAGTAAGTTTATTAGCTCCCTCAGACACAGAATGATGGGCTGGGAGGTGGGAGCATAATTAATTAATAATTTATTGCCTGTCACTGCAAGGGGGAATGAGGTAGAGCAATGGAAATAACGTGATATGTCATAAAATCAATGTCTCTATTCACTTTTCACATTGAGCAGATTAATATTTTTTAGTTGATAGGCTCATGTTTCAGGAGATTTGTAGGTTTTCCTTGGGGCTGAAGGCTGATTGATCTAAGAACGGATTATCATGCCATGAAAAATAATCTCCTACTGTTGCTGGACTGCTTCAGTCTGTACTAGGATGCCCACCTCAGCTCGTTCTGGTTGGTTGTTTTCATCCACACAGGGTCTCTGTACGAAATCCATCTTGTGCGTGTGCTTGTGCAGAGCTGGATGGCTTCTGACAGTCCAGTTCTGGTGTATGTTCTCCAGGAACTAATAGGAATATTAAGATAAGCTTTGCATTTGGTTCTTCACCCCCATCAGGCTCCTGAGACTGATCATGTGAAGTCTCTAAACTGAGCCAAGAAGGATGGAGGAACAATTTAAGGCTGGTAGATGATTCTGTGAAACCTTGCAGGATATGTTCTTTGAGTACAATTCTCTAATGGTTTTCTGCCTAATTTCTGGTTGTTTGATATGCTAAAACACAGACATACCCATACTCCTACACATAGACAGCTAAGGACCTACTAATGCTGGGAGTTTCTGTTCTGCATTGCAACGAAGGCTGGTTTAAAATTCAGGAAATTTGTATTGAAATGACACCCATTTGCTCAGCCAAACTCTTGAGTGAAAGTCACAAACCACAGGTACCTGCATCACAGGTTCTGCCCAAGAAAAGGACCAGGGCAGCCTCCAGTGGTCATATGGCCTCAGTAACAGATCATAACTCTCCAGTGTGTTTTGCATGTTTGGTGGTTTTGGAGATGTCAGTGTTATCTCTGTGTCCTATGGAGGTTTTCTGGATGGGTGACTTGGAGGTGGCCATTTTTTGTGTTGCTTGTGATGTCCTAGGAGTTGATCCCGGAATAGTGGAATAGAGAACACAGGGCAGGGAGGATGAAAATTGGTCAGTGATGACTCAGCACTGAAGACAATGACTGAGAGTAACTAAAAAGTAAAAAGTAGGAACAATTACTGTTATCTTTTGTTACATCACAAGCAAGAATTAAACTTTAGGGTAACTGGTGTGTCCTTTATAGTGCAAGCTAGGCTAAATTTGGCAACCCTAAAGCTAAGCCCATGCTAAAAGTATCCCATGCTGCTGGTCTGGCTGCCTTTTAACTTCCTAAATCAGCTGAGCAGGAGGATAATGAATTGCCAGAGAGGAAAAGCGTCTGTACGCTGAGCAGTTGCTTCATTCGCTTTCTCCACCTTATGAATCCTACTCTCCAGTGGCACTTTGCCCAGTTCGTTTTACTTTAGCAGCTGGTAAAAGAATATATCATCAGGAAGCATTTCCAATATGTGTAATTACTCCTCTTTTGGGCAGGCTTGTGGCAAAAGCAGCCCAGCAATATTTTATATTAAACATCAAAAAAGAGAGAGAAGAAATTAAACGAGGAGGCTTTTCTCCAGAAATTTCAGATTAACTCAATTCTTTTTGGTTAAAGATGACTACTATTCAGATCCCAGCCTGGTAGAAATCAGCATTTAGCTCCTTCAGCTACGGAAAGAATTCCCTCTGGTGGATCTACGTAACTGGTAGGATTTCTCCCTGCAGAAGCAAGTTGCTCATGGAAGAAACAGTCCTTTTAATAGAGCAACAAGTGGAAGCGGAGCTGTGCAAGGTACTACACACACCAGGTCTGCCGACACCATAGCTGTGGATTTTGCCCTCAAGTCCTATAGTCCTGATACTCTATCCATCTCTTCTATAATCAACTGTTCTCAGATTACAGGCTGTGATCATCAAACATAGCCTCTCTTTGAGCAAATGCAATAAAGATGCTGCAAACCCAAGTTCAGTTCAAAGGCACTTGTAGAAATTGGGTGTTTAAGGAAAAAGCAAACAAAGTATGAGGGAAAAAATAGCTGCATGTAGACCAGATTTCTTTTGTTGTTTAAATGTATCCACAATGTATCCATAAATGTATTTCCATTCTACAATAGAAGCTAAAAGAACTAAGCTTCTTTTATTTTATTCTTTTGAAAAAGTAAGTTCTCTCTGGGTTCATTGAAATGCTCCCACACCAATCCATAAAACTGAAAGTTTCATCAAGACTTGAACTCCTATTTTATTTGACTGTCAAACTAGGAGAGGGAAACGTTTCAAGGTGGGGTCAAAATGCTCTGTTCAGGGTTTTTAGTAAAATGTCTTCAAATAGGCACATTCTTACTGAACTTTTCTTTGCCAGAGAAAATGTTTGCAGCTCTTTCATGCAGGAGGAACCAAGAACAGCTTCTCTGAATTCCACGCGCACAACATTTGCCTCGGGTTGTTGTCAAATCTGCCTCCATCTGAAAGTCTCAAGAGGACCTGGCAGCTTTGGATGGCCTTGAATTCGGACACTGCTGGTCAAGATAACTGATTTCAGCGCCCACCTAATGCAGCTTCAGTATAGCCCAAAGTGACCTGTTTAGACCCACGCAGAAAGTTTTTGGAGGACCATTTACCATAATTCTGTGCCCCTCCACTGTGTTCTCAAACACTCTCATAAAACATTGCTCAGGGATTCTTGGGGGAGATGTTCTGGAGACCAGAGATACTGCTGCTTCCAACATGTTGCATTCAACACCACTAGACAATTATTTTCTATGGGACTTGCCTGGGTCACACATTTCCCTTTGTTTGCAGTTTCATAAAGTGTCACAGTTTGACATCCAAGACCCTTTCTATGGAGTCATTTGCTAATAATCAGGAATCTAAATAGCCATTCTCAGGGATTCCTGACAGCTCTTTGGTCTTTCCATAGTGCATAAATCTCTGCACCCTTCATACCACAAATCCTGCTTTGTTTCTATTCCCTCTGTTTTGAGTCTCTCTCTGTCACAACGTAGCTCTGCATTTCAGCTACTTCAAAGTAACTAATGTATAGAATCACTGAATACTTAAGGTCGAAGATCCTCACTCAAAACACATCCAACTCCAGCATTTACCGGGATGCCCAGGTCTTGTCAAGTTTCTTAGAATCTGCAATGATGGAGTTTCCACATTTTCCAGGTCCCTGCTGCAGTGTTGTCCACTCTCATGACAAAAAACATTTTCTTATATTTCACTGGAATTTCCATTGCTGCAAGCTACGTCTCTTGCTTCTTACCCTTCTGTCTTCTCTACAGCTGCTGTAGACAAATTACTAGAGAACTACAAAAGTGCAGATTTTAAAAGGTAATGCCACAGCCCATTAGTTCTTTAAGACACCACATCATTGTGCAAAATGCCAAGATCTGTTGCATTATTGAACAAACTCACGGCTAAAAAGAAGATTTTCTTCTCAGGGAGTGATGCTTGTATAGATATAATCCAGGCGGGATAGCTGCTTATTAACCTGTGTCAAAGATGCTCTCAAGGCTCTTTTCTTTCTTTTTGGATTGTTGGAAGTGGTATTTTGGAAACGGCTCTTATCAGTACATTCAACGAGGCAGAGCAGGTCACCCGCAGAAGAAAATATTCAGATTTGAGATGCTAGAACTTCATCACACTGACAGAAGAGCACAGGTCTTCTGCAAGTCCTCTGTCGTATCTATCAGTCCCACACACGTCTCATACCCAGGAGCATCCAAAGCAGCTCTAGGTCCCATGACTGACCAGCTGAGCCCTGTAACTACTCAGTGCATCAGTGGATGTGGGACACTTCAGCTGAGCAGCCAGTAGTGGATCAATTCACTTACATTCCCTCTTATATTAAGAATTTCTATTCTTAAGTCAGTCCTAAAGGGAAAGGGAGGTCCAGGCAAGGCTGAACTCTGAATTTTAACTCCTTGAGATTGTCAAAACTGGTGCTGAGACCAGACAACCCTATTCATAAAATCCTGTGTGATCAATCTCTTCAAACATGACTTATTTCTACCGTCTCCAGGCCTTCCGGGACAAAGAGTGCTGAGTAGAACAAAACTCTTCATTTTCAGGATGTTTTCCTTTTGACTTCTAATGAGATTTTAGCCAAGATTGAATTGAGGATTTGTTTAGAATGGAAATTGCAACATGTCATGTTAAAAATAAAAAAGATCCACTTTTAAGTTTGTGGCAGAAACAACAGAATATTCTCTGGGGAAATTTCCTGATACCCGGAAAAATGATGGAGAGACAATGCTCAGAAAAATGCTGTCTTCAGTTAAACTAGTCAAGGCACCTTTAAATAATAATCCATGTGTAATTACACTGCTTCATTAACAGTAGATCCTAAGGTCACCTTCCTAAATGGGAAGCAAGATCGTTAAACCAAAAGCAATCTCCTCAAATTATCTCATAAGTCACAAATCTCATGGGTTTGGAGTCAGCATCTTTCCAGTATGAGGTTAATTTTCCCCCTGCACCTGTAATACAGACTGTTTTGCATGTGTAAGGTCACATGTTTCATAATCACAGGAAAGCCAAGCTCTACACATTAAGTGACAACACTGAATATGTTCAAATTACTTTGAAGAGCCTTCCTGCTCCTTCTAAATAATGTAGATGTTCAATTTAGATCGAGGGAGCCCTTCGGACGGTCAGTTTGATTTAGGGTTGTTGGCTGGGGTTTTCAGTGTTGTGTTATGAGCCAATTGTTGTGAAGTAGCTAAGCAGTGACCAGAACCCTAAACCACAGTATGTCCTAGAAGCATAAAAATCACAGAGATGATGGTTGGAGGGGACATCTAGAGGAACCTAGACCAGCTTTCTTGTTGAAGCAGGTCTAACACTAACACTTGTTCATGCCAGTTACAGCTTTGTCTAGCCAGGATGCAACAGCCTCCAGGGATGGAGAAACAGCCTACACTGCTGTCCTAGTTGGACTTTTATTGGCATCCAACCTGAACATCCAAGCTGTTGCTCCTTGTTACATCATCTCTCACTAACAAGAACAGTTTGGAGCCATCATCTCTGCAATGAAGGCAGCTGCAGGCTCTATTACAGAACCCTTTGTCCCCTTACTCTCAAGACTAGACAAGCTGCACACAAGGTATTGCATGTGGGAGAAGGATATGTCAGCATGGCAAACAGGAACAGAGGCCTGCAATAAACAGGATACCGTTTGATAAGGAATGTGTAAAACTCAACAACACGTAAAACACCTAAACTGAGTAGCAATAATCAGTTTCCTGGATAGGTGGTATGGGAAGGACATCTAAGGTGTGCCAAGAGGGATTTGAAGCACACACTGCTCATAGAATCATAGAATGCTTAAGGTTGGAAGGGATCATAAAAACAGTGTCCTGCCACTCCAGAAAAAGTTTAGCAAGGGGGAAATCAGAAGACAGTAGGTGGCACACAAGGTTTTGATTGTCCACTCTACCACTCCATTAGCACAGATCAGACCTCAGAAAGCAAAGGGACCCTCCACCAGCTCCGACTTGGCCATCCCTTCCCAACACTGATTTACAGGATACCCCAAAGGACATGCAGCAACTTTGCAGAAAGCAACGCTACACGCCCTGGACACTTGCTGAACACCATATCCCCACCAAGACGACATTGCCATGCAGGCACTGAAGCACCAACTGAGCTTCTACCCCTTCCTTGCAGCAAGGTGGAGGATCACAGTTGGACAATTTATTAGCAAAGCTTCAGAAACCAGTTTTTTTCCCTCAAATCCCTTTGTGTCTGACATAGCTTTTCAAGCAGTCGCTGCAGATGGATTAAGTAGCAGAAATGCATCCGTGTTTGTCTCCAGATTTCTTGCTAATTAAGCCACTGGTTTTGTTTCCCAGAAACACTCTATTCCCCTCCCAAATCCTTCAGGCTGTGAACAAAGCCCTGATGCTCAGAACGGGAGAGCCAATGTCTAGCATAAAATCATGCTTTGCTCATTCAAAACACCAGAGAGGCAAAATAAAGCTGCATTAACTTCACTTTTGACAAACTGGTTCCAGCCTCACTAGGCAAGTGGATTTGCACCCCTGAAGTGATCCTTCTGCTGTCCCCAGATTGTTTTATCTCAGTTCCATGAATCTCACAGCAAAATCTACTGGAAAAAAAAAACGCAGCATTTGCACAAGCAGGTAGAAAAAGCTGCAGCTTTCCTGAATCAGCTGCTTGGCTTCGCTCCCAGCCCGAGAGAAGAGCAGTAGCTTGTGCACTGGTGCCTCCCAGTGCTTACAAGGGAGAAGGCAGAGAAAGCTTGAGAAGTAACATTGGATCATTTCAAATGGAAATGCTCCTTGCCTTGGCCTTTCTCTTGTTTGTGGGTGATCTGGAAATCCTGCTGAGTGTGGCAAACAAGAGCCAAGAACACAAGCCAAGCAAATGTTGACTTCCCTGCTCAGTTTAGTGTATTAACCATTAGGACACTGAGCTCTTCTTTTCTCCTGCTCCCTCCAACCCCATGCACATGAAACCCTTGTGCAAAGAAGCTTCAGCCAGAAGCTCCAAAACAAAGAGGGGGGAAAATTACATTACACTTTAGGTAGCTGTGGGCTGGATGAAGAGTCAACTTCAGCACCAAGAAGGGGGATGCTAAGGGACATCAGTTTTGGGGTGTGTCCCCAAAACAGTCACCCAGCCTGGCTACATGACAGGGATTGCCAAACTCTTGCACCAGAGGTTCCTGATTTGGGTGACTGTAAAGAGCCCCAAAAGTCTTAAATAAGATCTACGCACAGGTGAGAGGCATCCCCCAGGGATGCTCCATCTAACTCTTCGGTCTCCTGCCTATGCTCATTTTCATGGAGGGAGGATTTTGAAACAGCGCTCACATGGGATTCCATGCTCCATGGGCATGTCTGGCTCTAGCCAAACTGCCACCACATCACATTTATCCTTCCATCAGGGAGCATCCTTTCCCGTTAAATGGGAGACTGATGAGGCTTTGAAATTCAACTCAGTATGTTGAACAGCGATGTGACATGCAACAGCATACTCAGCCTCTTCACTCTCTGCCTTGGCTTTTAGTTTTTTGGTCTTGATCCACAAGGAAAATATAAACAATCCAGGGCTGATTGTGCCAGGCTGATGCCTTGGGCTCCTGCCTGAGGCCACAGGGGCCGAGAGGATGGGGCAGCTCGCAGGGAAAGGCCAGGTTTGCTTTGTGCTGCGCACACTGACGAGCTCTGATGTATCTCAGGGCTGAACTTTCTGCATAATTGCTTTTTAGTGCTCATGTCCTCCTTTCAAAATGCAGGAGTAAATCTCAGCCCTCCTAGCCTTATGTCATACCGATTAGTTCTTCACATTTTAATCCGCATTAGTTCAAGCCTTTCTTATCACTCTTGTATTGAATGTCATTTATTCTATCAAATGGAGTTACATATATTTCTGATTATTTTGTGATATAAATAGTGGTAGAAAACAAAGGCTTTTCAGTTTTTTTGTTTGTTTGTTTTGCATGACCATTTACCTTAAAAATGATACTTTCAAGAAGTCTGGATCGGCTTTCCTTTTATTAACCTGAAAAACAAAGTCAATGAACAAATGTACACACAAATTGGGATGGAAATTTTAAGAGTCAGCAAAGAACAGGCTATTTCCACACAATCAAGAGGCACCTGTAAAAAAACAAAAAACACCACCCAACATCCATGGAATAAAGCATGAAATCTCTTCAGGCCACAACCCAGACTTTAGTTGAGGGGACCTCAGTGGTTTGGGACACTACAAGCAGGTAACGTAGCTGATCACAGGAAAAAGAAAAAGAAAAAAAAAGCTCTTAATTCTGAGGCTGCTATTTCCCTTCCCTCTGTTTTTGCACATAATTAGGTCACATTCAAGAGTCAGCACATAGCAGAAGCTGAGTTAGTTTAAAATAAAAGCATGTATTTCTATCACCTTAGGAGTTGTTCTTCTCTTGGCACCGACACCCTGTGATCCTCCCACTGCCTTTTATCAGCATCTTCAAAAGAAAACGGAAGTTATAATTGCTCTCTCCTTGCACCTTAGGAAAAAATAAATAAAAGAGTAAGTCTGCTGCTCTTCTCCATTTGGTATCTTGAGACAAAATGCTTTGAGGAACCATTTATTTACAGAACAAGAACAACATCTCCTAGATTCCAAAGGGCAGAGCAATTCAGAAGAATAAGGACATTCTCCTCCTCCCCCTTCCACCATTTACTTCTGCTTATTACCACCTATTCCCACCTACTGCACTATCTTTCCTCATCACAGCAGCAGTCTTTACTGTCATGGTTCTTTTATGCACAAGCATGGAACCCTCCTTTTACTTTTTTTTTTTTTAATTATTTTTGCTGAATTCTTCATTTCTTGATCTAAGCAATGTTCCTCTGCTAGTCTTGGCATTCAAGGCATCACTCCCATGAAGTGCATCATCCAATACCCAGAGAGGTCACGTTCACAGATGCAGGACCAAAGATGAGGTTTCTCTTGCACCTAGTCGTTCATGTCTACACAGCCTGATGAAATGCAGTGTCTTCAGTGTTTATATGAACTGTGTTTGAAATTAGTTTAAGTTCAGAAGCTCTTGGTAGGGACTGAGTGGTACAGTTAAATAGGCTCAGTTCCATCAAGAGATCAGACTAAAAAAAAAAAAAAAATTCTAACAGCAGTATGCAAAATCTCCATTATTCACCACCCTACAGCTGTAAAAGGACCTATAGGATTTAGTTGCATCTTATTTGCTTACTATAATGTTACAAAATGCCTATTTTCCAGAAAAAGCCTCAAGATGATGCTCTCAAAGCAAGCAGCAAGACTGTTAGAAGTAGGGAATGTATCAGCCTTCTGCGCTCCATTGCCCCATGGTCTGGATAAGCAAGTTCATATACACGCAGTTCAGCTGAGATAAGAGTCACTCTTTAGCATGTAGGTAGGTGGTTGTACATAAATCCCACCTAAATCCCCATGAACAAAGAGCAGCAGTGGGAGCTCAGGCTGACTCGTGACCTGTGAGCACAGCATCTCAGAGAGGACCACACTGAGTACACACAGATACAGGTTTAATTACTACCAAAATATAAATGGAGACAATTAGTACAAAAAAAAAGCCATTTATTAGATATGTACATATATACATACACATGCCAAATGATTTTATACACATTTACACAGGTTATTATTAATACAGTGCAAAAATATCTAAAAAGGTACCAGCCCCCCTTCCATATATTTAACAGGTCTTTGGGAGCAGAAAAAAGAGCTACCATAGAAAATGGTCATTTTCATGAGCAAAGTAGCTTTGCACTTCAAATTTTTAAGTTAGGAGAATTTATTCTTTGCCCATTTTTTGCACTGTACTGCTGGGTGAAGAACAGAATTTCCAAGGGACTTATCTTGAAAACTGACAGAATTAAGGAGACAGAAGTCAAACTACATTAAATAGTTTAAAGTCACAAAAAAAAAAAGAAAGATTCCTGTTTTGGGATTTGATTCAATGCAGACATATCCCACGTTATGAGTCAGATTTTATGTATTCAAACTGCAAGTCATTTTTTTTTATTAAATCTCAAAGCACTGAGATCAGTGTAAATTCTGCTGTTCTTGTTGTTGTTTTACCAGAAGAAAAAAAATTAACTGTATAAATACCACAAAGGTATAGAAGTCATTCTAAATACTAAAAGAATAATAATGAAAAAATATAGTGCTTGCTCTGCCTGGTTCCATAATTACAACCAATCCTACAAAGTGCGTACACACTATTCAATGTAGATTTCTTAATTTACAGGAAAAAAAAAAAAAAAAGGTTGCAAAGGGATTAAGACTAACAACAAAGCACAGTTTGGTCCATTTAGTACAAAGGATGCAGTCACATTCTCTATCCACAACGGAAAAAAAAAAGAAAAGAAAAGAAAATTACACTATGGAAGGCAGAACTGCACCAACTGATTTCGTTTGGTTTCAGCAAAACAGTTGCAGGAAAAAGAACATAATAAACAAGAGATGAATTTAATCTTCATGAATTCTAAATATGTCAACTACAAAAACTAGCTAAACACCCTGTCCTACCACCGTTTTTCCTATCGCAGAACTGTTGTTAACATGTGGCACAGGGATGTATTGGTTTCACAACAAAGCAAGCAGTCAAATGCCAGGACAAGCATCAGGAACAACACAATTTCTTCCCATCAACTCAACACAAGGATGAGGAATGGAAAGATAAGAGTTCACTGGCCTCAAGCGTTGGTTTGTTGGTGCTGTTGGCCTTAAGTGACAGCAGACTAGCTTTATTCAAGTCAATCAAGAATCAGGAAAGTTGTTTGGGACTCAAGGGGTTCAAATTGGGAGCAGGAACAGGTAACTAAGGCTCCTTTCACAAAGTTTTATCCATTTGTAGTACACAACCCCTCATCCCTTACCTGCGGGGCGAGATCCCCATTCACATGGCAGAGAACTGATATCCCGTTCAGGTTCCTCAGACAACCAGGTCTGGGATGTCCTCACCAAAGCACTGGCTTCCAGAATGAGGTTTTGGGAGTGTCCTTTTCTTACCTCAATTAAAACAGGGACTGAACTGCATGGAAACTTAAAGCTTGCCGGTACCAAGCACCCTGTATCTGTGTGTCCTAAGGATGGTGGTTTAGTGCTGGCTCCACTTAAGCCCAGTTCTCTGCCACAGTCTACAACAAACCATTCTCTATGGAAGGAGGTGGAATAGAAGTATTGCTCTCACGGCACACAGTTCCAGCTGTTTTCTAAACTGCCTGGCTCCAAATATTCTTCCATCACTTTTAAGAGACTACTCCTCAGTTTAAAGGGTCTCATTAAGTTATTACTGGCTAGCATGGGGTGAGAAATAGCCACATTTCACTGCTGGAAAAGCTCTGTCACCACAGGTTCCATTAGGGTTCCACTGTAGGGCTGCACTTTTGTTGCAGTCAGCTGCATCACAGAACTGCTTTCAGCTGAAGAGCTTCTGCGTTTTTAAGAGACACAGTACCAGAGCTTCCTGGTACTCATAAACATTTGCATTAAAGTTGCAGGAACAACTCACCAAGATGGAATTTTGTTAGGCATTTCCACAATCCTGCAGCATGTTAATCTCTTTGCAACCACTAGAGGTAGAGACAACGTGAAAGGAAAACGAATCTTTGGCAAAAGACACTTTGTAGAGCAGAAATCAGTTTCCTATGGAAAGAAAAGAAAATCCAGGACCATATTTCCACAGTGATATACCTACAGTTCCCTAAAAATTTTCAGTTTGAGGTTTCATAACCTCTCATGGACAGCTGCATTAAATTAATGTGCATTCTTTAAACATAACCTAAAGTATTCATAAACATCCTAAAATGCCCATAAGCACATCCATACATTAAATACAAGAAAACGCAGTACAGTAGAGGTCGAGAAATTCACCTCCTAAGTACTATATTCAAAAGTGCACGCTCATAAATTCACCTTAGTGTAAGGACTTCAACACCATTAGCTAAAGGTTTTGGATGTAATAAAGAGATCCTGCTCTTGCTCTCTATTACTGGAAATGGCTTTCTGCTCATCAACTGCACATTTATTTATGGTGAAAGAGTCACTGGCTGTCATAAGTAGGTTTGGAAGATTTATTATCTGTACAGACTAAGCAAACGTAGAATTGCCCTTACAGTAAGGGTGACCTTAACCAAGGAAATAAAGGGCACTTGAGCTGAAAGATCACTTACATTCACTTGGTTGGTTTTATGCTGCTCCAAGCTTATTTACAATAGCCAATGAGTAAATACCTAAATATAAAGACATGCCCTTTTGCCAGAAGATATTTAGAGCCTTTATGGCTTTTAAAGAAGTCACAGGCTTTTTGTTTCCTTCAAAACCCCAAGAGTTATCCAGAATGGACTAATTATGGCAAACGCTTCCTTCGCTTTCATTCACTAAGAATCTTAATGCTTGACAAATTCTATAGGCAAAAATGTTTCCTGCCACTTTCTTTGCTTTGCTATACAGCTTGGTATTTTTCATAAGAATTAGCAGGGCAAGACACTGACATGTCAGACTGTTACAAAGCCAGCAAGGCAGATGACAAAATACTGACTGGATGATATTAGTCAAGCAAGAGTCTGTTTATAGAAATGAGAACCTCCAGCCATTGACAACACCCAACCAAATTTACCATGTACAGTTACCACATGCTGTGTTTATACAGCTAAGTTCCTCGATGTACATGTGATGTTATTACAGGGTCCTACTTTATTCCAAGTCGCTTCAAAACATCTTGCTTGCCATAATCATTGTCACAAACCTTTGAAAATCTTCCAAATTATTTTTGGCCATTTTAATATATTAAAAAAAAGTTGTAAAAAAGTGTGGCAAACCCAAGATCTTTTTCATACGCCGCAATCAGGCTGTTTCTCCATCAGCTGCCGTGTCAGTATCTGATGTGAAGAAAGAGACGCTACTCCCACGTGAAAGGCTATTTGCCAGAGGTTCCGCAGTCCATACAAGTAAATGTTGCACAAACAAACAGAGAAGAAGAGTACAAATGTCTTTGTCTTCCTTGCAGAGCTGTAGAAGAGGTACAAGTAACACTAGAAAAGCACCAGAGATAAAGTTAGCATTAAACCATGTACTTATATACATATAAAGAAGAGTCATGGGTTGGAATAGTTGGCACCTTCGTGCCACTTGGATGCGCCCACAGCTGCATCATCACTAAGAAGCTCAGAGCTTCCTTCCAACCGCTCTAGGTCCTCCAAGAATAGCAGATTAGTGGCCTCAATCCAGACGCTACTGGATAAGCACACACACCAAAAGCAGCCTCTCAGCACAGCCCGCGTCCTCCTCAGCTGCCTCAGCCTGGATTAAAATGAGTCCAAAAACTGAGGCAGCTTCCAAAAACCCCACGTGATTTTTGCAGGACAGAGGCTCAGGAAATCACAAAACAATTTCATGCTTCTGCTGTACTTAAATTAAGGACTTCAATCCCTCAGTTTGACTTGGTAGAAAGACTATCCTTTCTGTTAAGAAGCATCTTGGAAAGGGCTTTTAGTTTTTCCTTTTTAAATTCAAGAGCAGGTGGCCCCCGCTTGCTATACATGTGTGAAGGGCTCCAACTATCACAGCAAAAAACAAGTATCTTGCAAAGTGATGGCAGAGGAGTGACTTTTTTAACGGCTTGTGCTTTATCACTTAAGGTCACAGTTTCCAACTGATGATGCTGATGACAAGTAGGGATCCTAGTGCAGAAAGCACTTCACATCTGAGCACAGTTTATGCACAAGCACTTTGTGAAGATGACTGTGACAGATCAAAAGGGTAAGAAAGAAAGTAAAGCTTCTCTAGAAGCATGGCAGAGCTGCACTTTGGGAAGAGTGACTTCAACCAGGTTTTTAGGTCCAGAGGTCCAATTACTATCTCTATTTTAAAATTTTGCTGCAATTAGAAGTTTAAGAAAGATGAAAGAAACTAAATCGTCCATCACGCACAAGTAGCAACTGGTGAGCAAAAGTACTGACTGAACAGTATGAGTTTAGGACTTCTCTGTCTGAAAGCATGAGACTCTTTACTGTTCAGCTTTGAAATTGGAGGAATTTTCTTTTAACCTCAAAATACTGAAAAACAAGCTTCTATGGCCTGGCCACTAGGAGGGAATAGACAATACAGGATGAGTTAGAGAAACCTGCAATGTTCCACCACCATCCCAAACAAAGGGGAGGGGAAAAAAATAAAGTAAAAAAAGAAAGGACAATGTCTAACTGGGTTTATCAAGCTAAGCTACGAACCCTGTGATGCCAAAAAAATAGAAAATAAAAATAAATAATAATAATAATAATAAAAACCCATCCTCTCTTCACAATTTTTAAATATTCTAGATAAATAGAAGTCTCCAAATAGAGCTCCCCAAACATCACAGGGCAAAGACAACAGTACTAAGCAGCTAATACACTGCAGGTATAATTTTATTTCCTCTTTGACAGCGAGTAGCCAAATGAGAGCAGCTGTGACCACAGCTTAAAAATAGTAGGTTCTGCAAGTAGCACATTGCCCTCAAGCTAAAGGTTATGGACTTTTCTTTCAGGCACTTAAGAGACATTTCAGAAAGTACCTGCTTGCACAGCAAAAATTTTTCTCATTCACATCCCTACACAAAGAGGTCAGAGAAAATGATCCATTAAAAAATAAAAATCCAAAGAAGGCAAGAACTGCATTTGCTTTAGGCTGAGAAGTAATTTTGAATAATTATACTACTCTGTATTCGTTCAGTCCTTCAGCTTTCTATGCCAAAAAAGCCCATCACAGAATCACCCCTATTATGAAAAAAAAATGTATCTAATCTGGGGAACACGTCACCTTTAGCTAACATTTATCATGCTCAGCTCCACCTGGCACGTCACAGTAAGGAAGCAACTACCACTTTCAAGGGTCAGACTGTGCCCTTGCAACTCCCATGCCACTTCACAAACACCTCTGTACAATCCCCTTTGCACAGTGCTGAAAAGCAAACTGTCTGAAAATGATTTTGTACACACATAAATATTATGTGGCCTTCTCTCATGGCAATCTAACATGATGTAGTTCATTGCTCATTTAAAGAGCACCTGAGCTGGTAACAACCTGCAAAGTCTTCACAGTATGCAGTATTTTAAGGGTCCCTATGCTAGTGAAGACGGCTTTTGTTAAGGCTGCCTATCAGTAATATTTATTCTAAAAAGTTTGAGCTACAAGTGCTAATATTTTCAAGTAACTCTTTTGGATGTGAAATGTAACACACTGAAACTTAATGTATTGTCTCCATCTTCCATCAACCCAAAATGCGAATTAGTAAATATTTAAACACTATCAAGCGCAATGAAGTACTGCCCATAATTTCTTTTGTGTTTATTTGCGCCCTGATTTGTTTAGACATGACCACATCTTGAACAGAAAGACCACATGCATTCTTGCAAAGGTCTTTAAAGTGCATTCATTTCCCCTCACTTCTTCCTTCAAGAAGATTTGACTTACATTATATTTAAGATAATGCCAAAAAGATTAATAGACATGTAAAAAAGAAGAAAAAGCACTGGAAATGCTAAGGACATGGTCTGGATATTGAGCTAAACCATCTTAGAACCCAAACACATCTCTCCAGGTTGCCTTCAGCAATATCTTACGTTTTGTGAGCCAGTAATTAGTAGGAATCATGCGTTACGTAGAAGGAGTTACGTTTGGAGACAAAATCAATCAGGAATTCCTGACCCACAAAATGCAAGGTAGGGGCAAGTGATAACATAATTTTATTAAACTCACACTAATATATAATTTGCATATTAGGAATATTTTATCACTTAATAAAATTAAGATAATTTAATTTCTCATTATGGTAAATAAATACATCAAAAATAATACATTATAATATTAAAAATCAGAAAGTGATGTTAAAGTTAACATACCTGAAAAACACAGGCTATAAAAGGTAGAAAAAAAGCAATCACATTTCCAAGTCCTTCATGGTCTTCCTGTTTGGATGGAAAGGAGTGAAAAAAAAACAAGAAAATGCATCAGCTACAGCTTGATTAAGTGCTGTTTGGTATTTCAGAAGAATATATTCCATAAAGAACCTCTCATCCTGGCTTACGATGGCTGGTGATAACAGTGTCATACAGCAGCTATATCACCAAACAAGATGTCACATAAGTCTCTGCTCATGATAATTATTGCTCAATAAAACCATGCCACTGTGCAACCAGGACACTATTTTCACAGTTTAGAGTTTCTTTTTTTGTTAAAATAAAAACACATGAACATATTCATCAAAATACTACAGCTAAAAAGAAAAAATCCTGGACAGGCTAAAGTATTTGTCCAAATTTCAGTCACATCACAGAATAAAATGTAGTGTGCTCCCCATACAAGTGGGCAGCCAATATCCTAAGTTTGCGGGACAAACTAAATAATTCTCATGGAAAGATGTGCAGCCTGGTAAACGAGGTAGAATAGTTATCCATAATCTGGTTAACAAAGTAATTTCTCTGACATCTCTTTTACTAGTTTCAACTCGAACAGAGTTACCTGAAATGAATACTCCGATAGGTGAACACCTCGAATGAGATTCAAAGCTCCACACATGATGTTCAGAACAAGAGAGAGAATCCCCAGGGGAGTCACACGCTGCATTCTATAAGTGGGGGCTTAAAAACAAACAAAAATGAGATATTAGTGAAAATCAGGACAATTACTTTGAATCCTTTAACATATAGCAACTCAAATCAGCTTAAGTAGGCTAAGAGCAAGACAAGAGAGCCCTTCTCTCTTCCAGGACTGGCAGTTGCACATATGTCCCCGCAGACGGTTTGAGATCTCATTTTGGTACTCAGCAATTAGCTTCACCTGCATAATTTCCACATGCCATCTGGGGCACTCATCAAGCAGTTGCCAGAACATAGTACAGAGCTGCAGATGCCAAGAACTCGGATGGCTCTGCTGCTGTGGTAGCTGTCAAGATGACACTGCCCAGGCACACGGGAAACGGATGCCACAGAGCAGCTGCTCAAAACTGGGGCCTGGGACTCAAACTGGACGCTGCAGTTCCTGGCCTCCTGCACTACTAATATTAACTCTAAAACGCTTTTCATTCAAGATGAGCAAATCAAGGCAGAAGTAACTGTTGGCAGTTTGTATTTAACTTTGGAATTTGCTATCCGTAATTCAAAATATTTGCTCGTCCAGAAGTTTGCCTGTTTTTCCCCTGAGCCAGTTAGTCCAGCGATAAATATCACCTCCACATACAAACCTTGCTACACTCTGCCCTTGGATGACCACAAGTGGAACACTATCACTCTCACAGTAAAAAGGGTTATCTGCAGTTCAGATACCAAATCCCAATTCTCTTCTTTGCCAATATTCATAGAACAGAAAAAAGAACGAAGTACCAGAGCTCTCAAGGAGTCTTCCCAACTCTCAGGATCTTCTGGCTCCTCTCCTGCCCACGTCAGCTGCTGACTGCTCTATATAAACCATGCAACACAGCAGAGTTCCTCTCTGGCTTCATTTCAGTGACAAATAAACCCCCCTAACAGATTAAATATTGCAGTACTGCATGGTTTTAAACAGAAAAACACTTCTGTCTTCCCCTTAAACAGAGACTTTCCTTATATGAGCATGTAAAAAATGTTTGATGCTAAATTAATATAGCAATGTAAATTATCTTTATAAATGTCTAAGTAATTAATCTATCTGGCATGTACTCAAATCTGCTTTCATCTCCCAGGCTATTGCAACAGGAACTGTACTCATCTTATTTGCAATATGCCACGTTACATGGTATTACTGTATATTATTGTTAAGCACATTTCCACGTAAATAAAAGATGCAAGGATCCTAGCCATTTCTTTGCTTTTTGGTTACACAGTGAAATTCCAACACCCCAGCAGCTGTACAAACATGTTTGTTCTTGCATTGGTCAGAGCATCCAGTTTATTTGTGATAAATTAAATATTGTTGCAACAACTACATATTTCTACATTTCTCTCTCTTGGAATTTTCCTGACTAAGGACTATTGTTTCTTCTTAAACTGCTAAGATTTACTTCAGAGGCAGACAGTTTCTCTTTTAAACAACCGAGGAACTGTCAAGCACAGTGTCATTCATCATACAGGACCATGCAAAACTACATTTGTCAACACTTCCCAATATCCAGTGAGGAAAAATGCAAGTCTCAATATATTGTTTCTACAGATTGAAGACCACAGCACAGAAAATTATTTACAAGTCACAACTTTTGTCCATCAAATACAACTATTTACTCTCACAGAGGAGGAGAAAATTACAATATCCAGTTGCTCACAGTTCATAGCATGTGAAAAACCAATCTTTGTTTGCTGTGGAGTTTTATTTTTGTTATTTTCTTCTGAGGTTTAACCCACAAACTGAAACAGCACAGATAAAGGGTATTGCTAGAGCAAAATTATGGTCACCCTTGTGTGAATGTGATTATCTTTTTTGATAAAAACAACTATGTACTAAAATAGCATATTACACTAAATACAGAAACAAACTATTCTGGTAGAAAGCAGTTTTGCATTAGCAAAATTAAACAGCTTTTGGCATTCAAATCTGTAGGAGTGTTCAGGTAGAAAAGTCATGCTCTCTGGAGGGTTAAAAAAAAAAAAAAAAAGAAACTATGCAGAAGATACTGTTTTGGGAAATGTAGTTTACCTAGTCCCCTGGAAAAATGCACCTGCAGGTTTAAACAAGCATAGGGCAATTCCACAAAAACACCCTCAAACAACGATGAAACCAAAACTTCCACCTATAAAAGATTTTCTGAGCAGAGCCCTGTGGCTATTTAGCTGACGACTGACACTAATGCCTGCATCAGGCTCCAGTCTCTCTCTTCAGTGCACAGCACTTGACAGCGAATCACATACTCAGAGCTCCAGGTGAAGACAGCTCCGGTAGCGAAAAATGAAATCAGACTCAAACATTTTAAAACAAAATAAAAGCACATGTACAAAAACAGAGGGTGATAAGACACTATTAGGTCTTTGAAAATATATTAAAAAGGACCCTGAGAAGTAGTCCTCGTGTGCCTACAAAAAGCCTCAGAGCATTCACAGAGTGGAGCATAAGGTTGCATAATTTAGCAGGGTACTTACTAGACAAAAAGCTCTTCTTCCATTTCACAGAGTCAATTCTGATAGGAAAATTCTCCCTGTTCACAAAAAGCTACTTACACCACATTTCTTATAAAAATGACCACACTTTCCTTCAGAGCTTTTTCAGCTATTCTCACATGGAGACACAAGGGTAGGTTTCTGCAGCAAAAGCTGAGGTCATGTGCATGTTCACCAAGGATATAATGTTACAATATTGTTTTAGGAAAAAATGGGCTGGTTTTAGTTAAGAAAGGAGAGAATAAAAAGAAAAAAAAATTACAAAAATAGCTTGTATTCCTATATATTCTCATAAGGATGAAAACATCTGGACTTTTCAGGCTCCTTTCACACTATAATAAAAAAGAGACAGGGGATGTGATCATACAACTAAAAAGAAAACAGGAGTGTTTTTTGTGGTTTTGATCCTGACTGTGGTTTTGATCAACGTGGAATATATCTTCACTATAGAAGGTGCAAATAAATTCTGCTCTCTTGTAGCCAGAGCACTCAGCAAGCGTCCTGTATAGCACATTAATACGGCAGCAAACACTATCTACACGGCTAAACTGAGAGCAGCAGAGTGGAATTCAGCTGCTGGTTAATGATGAGAGACAAGTCAGGAAAACGAACTCCAGCTGAGGGAAACAGACGATCATGCACATGATTCTTAAAATAAAGAAAAACAATCTGCAAGAGTACTCGGGCACTGACCACTGAGGACAGCCGGAGACAGAAAGCCAGATGGAAAACAACAGAAAGCAATTAAGAATATCGGGGAAGTGAAAATGTATTTCTCATCACGGAGTACAGAGTAACTCGCAAATGTTTGTTTGGCACTTAAATCGTTTGCAGTGCTGGAAAGAATTTCTAAGGCCTGTCACACTACAAAAATATTTAACCTTCAAGAAGGGATCTGAAGAAGACTCACAAATCTGGCTTGTCATTGAGATGTTGTCATTTCTATCTTATTGTTCCTCTCTCCATTGCTCCTGTAGATTTTAATCTAAAATATCCATGTCAAATCAGATTCCAGCTCACCCATCACAAACCGTAAGACTGAGCAACTGGAACTTAGTTTTATGAGTGTTTCATAAGCCACCATAGAAAGAAAGAGGAAAAAAAAAAAAAAAAAAAGGAAAGGAAAATAAGAAAAAGGATATACAAGCTCATGGTATCCCAGCTGCATTTAAACTACCTTGCTTATAGGATTAAAAGCATTTTATTTTGTAATGTAGTAAATACATCACTGAGTACTCAAGTCAAAAGTGAATAAGTTATCTATTTTATAGTAATTACAAAAAGGATAGAATCTTTAAGAACAAATAAAATATCAACATTTGTTACAGAAAGTTCTTTTGTTAAGTCTCTACATATTTTTTAGACAGATAAACATACCAGATTTGAGAGTTTTAGTCTAATGCATTACATTCTAATAATTGAGGTTAAAATAAAGAAAGTGCAGGCAGTCCAAGAAGGAGAGTCTTTCCCTTAGCTCAGATATATTCTTGTAATCATTTCCTTCCCCATGGACAATGCAACTCACCAAGACTGTAATTACATATCTTGTATGTTAGTTTACAACAAAACACAATGAATTAATGGAGCTTGTTAAACTTTATTCAATGTAAGAATCAGCTTGCTCTTCACTGTGACGGTCTTTTCTCCCAGGTTTTACATGTGTAACTTAGATTTCTTCGCACAAAACGAACCACTACTGCTACATGCTTCTCTGTCCTTCACAAATTAGGAGTTTGGGAAGTCTGTGCTGTCACCTTCGCATAGTAGTAACTTACCAACCTCCACATGAACTTCTGCAGGGCCACCATTAGTCATCCCATTCATCAGCTCCGCATCCTCCAGCTTCAGCTGCACCGGAGGCTGGAACTTCAGTTCCTCCTGAATCTTCTCCCAGTTGGCCTTCACTTGAGAGCTGCTTGCACGGTTAAAATGACACTTCACTTTCTGAATAATATTATCTGAAATGTTAAATTTAAAAAAGAAAAATTAAGAACTGAAGTAAGAATTAGCTGTACAAAAGTTGTGGGCTTCATGTAACTGATGAATCAAATCCTGACTTCTTTTTTTAAATTTGTTTCTTTACTTCTTTTCTTATTTCGTTCAGACCTAAAATTTCACTGCTAATTGGGGAACCAAAATACCTTTCCCAGGTGTTTCAAGTCACATCTCCTCCCTTTTGGGTGCTGTAAGTAACTCATCTCAAAACCTTGACTCATCTCAACATCTTGCTTGCAAGTGGACTGTAAACAGCCTTTCATAGGGCAAGCTAGACACGACGAAATATTCTGAACTTAGGCCAAATGACCATGAAGCCTGAATGATGAAATGCCCTACCATATTTTAATAATGTCAAGGGTGAGATTTCTTCCAACACAGAGCTAAATTAACTCAACTCATATCTGAGTCATGTAACAACTCTGGCAGAGGCAGTGAATCCACCAACCTGCATGCCACAGATTTATACACAGATTTCCCTGTTATGTCTCCCACATCTAAGTTTCAAACACAATTCAAAGACAAATTCCTTTCCACTAATTTCACTAATGGTTTGGCAGGAGTTACCACCACACTAAGGCCAAGTTGCAAATTCGTCCAGTAAGAACTACCTGCATCTTCTGAGCTGTAGTGCCTCAATGGGGAAATTGCTGTTTCCTATTCTACTGTGCAAAGGTATGGGCAAATTCAAGCTAATTATTTTAAGTACTTACGCAAATAAAATGTAGAAGCATTCATTTTGTAGAGAATGTGAATAGAATTCCCATCCTTAAGTTACTCTCATGCTAAAAGACCCGCACAGTTTGACCATAGCTACTACTGGATATCAAATGTGTGTAGTAGTGTAGAGCATGAGTCTAGAGAGCACGCAGGAGGACTTGATGTTATGCTAGAATACACACTGTCACAAGCACTCATCCCTGAAAAATCCTGAATTTTACCTAACTCATCCTACTGTAATAAACGTAACTCCCATGCAGAAGGCCAAGATCTTACACATAAGTGTATCTTAGATCCAGCCAAACACATGAAAATGATGCACCAACACGTGGCAGATTCAGTAACAAAATATACTATGATATTAAAAAGCAAGTTTTTGTACCTTCTTTTCTTAGAAGTGAGCAGTATGAGATTTAAAGAGGTTAGAAATTCCTAGTCAAGTTGCAAAAGGAATAATTTGGATTTCAGCATAAAGTCACATTCCACCTAGAATGTGATCTGCAAGCAATTCACTTAAAATACAAGATGACTGTACCATGCTTTCCATGTGGATTTCCCAGTCTTTTACTCTGGAACTTAACTCTGCTCCAGAAATCTGGATAGAAGTGTGCTAACTCACTGCAATATCTTATCCTTCCCCAGAACAGTTTCTCACTGCAAGGGAATAGCGTTTTGTAAAGGTGAGATGTTTAGTACAGGAGCTGCTATTTAGCAAGAAAGCCATTTATATCGGGTTAAAAAAGAAAAAAAAAGCAGCAGGCATGATCATGAAGTATTATACGAGTCTAAGTCACGGGCAGCTTCATTTCTGGCATAATAATCTATTTTGTCTCCTTGTTTTCCTGTACCCATCTGTCTCCATCTGTCAGGTTTTTTTGTAATTAAATTATATAGCATTTGAGACATGGATTGCCTTATTCTTCTGTGCTTGTTTATTAATCAAAACAACATTGTGTTCATCTACTACTGAGGCTCTCGGGAACCGCAAGAACAATAACCTAATAGTTCAATGTAGTTACAAGAGCTCCCCCTCCTCCTACACACACATGCACAAACTCATTTTTATGATCAGGCTTTAGTCAAGCAGCATTATTTAACATCATAAAAATAAGAGACAAGGTATTTCGTACTATTAGAGAACAAAGCTACTAACCAAATTCAAGAAAAGCATATGGTCTGGAAGCTAAATTGATGCTTGTTGTATCATAGGAAGCAGCAAATTCCCACTGAAGCTCCTCCAGGAAGCAAAACGCCATGATGGTAGAGTAATTGCTGGAACAGATTGCCATGCAGGCAATATCACCAGAGGAAAGAAAACTGGAAAAAAGATGTATATATCACATCAATATAGAAAAGCAAAAGGGTCATGCTGAATATGAAAATTAAATTGTGCTGTCAAAACAAATGTAGCGACTGCTCCAACTGAAAGAGCAGACTGGGAAAATATATCTTGTTTGCACCACTGTAATACTTAGGAAGCCTCTGTAGATCTGTCACTCTTAACTTGTTCAACAGGCCTTAGTATAATAAAGATCACAACATGGGTTTTAATAAATTGTTAAATGTTTAAAATCAAGGAGATTATTTTCCCAGATCACCTTTAAATCATAACGAGGAAAAAAATGGCCAGAAAACATAATAAAAAAGATTTAGGAAAAAGAATGGTGGTTTTCAACAAACAAAAATAAAAAAGCAACCAGAAACCCTGCAGCTGTATTCATTGCTCGTCTGAATATGACTTCACATTAACAGCAAAAGATTGTTACCTTGCACGGACCAAGATATTTGAACACTACTGCTCAAATATCTTTTACAAATTAATATGATCCTGTATCAGAGAGCATTAAAAAATTGTACTCCAGGAGTAGGTTCCTCCAACACTAATGTTATATTTATCCATAAGTTCCCATTTTCAGATGCTCCAAAACCTTATATGGGAAACTCACTGGGGGAATTCATCCAACCAAATGCAGGTGTCTAGTTTAACAAAAGGGAAATCACTCTCTAGACTTCACTAAGTAAAATGTGAGCCTAGGCATTTAGTTCAGATCAACACTTACCAAGTAAAGAGAAAATTTTCAAAAATCCCCACCATAATTGTGAATTTGTAATCATCTCTGGACAAAGACAAATCTTCCCTCATGGTTTAGCCATCCAATTGTAATACTGAGCATAAGATGTAAGTTTTAAAGCTGAACAATTGCTCCTTCTCTGTATTTTCCCTCTCTGCTACTATTTATATATTTCATCCCTCTCATACATAAATACTTCACATTTCTATCTGTATCACATAGCTATATACTAAACACATTATGAGATTAGGATTTATAAGTTGATTAGCCCTGTGACAGCCTCATCACTCTGGATTCGTTCTTTAGATTCTTTCTGCTCCTGGCTCACAGTTGAGACTCAACACCATAGTGGTGTAACACTATGCTCTTCAAGTTGTCAAAAATTTGTAGTCTTTACACCGTGTATCTGTTTGCACTCTTGTCATTTCACAGTCAGATGTATAGCTAGTTCTGTAGAGACTATGGAAAATTAAAAGCAGTGGGACATATTAGTATTAAAGGGCAGAAGTTCACTTTGAAGGAAAATTAGCAGATCCTTTTCCAATACATAGAAGCAGAAAATTAAACTTTTCTCCAGAAAGTCAGTATGTTTCAAATCTTCTTAAGACTGAGCCTGGAGGGACATGAACCCTGCTGGTCTTCAGAAAGTGGACTGGGTGGCTGTCCACTCGCGGTCCTAAGACACGAAGTTTCCAAATACTTCAGTGAGTTTAAAATCTGAACATGCACAATGGGACTTCATAGTAGACTTAGGTATTATGGAAGATACCTAATCTTTAAAGTTCAATTAATCCCCAGGCCAACCGTTTTGAAGATTAAGGTAAACAGATGGACAAACTCTGGACTTACTGTATGCTAAGGTCACGTCCTTTTGCTGTGCCTCGACTTGGATATTGTGCCAGAACTGATGATAATGCCTTTAATCTCTTCCTGCATTCTAGAAAGTCCCGATTGAAATGAAAATCTGTGGAGGCTGAGAGGGGAAGCCCATCCCTCACCCGCACCACACAGGCAAAGAAGATCATGGACATTCTCCACTGAAGCACTCATGAGGACAACCTGAAAACAAGTATTAAATGTCGTCAGTGATAAATTAACAGATGTGATCTCATTCACAGGTCAAAATGGAAACTAGTAATATGTCAAGGTAACAGTCTATCCGCCACAGCTACTAAACAAACCTCTTGTACCATCACCACCAGTGAAAGGTAATGACAGTAATTTAAAGATCAGAGGAGTACACATTTCTTGCCTCCGACGGGCAAAAAAAAAAAAAAAGCTGAACAACTATCTGAAAAGAAAACAGTATTTTCCCCTCTCTGTGCTTTACGTCAAGCATTAGAAATGCTGAGGAAAGTTCTTAATGGAAGTTATGGAAACAGGCTAACTTCCACTGACATGCTGCAGCTTCACGGGGTCTCCAGATGCCTTTGCACTGCAGACAAGTCAGGTTTTCTAGTACAACACACAAATACAAATTTTTGGCTAAAGTCTGTCTGTCTCTCTTTTTTTTTTTTTAGAAAATAAGAATAAATGCAGAATAAAAGTTGTCCTCTCTTGACTACTTATTCCTTAAGAGATCATTTAACCTCCCACGAAAATGTATCATCAGGATTCACCTGGTACATTCAGAACACACAGGCGATCTGTCCTTCAGACATAACCACAAGTATTCAGCACAAGATACGAGTCTTCACTAATACACCAGCTCACATCATCTCTGAAAGATAATTATATAGAGTATTTTAGAGAACTCAGCAGTGATCTACATATACATATATATAACAATATATTTCCCATTCAGTGAGTAAACATATCCTGACAAGTATTTTGCTTAGGGAAAAGATAAACCAAAAAAATCTCTTCTTACTAAGTCAATTCTTATACATATGCAAAGACATACAGATCACCTGCTAGGAAATTATGTGCAAAATATTTCTAATGTGCTTCCTTACTCTTTTTCTTGAAAGACTTCAAGGTACTATTGATATATTGTGATGGTATCAGTGACAGAAAACAGTGCACAAAAACTGCTTAAACTTGTTAATTAAAGTGAAATGGAAATTAAAACAAAAGTTGCCAGTTCAGGGGCAAAAACTTTGATACAGTCGGTTTCTAAGTTCTTCATGTCCTCATGTTTCCATGTCCAAAAGCTAGTTTTATGATCAACAGTTGATAATGCTGATAAGAGTTCAGAAGTATCCAGGCTGATAAGCACTAAAGAGGCCAGTGATCTCATTTACCTTTCAGAAAAAGCGTATGAGCAGCAGAATGGAAAGGCAATAAATATAAAACAGAATATTTTCTAAAATATTCTGAGTTGAGTTGAATAATTTCATAGATTAAATGCAATCTTGCGATTAACAGCAAGACTCTAGGCGAAAAATAGGCATCATTGAAGATAACATCACCTACAGTTAAATGTTTGCAAAAATGGTTTTGCAAAAAAAAAATACAGATCTTCATACTTCAAGGCTTAAGCTTTCAGTAAATATCAGTGCACTCTCTCAGAGCTGCCCCTTTCAGAAGTACTGCATCCTCCTGTGATGGATCTGGCATTGGCTGGTGCCAAACTCCCAAATCAGACATCAGACTTCACTGGAGAAATGAGTCAATGCTCCTTCTGAGGAGAGTAATTCCTGTAATGTGCTATTATACACTGTCATATTCATCCAAAAGGATTGATTTTTTTAAAAATCCACCCACCTGTGAATTCTCAGCTTGGTTTCCAGAGCAAATGAGGCTTATACAACCAAGTTGTAAGTTCCAGTGGGACAGATATTAAATTCTTAGATTTCTTTAAGTTTTAAGAAAATAAGGAACTGTGTTGAAAAGAAGGATTTAACTAACATCTCAACCAGAGAAAGGTTGATGCAGTGACTTACATCTTAGCAGACAGCCTAGAACAGGTAAGCACAAACTCCAGGCAATGCAGCTGAAAAACTGTTCACTGGTTCTGCTCTTTGAGAGTTCCTCGTTTACAGTTTTAAGCAACCTCTGCATACTCCCCAACAAAGCAGAAAAGGTGCATGTTGCTTTCAGATATAAAAACAGTATCTTTAATTATCTTACCATTAAAAAAAGAGAGAGATTTTTTCTGCTGCTTCAGGGTTTTATTTGAACTGTAACACAGACTTGGTTGAAAGAGGCGAGGACCAACATCCCTAGTGAGAAGGCAAAGCCTGAGAAAACAGTAAATTCAGGCAACTGGTCTGCCTGTCTATGTAATGCTTGTCTTGCCATCAGCCACATACCCCTCCGACTCATTCAACCCTCCAGTACCTTTTTGTTTGCTTCTCCACATCTTAAAGGTGTTCTGCACCCCACGGCAATAAAATAGTTATTAATGCTGCCTCCCTCGAGCATTACTTGGAAGTAATTACTTGGAAGGCAATTTTGCCCTGTCACCTGTATATGAACGCATACAAACGGAATGGACTGATCAAGATCTGCACATAACCAAGTAACTCTATGATTTTATTATTTGACCTCCCTTTTTCTCCTCTGACCTCTTTCTATTTACATATGATTATTTACCTGCATTATCTGCAACTGGCTTTACGTGGCAGGCCTTTGCACTCACGTCTTGAACTTTGAATATGCTATTACATTTTTCTGTTAGGCACATATCAAATCTTCCAATATTAGGAAGTAATAACATCCTGTAAGACCTGCTATTTTAGCGGTGCAGAATAGGCGAAACCTTGAGAAATGTTCTATGGGACTGATTCAGAAGAACAAGTTGTAATTCATGACTCAAGGAAACATAATTGTTTCTTCACTGCTTGAAGCACTTGTGCATCTAGAATTACTTTGTAAGTAAATTGTTTAGCATAGGGCTAACTAACATAAACAGAACACATTTACCAGTCTTTACACAAACAAGATACTTCAGGGTGTTCCCACAGCAGGCATCTAACTTGAGTTATCTGAAAGCAGTTGCTCCATCTCTAAATTTCCTCCACCTCTAACTCTCTAAGTAGCAGCTAACACTGACCACACAGAGGTCATTAAAGCAGGTCTTAATCAGACCTCCTGTGCTGCACTGACCTAAGCTCCTCTATATAAGAAGATTAGGCCCCATTCATAAGCATCAAGATTTTCCAAAAGCTCTGCAAACTCCTACCTTTCTTTCTCAGTACTTAAAAAAAAGTTTCTATTCAATAGGTTCTGAAAGCAAATGTCTGCATAGCTGATGGGGAGGAGAGGTGCATTAATCTTAAAATACTCTTCTTTACTTAAGCAGTTATTCTTTTTAACCACTGAAAACAGAAGCGCCATTTGCAAGAAATGGATAGAGTAAAAGGGACTGTCTTGTTACCAGTAAGTCTTTCAAAGAGTCGATTTCTCTCCTTGCTCAGAGTCATGCTTCCCTTCTTTCCAGGGATGGAATAGAAGCCAATTTCAATCCGAACAATATGCAACTACTTTGTCATGTTCCCATCTACCTGCTGAAAGATCAGGAAGCCCAAGTAAACAGCACCACACTCAAAGAGGCTCCCAAAGTCCGTTTTTTGAGACAACTTCTTGCATGATGGCAGCTATGATGTGTAATGCACTCTGCTCTGGTGCACAAGCTTCGGACACAACCAGTTAGCAGTGAGCTAACAGGATATGAAAGAGATTCAGGTTTTGTTAATCAAACACAAAGCACTTAATAGAGCTGTAGCTAATGTACCAGTTTGAGTCTCAAACAACAGGGAAAGAGATAAAGGGATGGTTCAAGAGGAAGAAGGCAGTTGCCGCTTCTCTGCTGCATCGCTATGTGAATATTGTCCTTTTCTTGCGTACAGAGGGGTAAATCTGAAGGGCAAATAAGTTACTGGTCTCCTAACATTCTAGTAACTCTATCCACCTACTTCTTCTCACTTCTTAAATACTCTCCCTCTATGCTCACACCAGCACTGTCCAAGCAAGCAGAGTCACAGATCCACCATGCAAGAGGCACCATCCTGTAGATTCAGCTGCACATTAAAAAAAGTTTTGAAAGCATGATGTTATGTCAACTTCAGAAACAGGATTTGTGCTTTGAAGAACCTGCAAGATCTCAAAACACAACTAAAAACAAATTATAACAGAAGAGATATGATCTGCTAATCCTGACACAAACCCACCCACCAGCAAGTGGGACAGTTTGGGGAAAAAAAAAAAAAAAAAAAAAAAATAACAACAACTTTTCTGCCTTAAAGAATACAGAGATTGCTGACAGCCACGAGTGACTGAAAGACGTGGGACAGCCTGTCCAGCGGCATTTTCAACTATGTCAATATCTGCTTTACACTTATCCTCAAAGGGCTGTAGCTGGAAAATCTTTGTTGCTGTCGCTCTCCTGGCTGCACACACTCCTATTGCTTGCCACAAGCAACATCTGTAGTGCGAACTCAACCTCCCCCATCAAGTCTCCTGCCTCCTTGGACACCTGATCTCACAGCACCCACCCTCTCCCCCTAAACTCACCTCTCGGAGACATCAAACACCTTAAGTGCTCCCAAATATCCCCCAAGTGGGTGTCCCTCAAATCTTCCCCACACTACTGGACTAAACACCTCAGGCTGGCCCCCATTCAATACCGCTATCCCCCTAGTCCCCCCCCCGCACCAGACTTCATCCAGCACCTGCTCCCATCACCGCAGAGGCCTTAACCAGAATCTCCCTTATAACAGGACAAAACACCCTCTCTGCCTCCCACCTCCCCCTCCTTACAGGACTCCTCACAGCACCGCTGCCCACCCTCGACACCCCCAGGACGCCAAATCCCGCCTTATTTTCCCCCAAATGCTGCTCTCCACCCACCACCCCGGGCCTCATCCCGCATCAGGTTCCCCCCGACACACAGAGCCGGGGCAGCCCCAGGCCAAGCCAAAACGAGGGGGGGCGGTTCTCAAGAAGAGGTCGGAGGAGGAAGAGAAGGAAGGAAAAACAACACGCACACACACAAAACCCCCACATTTTTCCCCCCAAACCCCTCTCACCTTCCCCGCCCCTCGCCGCGGCCTCCGAGCCGTCCCGGCGCCGCCGGAGGAGGCGGCGACGCCACCACAACAACCGCCCGCCCGCCGCGACCCGCCCCTTCCCGCGCACCGAGACGGCGGCGAGAGCGGCCGCGGCGCGGGGCNCGGCGGAGGCCGCGGCGCCCTGGGGCGGGCGCCTGGGGCTCCGCGCCGCCCCCGGGCTCGTCAGCAGCCGCGAGCGGGTCCGCCAGGGCTGTCCCCGGGGGTATTTCAAAAACAAATAAAGAAAAAAAATGTGCGTTTTTTTTTTTTTTCGTTTGTCCACAGTTCCGACTGTGAAAAACGAAGGCGCAGAGTACAAGTGCTGAACTCGCAGACAGCGTTACGTGCACCCTCCACCACAGTGATTTCTGCCATGCCTGCGAATCCTGAAATCGGTGTTTTTGCCCCCATTTGCGTCTGTTTTGAGGCTCTGCGTGTGTGGAGGTAAAGCACAGAGTGGTTCCTGGGGTAAAAAACAGCAAAAGAAGGAAAACTGCCCGCCAGTGCTGGGTATGGGGCTGCTGGCAGCATTGCTGCCGAGGCCGGTGCCCAGGATGGAGCAGGGATTTATCCCCCTTTTCCCCACTGCCAGCAGGAAAATAGATTTGAGGGATTTTATTTGCCCAGCCTTCTGTTCAAATTATCACACGAGCCACATAAAAAAAGGCCCACTTAGAAACTTCCATAAAGAAGTTTAAATTCAGGATTTGTCAAATAACAAACCCACAGACGGACGTTCAAAGCCCTTGATACTTCCTGGATAAATAAAAGTTGGCGTTTGATGGGGAGGCAGAAATAAAATAACACAGTTATGTGTCGGAGCTCAAATGCCATCTTCACCACTACTTCCCAAGGGAACAAGGATCCTGGGCATGAATCCTGCTCAAAGGCTGGAGCGTTTGCTCCAAGATAAACGTTTGTGAATTACCCAACCAGCAGAGCAGAGTTCTGGTTGAAAAGGCTTCCTCTGATGTGAAAAGGAAGACTCGTACAGTCATTACACCCTTCCCAAGCCCTTATTTAGGGTTTGTGGCTATATCTAGTGTGTGGTAGCAGTGGAGCTAAAGCACTGTTGTGCACATTAGGTATCAGATAGTGATTGTGGACCTTCTGAAATATGGCAAAGTATCTGTAAGATTCAAACCTTTTAAATACTCTAAATTTTACATGTGTGCAACAGCCACAGCTTCAGTGAAATTATGTTTTAGCAGAGTGGTCATTTTCTGCATGTGGATTTTATGTCTTACTTGATATACCCGCTCAGAAGCTGCTCTGATAATGCCTAGCTCAAAATTTTAGTTTGTAACTGAGTTTTTTTCCATAGTTCCCACATTTCTTTCCTGTCACATATTTGCCACAGTCTTCCCAGAGCCATGAGAAACATTAAACATTTTGCCTCACTGACAACAGTGTAAGACACTGGCTAAGTGCTACATTCAGACATCTATAAATACACAGAAAAGCCATTTTCAGTCACATTATATTGCTCATTTCATTACTTCTCAGAACATCCCTGATAGGGGGACATAAGACACAAAGTCTTAAATTTTCATTTTCTAGGAATTTGGAAAGTAGGCTGGTTAACATCAGGAACAGCTTATTTATTATTGTGACAGGCACTAAAGCCTTCTGTTTGCTCTCCATTATTGTAGGGGAACATAATATAGTTTTAATCTAAATCCTCAATTCTGTGAACATTTGATGAATGTCTGAAAGGTTTGTTTGGCTACACTTGCTGAACCAAGTGCATCTCATCATATGTATTTACAAAATGTTCATATGTATTTACAAAATGTAATGTTGGCTCGTATAAACATTTACAGAAAGGAGGTTTGTTTTGAGCACTGTATGACAAAAGGGGTCAATAAACTCTCATTCACTTTACAAGGATACTGATCCTGAGCCCATAAGCAGATGTGAAGGAAGGAATAAATGGCGCTTCCTCCACCAACTACTTCTAGTCTCCATTTATTTTCATCTCAGTGTTTCATGAATATGATGTGTTCGGGGTTTTTTGGTTGGTTTTATTTGTTTGCTTACTCATGCTCACTCGATTTCTCATCCAAATTCCTGTCTAATCTCTCTTTTAATGCAGGGAAACTTCAACTTTTTGCATCCGCTGTATCTGTCAAGGGCTTCTACAATTCAACTACCTGTAACAGGAAGAACCACCTCTTTTTCTCTGCATTTTAAGTGTGTAAATACACACTGACTTTCCTGCATATGCTTTTTTGAACATTTTTCTATTTACCCTGAGTTTCCCATGGGTGTTTCCCATGTTACCATGACTTACATACAGATTATTTCCATAGCTCCTGCACAGCTGTGCTTCACAACCTAAATATATTCCCTCAAGAATGACCACCGCCTGATGGACTCATCCTATAGATCCAACCGCATCTCATTTTTTATTGCTTGTAGCAAAGAATTCCAAGTGAGTTACAGTGAACTTCGAAAGACATTAATTAAATTACCATGCCAACATGGCACATCAAACGCCGTGGTTCAAAATTGAATGGTTCATAGAAAATCCTGACTGGATGCAATACAGCTTGGGGTCGAACCCAAAATGGCAACTTGTTAGTTCTCATTGCAAGCATGCTTTACTCCAACACTACCAAACAGTTTGAGGAGATTTCACATTGAATTCAGCCCTGAGTCAAACTTGATATTTTTATCAATATTTTTATCAGCAGAGAACTTTATGTACCATGACTTTTAAAACCCTGAGTAGCATTAGCAATAACCTAGTTGTGCCTTCTGCTAAATGTAGCCTTATCAGCACAGGTTTGCTCTGTCCATCATTTGTGGCAAGAACTGAAGGATACAGTGCCTCTGCCAAATGAATTAATAATCATGTATACATATATCTATATTGACAATCTGGTTTAATGCCTTTTTAAACAAGTAAAGTGGGAACAAGTCTTAATAGGTTGTCAGCAGAGTCCCTGCTCCTGTCTGGGTTGTCTGCAGTGGTTGGGGTAGAGGCATGGACCTGGCAATACAGGGAAGAGCAGGTCATAGAGCTCATCAGTGCACTCAGGGCGGTGTCAGCAGCCTCCTCTTTTTATTGCATCCTCTTGCCATGCTCTATTAGTATTTAATACCAGATGCTTGGGCCAATACCCTTGGAAGCTGCTGAGGAGATAGGGGAGACTGTGGAGGAGGTGATTACGGCGGTGTTTTGATTAACTCAAAGGGTGTCCGACCCTCCCTGTTCCCTCTGCCTCTTCTGGGTAAGTCACAGGGACTTTAAGCTTCCCAAAATACAACATTCAATTAATTGTGGAGAGTTGTTTCTTGAGAACGGACAGCACATTCAGCTCTGGGTAAAGACGGGACAGCTTTTTCTCCCCCAAATCGCCACTCCCCCTCCTCCTTAGGCATTGGCAGGAGATCCTTTACAAACGTAGGCATTCATTTTGGTTCGCAGGGCAAACGGGACGTTGTGGCACGGATCCATGCAGCTGAGTTCTGCTCCTTTCTTTCCCCAGGGCAAGGTGGCTCCTGTTGTTCTGCTGGCGGCCAGAAGTCCCTGGCCCGTGACCTGCTCGCGCTGTGCCCAGATTGGGCAGTAGAAGCCAAAACCAAGGCCAGGGCTAACAGCAGGCCCTGTTCAAGCCAGTGTGTGGCCCTGCTTAATATATTGGTCTAGATACAGGCATTTAATTGGTAAGTCGATTGGGTAAGTACACTTTTTTTTTTTTTTTTCAGAATTTGGCTCTAAAATAGTCCCGCATATTTTAATTTTCTCCTCGGATTCCCCGCTCAAGAAGAGAGAGTTTTATATATCTGCGAGTCACTGACTTTCACGGCTCCCATTTGAATGACAAGTTATCAGGCTCTACGGAGGAGTAGCTGAGGAAAAAAGTACAAATGAGTACATAATTGCCTAGCCCTTTCTAGCCCTAAATATCTGCAGATTTAAAGTGCTGGTGCTTCTCCATTTGTCCATTCTTACTCGTCTGACTTCTGTCGCTCCATCACTTTGGCTCTGCAGGAGATCCGGCTTTGGCTTTTGTTCCAGCGGGCAGTAATGCAGCATGTAAAAGAGGGAGGCAATGACCTTGTTTCCCAGGCATCTCACTGTGCCCTGTGGCACTGTTAGATACCAGATAAAGAAACCCTGGGCTTGATGAGCTCTTTTGCCTACCATCTCCAAGCCAGAAATAATATTTCAATGTTACAGCCTCTGTTTCATTTGTTAACCCCCTTCCTCATCTGGATTTGGGGCATTTTCCACCTCCTGCTCTCCAAGAATATTCAAACTGGAGGTTATATTTGCCTAATGAGCAGAAGGCAAATATGTAGTTTTACATGCACAAAGATCCTTTTTTCCTCTGAGGATTTCTAGGATTAGCCTATTAGAAAAAAAAGAAAAAACATTATCCACCATGTAAATCCACCCTGATCCTGGTTGTAGCACAGTCACGCCATGCACAAGAAACTGCAAACTAGAAAAAAAATATATCAAAAATGCTATGGCCAGTCTTAATTATAGGAGGATTTAAGTAAGCCTCAGTTGGGAACAACAGAGCTAATATCCCTTCTTCTGTGGCACTCTTGGGTTGCCGTATCACACTGAAAGTCACATTTATGTACGATTTTCCAGTTATATTAGAGGTGGTCTAAAAAATAGAATTCTTCATCTGGTAGGTGAAAGAAGGGAACTTGCATTGCTTATTCTGAGCACTGTGAACATCTTTCTCCCTTAATTTTAGCATAACTTGTGAATTAAGACCATGAATTCCATTAAGATTCAATAGCAATCTGGGTAAATCTTGCCTTTCTTTCTAAACCCAAACGTTATGTCTCGCAGTGGGAGAGCAGAGCAAAACTGTGAATGCTGAAAAGCCAAAAAGAAAGTGACCCCAACCTTCTTTGCTTTAAAAATCACATAGATTGTAATTCAGTTTTAGGATTACCTGAGGTTGTGTTAGGAGAGGCGCATCTTGGAGAGGATGGTATCACTTACAGCATCAATGCACCAAATAAGGTGCATATATCACTTATGCACATTGGGAGTGGTGCATCAGGAGAAGGTGAGTCATCTCCCACCTAGCTTAAACCTTTGCTTATGGGGAAATAGAGCAGCCTTGCATCAGGTTTGGAGTGACTTGTCACCATAAAGTCATGTTAAATAAGTCACCACCTGAGAAATATGCACTGCACCATAGTTTCCTGAGTGATACCCACACATCATTTGCACGTTGCTGAAATATTTCTGTGGATGAGAGGGATATTTTGTGAGTATTAGGCAGGGAAAATTATGGTCAGGTAGCCACATTTATAGATCCAGTAGCCCACAAGCTATGCAAATATATGGATTTTCCATGAATTAGGATGGCATTTAGGAAAGATAGGAAGATGCACAAGAGCTGCCTGATCAGTGAAACCCAAACTCTGAAATGGTTTAAATTTTGTTTCCTCTGCCTTTCTCCAAAAGTCTAAAGTAGATTTTCACCAGAAAATGATGTCTATGCTTATAAATAGTGTTTGTCCTAGAAACCTTTCTTCTAGAGTGAAGTTCATCCAGCCACAACCCTACAAGAGTCACGTTATGATTAATCAAAACTAACTATCCCAGCTCAGTTTTAGAACCTCACATGTCAACAGTATTTGTAACAGTCTGCAAAACTGCAAATGATAGGCCACAGTGCTGGAAAAAAATATATATATATATGTATTTGGAAAGCCTGATCAAATGGAAAGAGAAGAAAACAAAGCATGAGCCGCAGGGAAATAAAAACCGGCTGGACCCACTGCATACATTGTCTGCTGTAAATAATACGGTGCACACTGACTTTTGCAATCACTGCAATTACTGTATGACTGCCCTAAATCTTCACACTCTCTCTGGAGACTCTGTTGCGTATGATTTTTCACTGCTGTTCCTCTGAGCTGCTCATTCCCTGGCAGGGTCACTGAGGTGCTCATTATCCTGTTTTTCTCTTCATTTCTTTATAATTGGGACAACAACAGCAACAAAAAAGTTCCCAATGATTTTCCTTGGCTCATTTCTTTTAACCAGACCTCAGTGTGTCCAATGCTTGGGTCAGAAATTATAGTCAAAACTATTTTCTAATAGAAAACTAGAAAAAAAACAGTTTTCTACCTTGATTTGGCCAGCTCTGCAGATGTTGGCTCCTAGTACTGAATGAAGCTCAATTACAGGATGTGGAAGAAACATTTTCTAATGCATTCAGGACCTAAAAGCGAGAAATCTACAGCGGTTTTTAGATCAGCATATCTTCTTTGAGATCAGCTTCTAAGAGTTTTTTTCTGGTCTTTTATCACAAGCAGGACATTAATTAGGTAATTTCAAGTTAGATATTTTCCCTTTTAAGCTCTTACTCATAAAGTCTCTTTTTTTTTTACCCCATCATTGACATAGGTAAATGTTTCTGCTCCTAGAATGTACTTGAAGGAACCCAGTGTAACCATTACCATGGGAAAATACTGTAGTTTTGTAGCTTTAAAGCCACTGAGTTCACCCTCAGAATTTGTGCAACCTGTATTTTTATAGACCTTGATTTATGTTTACAGATAATGTGTGATTATGTCACTCCTTCATCTACCCATCTACAATAACACTCATATATCTGACTATTCAGTAAGAGTCTTGTCTGACAGTAATTAGTGTATGGCTGCATTTTCTCATGTTCTGTTCCTTAACTCACCATTAGTATCTCATTTATTTCTGTGGCAAAAAGCTTAGTTATTCATTATTACTCTCACAAAGGCCAGACAGTTCCTCCAGATAAATTCTCGACAGATCTGCACACCAGGTCTAAAAGTAATAGGGTGTAGAAGGATGTAACACAACTGATTTCCCCGCTGATTTACAGTCTTTCAGAAGAGCAACATTTGTCTTGATTTGACTGACAGAACCACACAAGTCTCTCAGGACACCTTTGCCAAGCGGTTGGTAGAGATGACGAGGTGACATCTCTGTTTGGACTCATCCTGCACCAACAGGTGAAGTTGGGGGAGATTCCTGTGTTTCTTTTAGAAGCTCCTGTCAGGTGAAGTTGGGGGAGATTCCTGTGTTTCTTTTAGAAGCTCCTGTCTTTAGCAGTGATCCTGCTCTCTCCTCCTTTGTTCCCAGATGTGCAAATGCGTCCCCTTCTTTTCTGTTTCTGTTTTGGGCTTTTCTTTGGCTGGGATAGCTTTCTGCTGATGCAGCAAGATGGACTCGTTTTTCAAGGTCAGATAAATGGTACAACGGTACCAGCAGAGCACAAGAAGTGGTAGGAGGTTGTGATGAGGGCGCTGATGCCTGTGAAAGGAGGCAGGACCTCCCTGTTTGCTGGTGGAGCCTCTGGAGGGGCTAAACTATTTGGAGAAATCTCACTAGCAGGTGATCAGTGCAGTAGCGGATTAAGGCATTAAGGCAGGAGGAACCATTTCATTTATATGTTTACATTCAGGTTTATGTTAAGCTCCTGCTTTATCATAAGACAGATTGTTCTTATGCAGAGGCATAAATAGTGTTTTCTCTAGATCACACTGACAGTTTGATATGTCTCTCTGTCTACTAAGATCTTTCAGTATCAAATCAAGTGCGGTCGAAGCTTCTGAACTCCCAGCACAAATATTTTGCTGTTGTTGCAGAACAGAGAAATTATCATTCCCAACCAGATCAATGCAAGATCCTGTCTCTGCCCGTGGGCAGTGCTGAATCTTTCAGAAGACATAAATATAAAATAGATAAAAATCCTCTCCTACCAGCCTTCCCTCTCCGTAAGTGTACACAAGGCACTTAATTTTTCAGTCCAGTATTTGAGTATCTTCCTGACTCCGGCTGATCATAATTGCATTACAGCTTTATTTATATAAACATGAGCATTAATCTGGATGGTTATTGCTAGTACTGTAACCAACAACTGCATGTTTTATTACTGCTAGTTTAGGGTGGTCTAAACTCGCTGCAAATCAAGGACAATCAAGTTCTGGCAATCTTCCCTTCCCTAATAATTTCCTTCTGTACCACCCCTCTCCTTCCTTTTTTGGAGGAACTCCCTGCTGGAATCCAACCCTTTCTTTTATCCCAAGGATGAAATTCCCATTCTCCATGTGCCTGAATATGTGTGTCCTCTTCTGGACACAGTTACTGGAATTGAACATTCTTTCCCCAATGTCAGGAGCAGATAATCACTCACTTCTGCATTTTCTATTTTCTACTGAGAATTTCACACCTCAGCAAAGCCATAGATCTACTTAACACTCAAACTACTTCCTTATCAGCACTGCCCTTGGGAATTTTTATCATTGTGCAAAGGAGCCTCAGTCACAGATTCTCAGTTTAAAACCATCCCAAAATGCAGTATAATCCAGTCTGACCTCCTAGTTCATTCAGACCACTATGTTTTACCTAGTTAGCTCTATGTTATAGCTTGAATTCTTTATTTAAAGTGTTACGTCTGGATGTGGCGGTAAATCAGGTCAAGATTTGTCTGTCATCACAGCTGAATTATTTGCCCTCCTGCTGTGTTGGCAAACACGATGCAGAGACATCCAAACTGTCCGGGCTAGAACTAATCAGCTCCCAAGTACTGGAGCTGTCTCAGTTTCAAGCATTCCCTGTATTGTGCTGCTTAACCAGGTGGTCTCAGATGATGCTTAATGAAAACATTGAGTTGAAGATTGTAAGTCTTTACTGATAAGGTAAAAAAGTAAATTAAACTTTAGATGAAAAAAAAATGGGGAAAAGGAATCACCATGTCATTTTCCCTCAGAAAGGTATTTTTTAGTTATTAGACTGAATCAGAGTGATCCTGGGGATATTAAATTTCATTGCAAATTTCTTCAGGGGATGCAGACACACATAGACATGGTCAAGCTTTGCGCTTGACTGTATTTTGCTGAGTGGCGAATTCACCAATGATCCAGATGCCTCTACGGTTCTGCTCCCTCTTTACCAGCCTTTTCAATATTGCCAGTCCCCAAACCATCACTGATCAATGCAAGGATTAACACCGGGTCTTGCAGGCTTCACTACAGTCCCCACGGGCTGCCCTGTGCCATAGTGGAATATACAGACATGGACAATAAGGATGGACAACATAAAAATTAGCACTTATTATCACTGCTACTAATGAATACCTCTCCATTGAGGAACATTGACATGCTATTGCTAGCAATTCTTGGCCTAATGTACTTGCAAAGCATGTCTTTAGCTTAAGAACCCATAGATTTTTCTTAATGGCTTTGGCATTTCTTATCAAGTGTCTGCACTTCTTAACTGCTTATTACTTTTTTTACCTTTTTTCTATCTGTGGATTACTATTTTTTTTTATTTCTAATTCATACCTCAGCCTCACTTTGGAATAAGGGTAGGCTTTTAGTCAGAATTGCCCTATTTCTGACACTGAGCTAAGATTGATATGGGTTGTCAAATTATAAACCAAAAAGACATTAATCTTCTTCCACTTCAAAAGCTCACAGTTTAATAGAAGAGACAACAGATTCAGAGAGTAGATGGTAGATGGCAATAACACAGTAACACAAACAGTCTAATTTTACTGTGGGAGTTAAATCTCTCTTCTGTGTCACCGCTGTGTAGTGTGGACCACTCACTGGTTTCCATGCAAACTTCCACACATAAAATCAGACATCCTGTCATTAACATCTGTACTTCTGTGGCACTGGGATTCCCAGGTTAGTTATATGCTTTTTTTTTTTTAGTATACATGTTCTTTTTTGACCTTGATAAATGGGTATATCAAGTCTGTTCAAGTCTGGTGTGAGGCAGCCTTCAGCTTTTGGCTAAGGAATAGTAAGAGTTCATTTTCTTTGAGTAGTCATGAGGAGAGGAGAGGAGAAGAGAGGAGAGGAGAGGAAAGGCGAAAGGAGAGGCGAAAGGAGAAAGGAGAGGGAAAAAGGAAAAGGTATTTGCACTGGAGTTTAGATCAAGCTAAATACGATCTTCAGATATAATACATCAAAAGGCACAGATTACTGATAAACATTATTGGTTAAGGAGCTAGAATTATCAAACCTTCCTCTACAAGCAGTTAAAACAGCAAGTAATGGAGATGCTTTTGCAAAATAATTTGGGAAATATCCTAATGATAGGAGCAAATAAGCAATTATATAGATGGAAGGATTCTAGAATAAGAAATCCATCCGGACCAGCTAGGAGAATTAAACAGGCAAACACATTAACCAGAACTGCATTTCCACTGGAACGTCAATCCAGCTTATGGACTGACATTCGAGTCTTTTTGCCAGCATTTGCTCTCTAAATGCTTTTTCCGTGTTTGCAGTGTTGCAATTTATGCCTTATCAGGCAGGGAGGCTCAAGGCAGTTATTTATCCAGGCAGCTGGAGGATAAGGCCCCATTTCACCAGAGTCCTTAAGGTCTTGCAGACCTGACCCTCCTCAGCAAAACGCTCCCTGTATTTCTAGTGTCAGCAAGAGATAGGTAGTGACCTGCAGACATCATTCCCGTTTAAAGTCCCATATGCCATTTTATTTGAAATATGGATGTCAATGCCGAAAGAAGCTCTACATACAGGGAAATACTCCACCCCATTAGGCAATTAACCACGTAATGGATTAATAACTGGTTTGTATTTGTGTCGTGCTGGGACAGCCATTAACAAATTCTGTTTACTGCCTGGATAGCAGATGGCTCCACCTACTCATGCCAGGGATGGAAACATTCCTAAGTTTTGGGGAAGGATGGAGGGTGAGCTCAATAATCCTTTAGGAAGTCTGTTGTATTTAAGGAACTAGTTGATTTATGGTTCACAGGAAATCCCTGGGGAAAGGGGAACTCTGACGCTGAACAGGCAGGCAGCATTTGCACGGGTGAGATTGCCAATACCTTTATAACCCAAGGACACATGTGCCCGCAGATCAGTGCTCCTTTCCATGACAGCAAATCCAGGAACAACAGATGTGCCGGGATGTGGATCTCTGCTGTGAGGCTGCTGTGTAAGCGGCCTAGAAGTTGTCAGAGAAAAAGGAGAGAAATTCCCTGGGGCTCACTTAACATATGGGTAAAAGAAGTCCACTTTTGTTTGACTTCTCTGCCCTGTCTCAATGAGGTTATTAATGGCATTGTTAGCATCTGAATAATAGTAAATATAATCTTTCTTCACTTTTACCTAATGTTTCTGCCCTGTTGAATGATTTCAAAGCATGTTTTCCATTTCTATGGGCACAGCAAGCCTTAAAACAGGGTTAAGGGGACCGATCTTGACCTGGACCACAGCACTCAGGAGTAACCAAAGGGAAACAATCTGCTACGGAGCCAAAATGGGAATTCTGTCCTCCAAGACAAATATTAATGCCAGTCAGACAGGAAAAGCACCTGAACCCTGAATCTACTGCTGTGCTTGCAACAGTTCCCATCGGGAACCCAGTTTACTCGGTCCTGTCTGAAGGCTCCATAAATGCCTGTTGTTTTAATACTTCCCTTAAAAATTCTGAATTCCTATAAACTCCTAAGATTACAAGGATTTTTAAATTTGTTTTATTTAGGTATCTTTTCAGTGTTTAGGTTTGCTTAATGGATGCATTAAGAATGAAATGCCTGGTGGCTTTTCACTCTTAACTACTTGTTTGCTCAGCAGCAAGTCATTTTACAATTAAAGCCATTTTCCAGTTATTCTGCTCCGCAATATTTATATATCAGGGAAAAAAAGGGTTTTGCATGATTGAACAGTTGAAGGGAACACTTGAGGTGCTCATCTGCTCTTTAGTGGTGACAGAAGCTTTTTTAATGTAGCTGTAGAAGTTTGGGGCTATTTATCTAGTGTCTTTTGATGTTCAAAATTACTGTGACCCTCCTGAACAGCTCTAAGTCAGCTCTTTTCTCAGCAGAATGACTTTACATCAGGTCATATCCAATAAAAGCTGTGCACAGAACAGCTACAGAATGAGATCTAGAAAAAGCAGGCATGAATTTATCTCACAGAAGTATTTTGAGCACCACCCCCTATCTGACACGTCCCAGATAATGAAAGGCTACGTCAAAAATTCCTTCTCCTGAAGTAACTGAAGTGCATCCAAAGCAAAAATTAACTAAGAAACTTTCTTCAGCATTCAAGGAGCAGCCTAGAACAGCTCGGGGCACTAGGTCCTTGAGAGGATTATAGCTGGCAAATATTATGGAACTGCAATGGCAATACTTAAAATAGTAAGTGAAAGAAGTGTCCAACTATCTATTGCTCATTAAAAAAAAATGTTTTTCATTTCAGATTCAGACTCTGTGTATGAAATTCCCCAAAAGACTCTATAAATACCTAGAGGACAGGCAGTTAGTTAGAACACCTGTTAGACTAAAAAAAATGTGGTTAATACGGGAAATAAGGCCTAGGTCTCAAACAGTTTTACCCTGATGTGCACATAACTTCTGTACCCTTCTGCTTTTCAAGGTAAAACTAAACACTATCTCAGAAAAGAATGAAACTTCAAGCCAAGATTTGTCAGTGTGACTTCTTGGGCATAAAACGGACCAGGAAGAAATCTCCAAAGCTGATTTTAGGTAGAATAAAGTTAGATGTGCTGATCTTAGTGCAAGTAAAAGTTGGGAAATTTGGGGAAAAGTCTTGGGAAATTTTAGCCTAATTGAAGTTTACAAATCTGTGGCACATCAAAAACTAGTATCGTACAGAAGGGGTTATTCAGCTTTACCCTGCGGGTTTTAATCCCCCTCCGACAGCCGACATCTATAGTCACCGCAATCAATGGGGACTTTGTCATCACGCTCAATGGGCACAGGATGTTACCGGAGCAGCATCTGCAGTAGCTCTTGGACAGGAACACTGTGAAAAAATCATCATTTGTAACTAGAATATAGGTTTCATGTTTTAAAAGACCAGCCTTGAATGTGTTTTGGAAGTTTTATTTATTTTTGTCTTTCTTTACCAAGCAGCTTATTTATTAGCTTTAGTCCCAAAGACAATCTCAAGAGCTTATTGCCAAGGGGACCAGAACTTCTTTCTAATTTGCTTATTAAAATAATCAGGGCTTGAAATGAAGTTTTCTGTTAATCGCTCATAATCTTTGCTTCTCTCATAGGAAGCAAGTAGCACATTTCCAAGTCTTTTTGGTGTGCTTTGGTTACTTCTTTGTCCATCTGCCTTTAGGAAATAGTTCACTTTCCAAAAACAGAAAATCAAGAAACTCCAGATAAAGGGGAAATAATTAGTGGTTTATTTTAGCTCAAGAGAAAAATAAACAAATAAAACAAAAGAAGGCCAAACCATATGATACGTTTTCTCTTTTTTAGCTTGAGAGGATTAGGGAAACCAAGGAAACTTGGTTCCAAACAGTACCTCTCCAGAAAGGAATTCCTATAAAATGCAACTTAATTTCTCCAGGTCTGTATAGCTGAATATGATGCGCAGCTTTAAGCTGCTGAATATCCACAGCATTAAGTGATTTACTCTGAAAAGAGCAGTAGGCTCAAGCCGAGCTGAAGGTTTATAGGTTGAATCAACACGCTGGCAACCTCCCACATGAGTAGGTTGACACTTCAGTGAAGTGTCACTAAACCTTCCACGCTCTGGGGTGGTTTCGTACCCAAAATCCAGAAAAATAACTCGCTATCGTAATTTTATCTTCTCCAGCCCTTCCTGATGCTGGCTAAAGCAAACATGATGAGGCTAGGATGGAGAATACAGCTGGTAGTGGGGTTTTGTGCTAGGATGAGTATAAAACTAAACATGTTCAGTTAGGGAAAGTCAGGGCTTTTCATTGGTGTCGCACATAGGATTTTGCCGCAACGCACCCGTAGCAGCTCTGCCTTCCCACTTGGTGCAGACACAGGAACACTTCAGGAGGCCTTATTTTCCTTCTGAAATATATATATATATATATATATATATATATATATATATATATATATATATGTATGTATGTATGTATACAAATCAAAGCTAAGTCCTGGAGAATGCACTGTGGTCAACATTCTCCAACACAAAATACGCTGTGTTTTTGTTCACCAAAATATCTCCCCACTCAAATCAGGAGAGAAACCCCCGTGAAACTGCCCGGGCTTTCCGGAGGGGAAAAGCAGAGCCGCACCGCTCCATTCCCAGTGGGACAGGCCGGCCGGAGGAGGGATGCTCCCCGCCAGGGCGACACGCTGGCTCCTCCCGGTGCCGCTCGCCGCAGCGAGTCTCTTCCTGCTGCCGCCATGGCGAGCGGGCGCTGAGCAGGGAGGCGGCTCCCGCAGGCGCCGGGGGTCCTTGTCCCCGCCACAGAGACGATCCCCGCAGCGCGGACGTCCCCAAAGGTACCGCAGGGAGAAGCCGCCGCCGCCACCCGCGCTCCTCGCGCCGCTTTCACCTCACGGCGCCGCGTGACCGTTGGCCGGGAGGCGGCGGCGGGCGC